>JAKZAP010000008.1:2832714-3240214 GCA_023053575.1 Branchinecta lynchi
TTTTGCAACCCAAAAAGTCAGGAAATGAGCCCAGTGTGACCAAGCTCTAAACAACTTCCACTGTAATTTGAATCAATCCGATTGATCGTACCCGATCCGACGGGAACCTGCGTTAGTCAGCGACTGATTTGGTTTTGTAGGGACACTGGGACCAGTGTTGTCACTCGACAAGATAGCTTCAGGGGTTCTTTATATGTATGTTCTGTAGTCTAACTAGTACGAATATTGAATGAATGAATGACCTCGTCAAAAAGCGGCATTTCCGCGGTATCCTTCAACTTAAATGCGGTAAAATTAGGGGCATGCCCAAAATTCTGAAAAGACTCGACTTTCTATTTTGGGTACAGATTAGGGTCACAAATTTGATGTAGTGAACAGAAGCGTTACTAACCAAATGTTTGGTTGGCGGGGTGCAAGGTATTTACTGACTGGCTCGTCATTTTTACCGACTGTTTTTTTTTGTTTTTTTTTTACAGAAAAAAACTTTTTGTTCTAATAAACGACTGTTTTGATGAAAAATCGGTTATTTTACGAAAAAACGACTTGTTTTTACGGTAAATTAGGCTTCGCGCTAAATCAGTTTTTTTTACCGACTGGCCTCCAACATTCCGGGGGGGGGGGGGGAGAGCGTCCCCCATAGACGGTACCTGGGGCTTTTTTTTTTAGTATATGCTTCGGACTTCAGCATTTATCGGATAAGGTTAAAATAACAGCTATATCCTTTTGAAAACGGATATGGTATGGCTGGAGCTCTACAGCATCCCCACATTATACTAGATTATAACCCAAAGCACTTTCGTACTGACCACCCCTTCCGCACATTTGTACCACCCCATTATATCCGATCTAAATGTACCGTTTATAATTTTCACTTGTGGATTAAAGCTTACACCGATGTCTGCAGAAACAAGACCAAAGGTTTTCGATGGGATCCCAAAAATTCAAATATTCAATCCAGACAATTGGGTCTTGTCTTCGCCAGATCCAGTCTCCAGCAGACTCCTTGGACATTTTCACTATTAAAATTCAGATACAGCTTAAGCCCAAATGGCTAACCATCTGAGAAAACCAAAGTTCAGATGTTGATTCAGCATGTGTGTTTACCCCTATAAGTCATGTCTGTTTTTGGCGAAAACCTCCTACCACTTCTGCCAATTTCCCGGTTTCGGCCGAATTCCGGAACCACGTGTCTGGCGAAAAAAGAAAGCTAAAAAACGAACTCAGCATATTTGCTTTCCCAAATACTGAACATCTAATCAACTTCAAATAAAAAATGATTGTCATACAAGCATTCAGCATCTCTTCTTACCCCCTCAATCGGATATCTGCTAAACTAAAAATAAAACTTTAACTTTTAACAATTTTCCGGTCTTGGCCGGATTCCGGGCGAACTGCTTGTCCGGGTACACAGTTGTTTTCACATAAATGTTCAGCATGTCTTCTACCGCTAAAGAACATCTAATCAACTCCAGTAAAACTTTTACTTTTAACAAACTTTCCGGTTTTAGCTGGATTCCGGACGACTATTTGTCTGACGAGAAAATGGTTTTCACCATCGTGTTCAGCATGTTCTTCTTACCCCTTAATCGAACATCTAATCAACTTCAAATAAAACTTTTACTTTTAGCAGACTTTCCGGTTTTGCCGGATTCCGGGCTAACTACTTGTCTGACAGAAAATGGTGTTCACCATGTCTTTTTACCCCGAAATCGAACATCTAATCAACTTCAAATAAAACTTTTACTTTTATCAAACTTTCCGGTTTTGGCCGGATTCCAGGCTAACTACTTGTCCGGCGAGAAAATGGTTTTCATCATCGTGTTCAGCATGTCTTCTTACCCCATAATCGACTATCAAATTAGCTGTTTCAAAATATTTTGTTTGCCCCTTTAATTTGAACCCCCTCCCCCACCCCTAAATGTAGGGCTACAAATCTCATCTACGAACTTGACTGGTCCGACGACCCCAACGAATCTTCACACCAAGTTTCATCAAAATATCTCCTTCCCTTCGAGAGTTATCGTGCTTACAGACGGACAGACGGACAACTTTTGCGATGTCATAGGTATCCCTCAACTTGCGTTTTGGGATCCCAAAAATCGGGGATCATTAGATGATAAACACTCCTTAGATATTGGTACTTATCAGGTGTGCCGAGTGGCGGCGACATCTCAGATTTCTTCGAGATCGGGAATATATAAACAGGAGGATAGATTTTAAGATGTGGAGCACATAAAAAAGGCTAGAGCCAGCCATACACAGAGCCGTTTTCAAAAGGATATAGCTGTTCTTCTAACCCTTATGCGATGGATGCTGAAGTTCGAAGCTTATACTTAATTCTCACCAAATTTCATTTGGCAATGAATCCACATTCATATTAAACTGTAATATTTTACCCTTTCTCTCCCCCCCCAAAAAAAATCGTGTCTTTTGAGAACTTTTGGTATGCCGTGAATTTTACCGCAGTTTGGTTGAATGATGCCGCGGAATGCCGCGTTTTGACGAGCCTGGCACTGCGGCAGCACTGCAGTCCTAGTATTATTTTGCTCTGTGCCTACCATTTCAGTAATCATCATCTTGATCCATTTGCAAACGGTTCTCTCGCTTCCATCTAAGTAGGATCTCTCCGTTTGAATTTTATGAATCTTTTCCGCTAGCCGGGAAATCCTGTCCAGCTGGCTGTTCGTTTGACGCATAAATTGATTATCCTTTTGTAGTGTTTAAAGATTTCAGGGATATTTTTTTATCCATCATGAAGAAAAGATCGATGATCCATCTCCATTTCCTGGCTAGTTTCCGTTGTTAAATCGAATTCCAAGTGTCATAAACTGGCACGTGTGCCTTATCCGCAAACGCAAAACAGATCTGTTACTATTCTACTGCCTCACAGCGTCATAATTCAGCAACTTCTGTTGAATTCTACCACGGTAGAAAAAAAGTGTTTGATAGGAATAAGAAGAGTCCCGGATGGGAAATATGCGTGTCCCCTTTACGGTGGTGAAGATGAGGATATTGGCCATTTTCTAAGCCGGTGCCAAGAGCTTTCGGATCTCCGTAGGGAGATTTTTGGTGGGTATATCTCGACACTCCCTGGTATCCTGAAGTGTACATCCGCCCAGGCGATTAGTAAGATTTGTAGGTTTGTGTCTAGAGCGTTAGAATATAGAAAGCTTTCCGTAGATTAGTTGTATGTTGATTGACGTCTCTGTGAATAATAACATGTACCTGTATATGGCCCTCGGGCTTTTTCAAATACAATTAGTATTATTATTATTATTATTTGTGTTGTGAGAGCTGCACTTTGGTTAGTCGTGTGTTTTTTTCTGGTGTTTTTTTCCTAGTACCGCGATGTCAGCTTATCACTAGAAAGTGGTAAGGGTCTAACCTCTGCGGTTTTTACGGAAGTGTGGACCTTAGACCGGATTGATGAATGTGATCAGTTCCGACACCAGTCTCAAATGGAAGATGTCCTAAAGCTTAAGTGCTAAGTATCTGCGGCAGTTCCCGACCCCACAGCCAATATACTTTCTTTAAGTTATCAATAGAAAAATTTACAGAAACAAAATACTGGCATTTGCTCACGGGTCTGGGGTCCACGGGTCCATCTATTGTTTCTACCCATTTATGTTCGTGATTTCTGCTAAGTTTATGATTCCATTTTTGCACTTGGGAATGAGGAAGAGACATGTCTCAGATGTGCCTCTTGAACTCTAAAAGTTCTCACATTGCTGAAGAAATTAGAGCTCATCCTTTGCTCTCTAAGTGGTGGCATTAGAAAGTTGGCCTACGGCAAAAAAGTCAACTTTCTGAGCTAACACAACGGCGATAGACCTTGATGAGCTGATCAAGTATATGTCATCCGTTATTTCGTACACAAATTCTTTCAGTAGATACAACAGTTTGGAAGTTTAGAGGGGTTGACAACGTGAGTAGTAAGGTACACACTGACACCAGGAATAGGCAGTTCCAGTTGTGAGACATGGTGTATTTATTAATCCTATTATTAGTTTCCGGTGACTTTGATCGTTAGAACAATTAGATACCATGCTATCACGGGGAGATGGACTTGTAAGTAAGAATCGGTTTGCTAGAAGAGGTTCATGAGGGGCTAGAAACTTGTACAAATTAGTGCACATTTTGTTTGATCTCTATTAATCTGAAGTAAGACAATTATTCTGAATGGTCTATCACTGTAACTTACAATGAGTCGTTAGGTAACGGATAAAAATGATAATGTAAAACAATAACGTAGTTTCGCAATAATTGGTAGAGTGACATCTATGGTATTTTGATCCTGAAGACTTATGAATACCTTTACATACCAACTAGGTTATATAACATAATGTCCCAATTTTTTCATTCGTCAAGATGTAAGATTGAAAAGGATAAAGTTTAACTGTCTGAAAAGTAAATTTAATTCTGTTGTTGTTGTTTTTTGAACGTGTTGAGGGATAGCCTTTGATCATGTTAAAAGTTTCGAGCGGTTGACAACTTCAGTGTAGGGTACATACATGAAGGGTGATAAATAAATGAAAATCATCTGGGCGATGAAGGGTTTCCAACTTTCCTAGTTTGTGTAGCCTACCTATTTTGTTTCCGGGTTTTGATCATTATAAATGTTTGGTTCAGTGTCTATCACTGCGAGAGGACTTGTAAGTAAAAATCGGTTGCAAAAGCATTGTCGTTTTTCATAATCTGCTATTGGTCTCTTGATGGATTATCTCTGTTTCCTAGAGTTTAGTTTTTATGCAACGGGTATAAATGATAATGTAAAACAGTGATATAGTTTCGCAATAATTACTAGAGTGTCATCTATAGTATTTTGATGCTGAAAAGTTAAACAGCTAGGTTTATATAAGGTTATGTTCCAAGTTTTCACCAGTCATGACGTATACGATTGAAAAGGATAAAGTTCGACTGGCCGCAAAGTCAATTAAGTCCCTACTTCTGATATTCTGTTTTTTTTTTTTTTCAACGCTGAGGCATAGCAGTGTGATAGCGGAATATGTCATCAGTTCAGAAAAAAATTGTTCTTGGAACATACCATTTTGAAAACTTCGATGGGTTGACAACTTCAGCATTTAACAGATAGCGAAGAAACAAAACCAAAGTTTTGCTCTCGCAACATTTTTATCGGCGAAGCGTAGCGAAGGTTGCTGCAACATTTCACGTTGCCCAGGTCAACGTAGATCTAGTTTATTCCTTAAAACCGTTTATTTCTTTTGCCATTTCTGCGATGGTTGTTTGTGTATGAGAATGAGTGTATCACCTTAAAATCATTTTGCCTGTGTTGTCTGTATCTACTTGATTAGGTCTTTAGCCCCTTCTCCAAAAGCTTCCTTTGAAAAGATTTGCAGTATCTAATTTGTTAGCATTATCTCAGAATTAAACTACTAGAAAATCGATGCGACCAATTCCACAGGGAATGATATTTTCTTACTTTTAAGCTCTTTGCAATCTGCCTTGTCTAGTTATTGTGAACTTGAGTTTTAGCTGAAGGGTGTAGGAACTGTTTTAAGTGTTTACATGGATGAGTTTGTTTAATTACCAATCATCAGCAGCTCATGGAAGGGTTACACTGTAGCGGATGTTATATTACGTTCATTTTCTTACTGGCATTTAGCTCAAGTTGACTAGGTGTAGCGGATGCTTATCGTTTGCCCCCGGAGTGTGCAATGATTCTGATTGGAATGTCGTCAATGTTTTGTTGAAATAAGATTTAATAAACTGGAGTAATCCAATAGTTTTGGTGACAATCCAGCGCATACACTTTTGGAAGTTTCCTCATCCCTACCAAAAATCATGGACAACTGGGCCAACCAGCACATGATGTTCTATAGCCGAAGATTGATTTTTATGTTTTTATTGCTTTCTTTTATATACTCCGCTTTGGCGGGTCCAAGAAATTATTTGCCTGTTCCCTCGCCTGTTCCCATTGGCTGCGGATCGACAGAGTAGATAATTAGAAGACAAATTAGGATTAGAGAAAGGTGCTGTATCCATTCCAAATAACTAACCGTAATAACACAAGTCAAATAGGATGCAACAGGCTGCGGTCTGTCGATCCGCAGCCAATGCGAATAGGCAAGTAATTTCTTTGACCCGCCATTTTAAAAAGTGGAGTATATAAAAGAAAAGCAATAAAACACATTTAAAATCAATCTTCGGCTATAGAACATTTTTAATTTTGCCCGTTATGCGGAAAGATGGATGAAGATGTGGAGCACTTGGTTTGTTCTTGTAGTGAGTTGAGGGATCTAAGGAGAGAAGTTTTTGGCAAGGAGGTTCTGCAAGGGAGGTCTTTGAAAGATTTGATGGGTAGCAAAGTGTTCCAAGAGTTGCGTCGGTTGGGTAGATTCCTATAGGTTGCCATGGAGCACCGTGAACGTTTTATTGTAGGTTGATGTTGTGGTAGGGATAGGAATTAGTTTGTTTAATAGTCATTTAGTTATTAGCAGTATGAGTTCGAGTGTTGAATACTTGGACTGGTACAGTTCAGTTGGAGTGTTTGTTTCTTTTTGGGATCCCAAAACGTAAGTGGAGGGATACCTATGACATCGCAAAAGTTGTCCGTCTGTCCGTCCGTCCGTCCGTCCGTCCGTCCGTCCGTCCGTCCGTCCGTCTGTCCGTCCGTCTGTAAGCACGATAACTCTCGAAGGGAATGAGATATTTTGATGAAACTTGGTGAGAAGGTTCGTTGGGTCGTCGGACCAGTCAAGTTCGTAGATGGGCTGTGTAGCTCTACATTTAGGGGTGGGGGAGGGGATTGAAATTAAGGGACAAACAAAATATTTTGAAACAGCTAATGTGATAGTCGATTATGGGGTAAGAAGACATGCTGAATACGATGGTGAAAACCATTTTGTCATCCGGCCAAACCCGGAAAGTTTGTTGAAAGTAAAAGTTTTATTTGAAGTTGATTAGATGTTCGATTTAGGGGTAGGAAGACATGCTGAAGACGATGGTGAAAATTATTTTCTCGACGGACAAGTATTTCGCCCGGAATCCGGCCCAAACCGGAAAGTTTGTTGAAAGTAAAAGTTTTATTTGAAATTGATTAGATGTTCGATTTAGGGGTAGGAAGACATGCTGAAGACGATGGTGAAAACTATTTTCTCGATGGACAAGTATTTCGCCCGGAATCCGGCCCAAACCGGAAAGTTTGTTGAAAGTAAAAGTTTTATTTGAAGTTGATTAAATGTTCGATTTAGAGGTAGGGAGACATGCTGAAGACGATGGTGAAAACTATTTTCTCGACGGACACGTATTTCGACCGGAATCCGGCCCAAACCGGAAAGTTTGTCAAAATTAAAAGTTTAATTTGGAGTTGATTGGATGTTCGATTTAGGGCAAGAAGACATGCTGAACACTTATGTGAAAACAAGTTTCTACCCGGACATGTAGTTCGTCCGGAATCCGGCCAAAACCGGAAAACTGTTGGAAGTCAAAGTTTTATTTCTAGTTGATTAAATAAGCGATTTAGGGGTAAGAAAAGATGCTGAGTCCCTGTGTGACAATCGTATTTTACCCGGACATATAGTTCGACCGGAATCCGGCTGGAATCGGAAAATTTGTTATAAGCTAAATTTCTATTTGAAGTTGATTAGATGTTCATTACTGGGGAAAGAAGATACCCTGATTTCGTCTTTGAGCTTTCTTTTTTCGCCGGACAAGTAGTTCTGGAGTTCGGCCGGAACCGGGAAATTGGCAGAAGTGGCAGGAAGTTTTCGTCAAAACAGATATGACTTATAGGGGTAAACACACATGCTGAATCCAAATCTGAACTTGGTTTTCTCAGGTGATTAGTTATTTGGCCTTAATCTGTTTCTGAATTTTAATTGTAAAAATGTTCAAGGAGTCTGGCGAAGACTGGATCTGGCTAAGACAAGACCCAGTTGTCTGGATCAGATATTGAATTTTTGGGATCCCATCGAAACCTTTGGTCTTGTTATATATTGCCCGCTATGGCCCATAGGGCTGGGAATACATTCATTCATTCATCATGTGCCAGTTGGGCCCAGTTCTGCATGATTTTTGGTAGTGATGAGGAAACTCCCAAACCCTTGCATGAGCTGCTGATGATTGGTAATTATAAACAAACTCGTCCATGTAAACACTTAAAACACATTGGCTGCGGAAGTAATAACATCAGTCAAAATCATACATAAACACAGAACCAGAAAAACACGCCTTTCCAAATCATGAGAGCTCTTAAATTGGTTAGATCTTTAAACATATTTACTTATCTTTAAACTGTTTATCTGGAGCGACTATGGATTCCATGACTCCATCACCGAGAAACATAAGTACTTCGGGTATTGACTAAAACATGAAATGAGAGGAAAGATGTTGAGGGAACGACTAGTCAAAACGGGAAAGGGTACTGAAAACGGGAAAGATTACGAAAATCAAGAAAGCTGCACTAAGAGGCAAGCATATTAAATGTGTACCTTTCCTTTCCTCAGTTTAGGCTCTTCTAAGGGGACACGCAGCTAAGCACATGGAACTTGCCTTATAAATTTGGATGGAAAGACCGGTGTATCTCCCATTGAAAGTTTTTTATTTTATTTTTGTTGTGCAACATTGTCAGTGCTAAAGTACGCCACCAGGCATGTGCACTGGTCCGTGATTTTTATCTATGTTTGTTTGTTGTAATTAAATACTACTACTACTACTACTAAAAAGTGCATCCGGAAAGGGGTAAAATATGAAATATGGACCAAAGCACAACAGGTTGTTTGATAACAGGACAGCCTTATATTCCGCCTACAACAGCACAAGCACATTTTCTTGTCACATCCTTGTTTTAAAGGTTTGTTCGCGCTAGTTAATTCCTGTTAGTGTGCGGGAGAAACACATGTTAATTCCTGTTAGTGTGCGGGAGAAGCACATGTTAATTCCTCTTAGTGCGCGGGAGAAACACATGTTAATTCCTGTTATCCCGAAACCTCGATGACGGTACGTCCATTAGCGCGAGCAAGGAGTTCAGTTCAGTTATATTTTCAATGCAATGACACTTTACTAAAACAAGAGCTACGAGCTCATATAGCACTTGGTACGAGTAGGTGGTACAAGAATGTAGATGAGAACGTGACAAAATAGGACGCCATCCAGTAATGCGGTTCGGAACCAGAAATAGGATGCCTAGTTTCACTTAAGTCTCAGCATTCCCGGCATCGCCTCGGATCATCTAGGGCAAACGACTCTTCTACCTTCCAAGTTTCAATCCGATAGATCCACTCGCATGGTCCCTGGACATGCCAAACGACGTCTGGTACCGCCCTCCAACTCCCCCTACCGCGGCCGAATCTTGTTCGGACTCCTAAATGGATCGTCTGAACCACTTTCTTACAACCTGCCAAGTTTCACTCAAATCTGAGCCGATCTGAGCGTGTTTTTTGGGAGTTTCCGGCAACTCTCCTCCCTCCTCCCCCACCGTGATCGGATCCGATTCGAACCATAAGATATAATTGACGGTGCACAACGGATAAGTAAGTAAGTAAGTAGTTTATTTGTAACCCGCCATTTTGGAAAAGCGGAGTAAATGAAGAAAATAAATAAAACACTTAAACACATAAAAATACACTTAATTTAGCTACTTTTTATTAGAGCTGTTTTTCGTCCCGTCTATATAATATAGCTCTAATAAAATGTAGCTGACTTACCCGTTTTGCACCGTCAAAAATGATTCGCAGTCAGCTTGGGCTGAGGGACTAACTGTCACCGAGTACGGAACTTCAAATCGCCCATCCATGCCGCCGACAAGTATCCATCTTAGCTGGAAAGAAGAAGAGACAGGTGACTCCAAAACCAAAATGCAGAAGAATCTCTACCATTTCGACGACCCAATCGAACAGCAAAAACAGCATCCATGTTCAGAATGAAATCACAGCACCAGCTTTAACTCCAACCAATTTTCAGGGAAGAAGTTCATAAAACCAGACGTTTAAGGAAGAATCTTTAATTTTTTTTTCAAAGTTAATTTTCCAGCTTGAGCCTGAAGAGGACCCTTACCAAGAAGGCCGAAATATAGCTCTAATAAAATGTAGCTGACTTATCCGTTTTGCACCGTCAAATATGATTCGCAGTCAGCATAGGCTGAAGGACTGTCTGTCACCCAGTACGGAACTTCAAATTGCCCATACATGCCGCCGACAAGTATCCATCTTAGCTGGAAAGAAGAAGAAGAGACAGGTGACGTCAAACCAAAATGCAGAAGAATCTCTACCCTTTTGACGACCCAATCGAGCAGAAAAAACAGCAGCCTTGTTCAGAATGAAGTCACAGCACCAGCTTTAACTCTAACCAGTTTTCAGAATTAAAATCAGATATTTAAGGAAGAATATTTAATTGTTATTCCACAAGTTCATTTTCCAGCTTGAGCGGCATGAGCCGGAAGAGGATCCTTGCCAAGAAGGGCCGAAGTATGGCTCTAATAATTGTAGCTGGCCTATTCGTTTTGCACTGTCAAATATGATTCGCAGTCAGCTTATGCTGAAGGACTATCTACCATAAGATATGCCATCTAGGGCATGTGATCCCTCTAGATTCTAAGTTTCATTCAAATCGCTCCCTTTATTGGACCCCTATGCGAGCCACAACATTTCTGGGACTCCCCTTCCAACTCCCCCCACTGTGCTGAATACGACTCGGAAACAATTAAACGTATATTCGAATAATGTATACAACGGATACGTCAGCTACGATTCTGCAATTAAACGTCGATTCTGCAATTAAACAATTAAATGTCGCAACTCTGACATATCTTATTCCTGTCCAGCAAGTTTGACTGCAATCGGAGCATAGCCTATCTGCAAATTTCCGGTTCCCGCTTCACCCCCCCCCCCCCTCTACCGTGGTCGGATCAGTTCTATCAATGCCGCATAAACTTGGTACTGTCCAACTGGCATCCCATTCTGTTCTCGGTTTGGTTTATTAGATTTTCGATATAGGGATAGAAGATACGCTGAATTCGATTTTGAGCTTTACTTTTCGCAAGACAAGTAGTTCGCCTGGAATCCATTCGAAACCGGAGATTTGGCAGAAGTAACGCAGGAAGATTTGATCAATTTCATTAAAGTATTTATGACGTATAGCCTAGGGGTAAATATACACATGCTGAATCAATATCTGAACTTGGTTTTCTTTGATTAGCCATCGGCTTTCTTCTGTTTCTAAATCTTAATAGTAGAAATGTTCAAGGAATCTGGCGAAGACTGGATATCTGCAAGACCAAATTGTCTGGATCAAACATTAACCCTCCCACCTTTCCTGTTTAAGGAAAACTGGGCCCAAACTGCAGGCTGATTTAGGTTCGTAACTTGGCAACGGTTAGAATTAAGACGATGAGCTTTTTTCGACTTCCATCTCCTAGGACCTGGAAATATGTTTTGGAATCGTATCTTCACCCCTGGTCCCGGTCTATGGGCAACTAGGTCCATATTTCAGATCTCGAATTTCGTAACCTTGATCACGGCTTGGACTAAGACGACGTTAAACTTTATACCGATTTTGTCGAAGCTGATTACGGATCGAAAGGGGGTTCGAACGGCCCCGTCCGAAACGTCCCCACGACAAAACGTCCCCATGGCGAAATGCCCCCACGACCTAACGTCCCCAATCGAAACGTCCCAATGGCAAAACGTCCCCGGCTGTAGATTGTTTTTGTTCATCGCTTAAGGATAGCTAGGCCTATGAGGTTACTGATTGCGTCATCGGTTCAGACAAAATATGTTCTTGCATTATAACATTTTGAAAACCCCGATGGGTTGACTACTTCTGCATATAACCGATATTGAAGAAACAAGCCAAAGTGTTGCTCCCGGCTATAGCCATTTCTTAAAGAAAACGCAAAGATTTAGTAGTTTGTCAGTTTTCGTTTTATCCTTTATTTATTGGTTTATTTGTGTGGTATTCTGAAAAGGCGGATTAAATGACGAAAATAAAGAAAATAAACAAAACACATATACACACAGAAACCTTACCTTAGACCTTAGAACCTCCTGTGCCTCCAGAGGCGCCCAGGGCGTCCAAGAAGAGTCTCCAGTCGTCTCTGAAGCTTGCGGCTGCGACGATGTCTTCCCACTCCGGCTGTAAAGAGGCATGAAAGTGCCGCAGGTCGTTGTTGTAGGTACGACGGAGAGTATTTTTGGGTCTTCCTCTGCGGCGGGTGCCTTCGGGTAACCAGAAAAAAGCGGATTTGGGGATTCTGGCATCGTCCATGCGCAGCACATGTCCGAGGTAGCTCCATCTACGCCTTCGTATGGTCTCGATGAGGGACGGTTGACCTGTGATGTTTCTTATGTGCTCGTTCGTTACCTTCTGGGTCCAGTGAATACCAAGAAGTCTCCGGAGGCACATGTTTTCAAAGGACTGGATTCTCCTCTCTTGTTCTTGGTTGAGATGCCATGTTTCGGACGCATAGAGGAGGACGGGTAGGACGTTGCTATTGAACAGGCGGAGCTTAAGCCGGAGGGAGAGGATACTCGACCTCCAAACTTTTTTGAGCCTGTTGAAGGTGCTGTTAGCCTGTCCAATTCGTGCGGTGACTTCTTTGGCTGTAGATCCCGTGTTCTCGATAGTGCTGCCAAGATATTTGAAATGAACCACTTGTTCCACATCATTGTCGCCACATTTGATGTTCATAGGTGAATCGCTGGTTGCCATGCCTTTAGTTTTACTGGCGTTGATATTGAGTCCAAAACCTTCTGCTTTTTGTTGGACGCTCGTAAGCAGCGCTTGGAGTCGTGTCTTGCAGGTTTCGAGGATGGCAATATCGTCAGCAAAATCTAGGTCGCTGAGCAGGCGATCGTTCAGACGTAGCCCAGTTGAATTGACACTTCTCAACACGAAGTCAATGACGACCGCGAACAGTAGTGGGGATAAGACACACCCCTGTTTTACCCCGGAGAGGATGGGGAATTTACGGGAGCTTCCCTCTGCTGTCTTCACACAACTGGTTGTATCTTCATACATCGCCATTATGAGATTTACTATGGTGTCTGGGATACCATAGTGGCGAAGGAGCTTCCATAGTGACTGGCGGTCTAATGAGTCGAAAGCCTTTTCAAAATCTATGAAGATCATGTAGAGTTTGTTGCGCCATTCGCAGCTCTCCTCCGTGAGCATTCGCAGGGTGAAAATCAGGTCTGTGCAAGAGCGGTTCGGGCGGAAGCCATGCTGCTCATCACGCAGGTATTCGTCTAGGTGGCGTTGTATTCGGGACAGGATAATGTGGGACAACAGTTTGCCAGGAATCGAGAGCAGGCTGATGCCTCGCCAGTTGTTACAGAGCGAGGCATCGCCCTTCTTGAAAAGTTTTACGAGCGTACTGTGGCGCCAGTCTGAGGGTACTTTTGCTCTAGTCCAGATGTTTCCGAAGAAGTCTTTCCAGTGGGTGATACAGGTGCCTATGGAGCATTTCAGCATTTCTGCTGTGATGCGGTCGTCCCCTGGTGATCTTCCGTTCTTCAGCTTCTTAACCGCCTTCAGAATTTCATCTTCGGTCGGGGGCTCAGTGTTGATATCGAGCGAGATTAATGGGTCATCGGGGATGGAAATTGGATCGTCCGGGGGTGGTCTGTTCAGGATTTTGTCAAAGTAGTTGACCCAGATCTCCTTCTTTTCTTCGGAGCCGGTGACCAGTATGCCATTTTCATCCTTCACCGGGCCATCGCTGGTTCTCTTCTTCCCGATGATCTCGTTCGTTATCTTGTACAGCGACCTGCTGTCTCCATTCTTGGCTGCTTCTTCAGCTTTCGCGGCCTTTGAATCGTAAAAGTGGCGTTTGTCTCGGCGCGCGCTTTTTTTGACAAGTTTGTCAATCCGTTGGTAGTTCTCGTTTTTGTAGAACTGGTTCGCGTCGTGACAAGCAAGGAGCTGAAGTTTCGCGGCTTTCCTCTCCTCAATGAGCTGCCAAGTGCGGTCTGATAGCCACTGGTCCTTTGGTTTCTTGCGGTGCCCAAGAATCTTGCTTGCTGTCTCGGTGTAGAAGTTCTTTATCTGGTCCCATACTATCTCTTGGTCATCTTGATCGCTGATGTAAAGTGCTTCGAACTTGTTGCTCAGTTCGGTAACAAACTGTTGCCTCGTCGTTCGATCTAGGAGCTTGTCAGAATCAAATTGGGGATCTGACTTGAGTGCCTTATTCTCATTTCTTTTCAGCTTCAGGGAGAATTTGGCTACTAGCAGGTTGTGGTCTGATCCAACGTCGGCGCCTCTATATGCTCTCACATCTTGTATACTTGAGCGAAACTTGCGGCTGACAAGACAGTGGTCGATCTGGTTTCTGACTGCTCCACCGGGGGAGGTCCAGGAATATTTGTGGACGTCTCTATGATGAAAAAGACTGCCTCCTATCACCAGATCATTGGCCATTGCAAAGTCGATCAGCATCGTTCCGTTCTCGTTGCGTACGCCCATACCGTGCCTACCGAGTGACTGTGGGCAGTAGGACTCATCGTTTCCAACGATGGCGTTTAGGTCGCCAAGAACGCACGTGATGTCATGTTTCGGGATGTTATTGACCACTGCCTGTAGAGTGTGGTAGAAATCTTCTTTTGTCTCAGCTTCTGCGACGTTAGTGGGGGCGTAGCAGGCTACTACAGAGAGTTTTGCTTGACGACCAGTGAAGCGTGCCACGAGTATTCTTGGCGATATGGGAGTCCATTTCAAGAGAGATCTAGAGGTTTCCCTCGTCATGATCAGTGCGACTCCTTGCTCATGCCTATTTTCGGCGCCGCTGTAGAGGATCGTAGAATGGTCATCGAGCTGTTTCTCTCCGGAGCCGGTCCATCTCACTTCGGACAGCGCCAGGATGTCTAGATGGTATCTGCGCATCTCCTGAAGTACTTGTTCTGTCTTCGATAGTTGGGACATTGTGCGCACATTCCAAAAACCAAATTTTAGGTTACTGTTTGCTTTTAAAAATCGTGTCCGGGGGCATGCATTTGTCGTCGTCGGTAGGGGATCAGATCCGAGGCTCTTCTTTGACGTTTCTGTTGCAAGAAAATTTTTCCCCAGAAGAGAGTTCCTCTGGTTCCCGGGAACGGATTGCAAGTCCGTTGCCCGACCCGCCTCCTTTGCCCAGGCTTGGGACTGGCTGCTGAGCAGCGCACAATGTGCGCCCCCCACCAGGCACAGAAAAAGACACTTAATTTTTAATCTTCGGTCAGGAAACAGTGGAAGACGTCGTGCGCTGATTGGACCTTGTTGTCCACGATTTTTGAAAGTGACGACGAAACATCCAAAAGGGTAACACTTGCATCTTGAATTTTGAATTTCTCCGTCAATGTATGGTTATGACATAATTTCGACAAGTGGAGCAGGTGCTTTGCATATTTAAAATAACATGATCTCATCTTTTTAATCTCCTTCTTTCGCAGAACGTGAGTGACTTCAGAGCGAAAGTTTTTATGCTGCGATATAACTCATTGATCTCACGTTTTTTCGATATTTAATTTGGTGATATTTATTGTCAAAGGATTTTGTTAAAGGGACGAACTCGTCTTACCGAGATTTACTACGTCTCTCTACTTACTAATCGTTCCGTCCGCTTTCGTTTCGTCGATTCCCTTGTCATTTTTCCCCACAATAATGGCACCACGCAAATTTTTGTATTCTCCTTTTTTGACTCTCGTTGAGTCACAGTGGGCTTCCCCTTTTTCGGAGGAGCATATTGGTGCTCCTCAGATCGCTGTTACCAACGGCAGTAACTTTTTACTAGATCTAGTAAAAAAAAAAAAGTAATCTAGTAAATTTAGAGGATCTTGTAAATTTCATCTGAACCTTGTACAAATCTACAATTTCTAGTTTAAAAAAAAATGGCCGAAGCCAGAATTTGTGTCATTTTTCATGAATTCTGGGGAAACGTGCTTAGAAAATGTGTAAATTAGGATCCGCTGTCGTACTCTCTGCAGCTGGCCCCATTTACATGCAGAAGAAATAGCTGTTTGTGAATCTTAAGGTTATGAATTTTCCTTGAAAATAAATACTGTCACCTGGGCCTATCTTACCCCCTTAAGAAAAACAATACACATCGTCTTATCTAGGTTATGGGTTAGGCCTTTCAGTTTTAAATATCACTGCACCAGAACTAACAATCAGTGTTGGGCGATATTCAATAACGATATATCAATGTATCGGACCAGATATCGATATCGAAACGTAAATATCGATATTTTTTCATTCATAATTATTGTAAGCAATCAGACATAACCTACATTTATATATCCGAAATTGGAGCATTGTGTTATCCCTAATTCAGTTCTTATTTATTCGGAGTATGAGATGGGACAAGATGCTATTAACCGCAATTTTGTTGATAAATTTTGGCGAAACGAGACGTAACATGTAGTGGAACATGTTAAAGAAATATCTGTATATCGATTATCGAGTATGGAAAATATCGATATATCGAAAAATCCAAATATCGCCCAACACTAGCGACTTCTGGACAGCTTGTGGCGGGACTCCGATCGCCGCCTCACGTGGGGTCTAGACCACACTAGATTACGTCTCTATCTTGTTTCAGATTTTGGCTGAAATCTAGCCAGCAGGTGTCCTTCTTCTGAACCAGCTCGAAGTCTGTTTTTGTTTGTTTGTGTTATTTAATGGAGCTTCCAGAATTTCTTCTCTATGCTTCAGAATCCTTATTCTTTGCTTTGTCTCCAGCCTGGAAATGCAAAATTCTTGATTAATTTACCCTGACCCCCTCGCCATCACACAGCCTTGCTTCGTCACAATACTACTCTACTACATAGAAACAGCCTACTACACATAAACAGTCATATAATCAAATACCCTGTCATACTTTACTATTAATTTCAATATAAAAGTATTATAACACTATTAATAGTAAAAACTTTCAAAAAGTGTATAAAACCAAAAACAATTAAACCAACAAAAATAAACATCGCTCTTCCTACGTAATGAAGGACGTCCTACCGTCGTTAGGAAATCCTTCAACGTAGTGGCAAACTTTACTTTCAAACATATTCACAATAGAAACTACTATACACTTTTATCGTACATAGCTCGAAGTCGTTTCTGTTTGTCGCCGCCTCGGAAGGAAAATATAAAACGGGAATGCTTCTGTATAGATTTTATTTTGAAACTCGCAAATTTACTTCCCTTGCCGGTCTTATCTAGGTGACGCAGTTGGTCTTTGAAGGCTATATCCTGCGTGAATTTCTATTTTTTTATTTTGTTTTACTCTTTCAGATGTATTATTAAAAAATAAATCCCAGTAAACAGACGTATTATTAAAAAATAAATCCCAGTAAACAAAACAGTCTTATCCCACAGTTAAAACCGCAACTTATCACAGGAAATCCTTCTAACGGACCATAACAGCTGTGCTACACAAGCAAGTATGTAATGAACTCCTTATCGAATCCGAAAAGAGTTCCTTTTGAGAACATTGATGATAATCGGGGCAAATCCAAGCGTGGAGACTCGCAAGAATGCTGGAACTGATTCCCTGGGAGAAATAAAAATGGGAAGAAATAAAATCCCACATGTTCCGCTCTGGGAGTCCCCTTGGGAGCAGCGAGAGTACGCCTATGAGGTTAGAAGTCTCGGAGCAAACTTTCACTCAACCGATAGATTGTTTTTTTCCATGTGACCTATAGTTTTTATTTATCGGGACTCAGGCCATACGAAAAGGGGTCAAGATGTGCGGCCCAAGACAATGACCCACAGCCTCTTCCTCCCCTGATTGGTCGGTCAGAAAGTAGTAGTTCGCCAGAAAGCGACTTCGCATTATGTCAGAAGCACTCGAAGAAAGAAACTTTTGGAAATTGCAACGTTGGAAATAGCCCCAGCGTAGGGGGTTTATTTCCACAGTCTTTGGGCAGAGGCAGGATGCCTGTAAGGCAAACCTTGAGGTACGCCCTAGTCGCGTCTTTAGATCATCCCAGGCTTGTTCCGAGTCCTGGTTTAGTTTAGTTTTAAATAGTTTAATATTCTTTATTATACAAACCAACTTTTACATGCTAAACTACAGGAACACACCTTGTGTAACCCTCTTAATATCCTTTATACATGTAGCTGATACTTCTGACTGCAGGAAAGCCCGAATGGGCCTGTTTTGGCAGTCCATTAGTGACTTGAATGTGGGTGGTGTAGACGTCGCAGATAGCCCTTCTGAATCAAGCCCATTAACGCATAACCTCTTGTTTCAGGTTGCCGAACTGTACCCTAAGATCACTTATGAAACTATGATTATTGACAATACGACGATGCAGATCGTTTCAAACCCGCACCAGTTTGATGTTATGGTTATGCCGAACCTATACGGTGCCATTCTGCATAATATCGGTGTTGGACTGGTCGGTGGTGCCGGTGTTGTGGCTGGTGCCAATTTCAGCTCCAACTGTGTCGTCTTCGAACCGGTAAGTAGCTTAGAGGCGTTTTTCCCCGCTCCCACAAACAGTTTGTGGGTCGACTGTGGCTCGAAAAGAGTGTTTGCGCGGCCTTTCGTGCGGCCACAAGTGTGTTTCCGCGACCAACAAGATTTTCGTGGCTAGCTTTGTGGCTCAAATTTGACTATCAACTGGCAAGGTGACTGTCGATTTTGTGGCCCGATTCTGGCGGGAAATTCAAATTAAGCAGAAAAATAGTTTCTAAACAATAAAGTTAACTACTTTTTCAAGCATACAGACTTAAAACTGAGGATGCTTTTGTACAGAATTGTATGGAAATATGCCTGGAGTTCTATTTATTGAGATTTTACATGAATTTAATTTTTATTTTCAGATATTTGAAATTACCGCCAAAAAAATAGACAATACGGAGTTTCCGCAAGTTTCAGCTAGTGGCTCGACTGTGTAGCACGAAAAAGGCCTTAGTTGTCGCCCGCATTCCCGAAAAAGGTCATGCCAAAATAGTAATCCTCTCTTGATTCTCGGTTTCTCTCTGTTTTCTCGGCTGATTTTTAGTCGACACCGCACCCCATCGCTTCCTGATCAACTTTTTATTTTATTTTAAAACTTATATCCGTCCTCATTTAGAATATGTTGGCATTCTTCTCTTTCTGGAGAGCTCTCTGATCGCCTGGAAAATGTCAAAAAGAGAGCAGTGAGAATCATTCTGGGTGACCATAATATTTCATATGAAGAGGCTCTCATTAAACTTGACGTTCCTAAATTAACTGACCGCAGAAATACTCTTTCAAATAAGTTTGGAGCTAAGATAATGTGTTGTCTCCAGATGGCCCATCTATTCTCCCCTCCCCTCCCGTCTTCCGTGCGTCGGTCCGAGAGGAATACCGGCAATCAGTTTTCTCCATATCCCCTAATTCTTCTGCCCAATTTTTACGTAGTTCATCCCATCATTTATTTCTGGTAAAATCTTCTACGTGTATTAGTTAATTTAGTTCGTGCCTGTGTATATTTCGTAAATTTGTATTCCACATCTAGCTTTTAGCTATTTGGATTAACCGCACCCCATCGCTTCCTGATCAACTTTTTTTTTTTTTTAAACTTATATCCGTCCTCATTTAGAATATGCTTCGCCGGTTTGGCATTCTTCTCTTTCTGCAGAGCTCTCTGATCGCCTGGAAAATGTCCAAAAGAGAGCAGTGAGAGCAGATTGATTGATTAAAAAAAAAAAAAAAAAAAACTCGGTGCCGATAAGGATTTTGATCTGGTGCCCGGAAGTGAGCGACTTATCGCTTACTCCCCAGTAGTTGAAACTCGAGGAAACTCCATTTTGTCTGTTCTTTTTGCGGTATGAATATGGTAATTATGTGTCACAAATAGAAATTCAGGCTTTCGTCCCTACTATTGTATGCTACAGTTGTATGACCTACTACATATACTATTGTATACCACATATACTATTGTATACTACATATACTATTGTATACTACATATACTATTGTATACTACAATTTCCTGCAGAAATTTCAGCCGCACGCTCTCAACTGACCTCAGCAGTTGTTTGTCAGATTTGAGCCACTTTGCGATGACACAAACCATGAATTTTTCGTGGAGACTAAAAATCGAGTGGATTTTTCGGTCCACTTGAAAAAAGATGACTTGATGACGAAAGGTCATCAGGTGGGACTTGATGAATTTTCGTAGAGACAGACTTGACTGGCACGAACGATCGCAGAACAAATTATTTTCTAGCTCTTTGTGGGATAGTGGGAAAACGTTTAAAAACAAGAAAATTGTGTTTGCTTTAGTGTATCTTCGATGTTTGCTCTGTTTTTGTTCCGGAAGGCTTTAATCTCTTTGATCACGTGTCAAACCGAGATTCTTTGACATTAACTTCAAAGCCGAGGAGGCTTCTGTCTTGAAAAATATTCCTGGAGACGATGAAAGAAAAAAAGATTTGATGGTTGTAAACGTTCCTTTCGTTATCCAGGAACTTCATAATCTGTTTGCAGTTGTCTGATTGAAGAAAACAGTGAATAGCACAAAAGATAACAAGACCAAGGGTTTCGCTGGGATCCGAAAAATTTAATATTTAAATATTCCTCGGCCCAAGCTGACTGCGAATCATATTTGATAGGGCAAAACGGATACGTCAGCTGAATTTTATTAGAGCTATATTTCGGCCCTTGTGTTTCCACAAGTTCGTTTTTCCAACTTGAGCTGCCTTGAGCCTGAAGAGGACCCCTGCCAAGAAGGGCCGAAATATAGCTCTTATAAAATTCAGCTGTCGTGTCCGTTTTGCACTATCAAATATAATTTAATATTGATCCATACGTCTTGTCTTCGCCTGATCCAGTCTTCGCCAGAATTTACCATTTACCAGTAAAATTTAGAAACATGTGAGACAACCAAATTCAGACATAAGTTCTCTATAAGCAATATCTATTTTGAGGATACTGATCGAAACTTCCTGCTTTATACCAAATTTCCGGTTTTGGCCGAATTCCGAGCGAACTGCTTGTCCAGAAAAAATAAATAAAGTTCAGAAACGTTCAAGTTTAATGGATTTATTAACAACTAACAAGGTAAATCACAGATAGTCAACACGCTCAGTCCATTACTGGAAGCCGAGATCCACAATCGTTACATTTTTAACATAATATGCAGAGTGGTCACTGCTCCTACTCTCAGACACAACCTTACCTCTCAGAAAACAAAAAAATAAGTAACCAATTACCTTCCTGCACATCACCCCAGGGGAAACCACCCCATCATTAAAAAAATAATCATATTTATATCTTAATTTTGTTATTTTTATTTATTCTTAAGCTTTTTTTATTTTACCATACCTTATTTTAACTATTTTTCTGTAGTGCTAATAAACGGTTTTTATGGCACTTGAGCTTACTCAAGTGCCAAATAGCGATTGTAATTTCTGTCCGTCAGTCGGTCTGTCGGTCTGGGTTTTGCTAGTTCGGGCACTTCCAGATAAGCTAGGACAATGAAACTTGGCAGGCATATCAGGAACTGGACCAGATTAAATTAGAAATTGTCGCTTCCTCGATCCGACCATCTGGAGGGGAGTGGAGGGAGGGGAATCCGGAAAAAATAGGAAAAATGAAATATTTTTAGCTTACGAACGGGTGATCGGATCTTAATGAAACTTGATATATGGAAGGACTTCGTGTCTCAGACCCTCCATTTTAAATCCGGACCGGATCCGGTGACACTGGGGGGAGTTGGAGGGGGAATCCGGAAATCTTGGAAAACACTTAGAGTGAACGAATCCGGATGAAACTTGGTGGAAAGAACAAGCAGAAGTCCTAGATACGTGATGGATATAACCGGAACGGATCCGCTCACTTTGGGGGAGTTGGGGGGGGGGGGGAGAAGTCCGAATTTTTAGTGATCCCACGAGTTTGGTGCTTCCTGATGTGCTGGGACGCTGAAAATTGGCAGGCACGTCAGGGACCCGACCAGATTAAATGGGAAATAGTCATTTCCCCGATCCGACCATCTGGGAGGGGGAGTGGAGGGAGGGGGAAGCCAAAATGTGTGGTATTTTTATCTTGCGAACGAGTCATCGGATCTTGATGAAATTTTATATTTAGAATGACCTCGTGTCTCAGACGTCCCACTATAAATCCGGACCGGATCCGATGACACTGGGGGGAGTTGGAGGAGGGAACCGGAAATCTTGAGAAACGCTTGGAGTGGAGGGATCGGGATGAAACTTGGTGGGAAGAACAAGCACAAGTCCTAGATACGTCATTGATATAAGCGGACCAGATCCGGGCACTCTGGGGGAGTTGGGGGGGGGTTCGGATTTCTAGCGATCCCGCGAGTTCGGCATACTTCCTTATGTGCTAGGGCGATGAAACTTGGCAGGTATGTCAGGGACCCGAACAGGTTCACTTGAGAACAGCCGTTTCTCCAATTCGACCATACTGGGGGGAGTGGATGGATGGGGAGTCCGGAATCTAGTGGCGTGTATAACTTTTGAACGGGTGATCGGATCTTGATGAAATTTTATATTTAGGATGACCTCGTGTTTCAGACGTCCCACTATAAATCCGGACCGGATCCGATGACACTGGGGGGAGTTGGAGGAGGGAACCGGAAATCTTGAGAAACGCTTAGAGTGGAGGGATCGGGATGAAACTTGGTGGAAGAACAAGCACAAGTCCTAGATACGTCATTGATATAAGCGGACCAGATCCGGGCACTCTGGGGGAGTTGGGGGGGGGGTCCGGATTTCTAGCGATCCCGCGAGTTCGGCATACTTCCTGATGTGCTAGGGCGATGAAACTTGGCAGGTATGTCAGGGACTCGAACAGGTTCACTTGAGAACAGTCGTTTCCCCGATCGACCATAGTGGGGGGAGTGGATGGATGGGGAGTCCGGAATCTAGTGGCGTGTATAATTTTTGAACGGGTGATCGGATCTTGATGAAATTTTATATTTAGGATGACCTCGTGTTTCAGACGTCCCACTATAAATCCGGACCGGATCCGATGACACTCGGGGGAGTTGGAGGAGGGAACCGGAAATCTTGAGAAACGCTTAGAGTGGAGGGATCGGGATGAAACTTGGTGGAAGAACAAGCACAAGTCCTAGATACGTCATTGATATAAGCGGACCAGATCCGGGCACTCTGGGGGAGTTGGGGGGGGGTCCGGATTTCTAGCAATCTCGCGAGTTTGGCATACTTCCTGATGTGCTAGGGCGATGACACTTGGCAGGTATGTCAGGGATCCGAACAGGTTCACTTGAGAACAGCCGTTTCCCCGATCCGACCATAGTGGGGGGAGTGGATGGATGGGGAGTCCGGAATCTAGTGGCGTGTATAACTTTTGAACGGGTGATCGGATTTGAATGAAACTTGTATGGTGGAAAGAGCTATCGCCTCGGATGATCATTGTTAAGTCCGGGTCGGGTCGGGTTATACCTGTGGGGATGGGGGGGGGACCCGAAAACTCAAGAAACGCTTAAAGCAGAGGGATTGGGACGGAATTTAATGGAGAGAACAAGCATTAGGCCTAGATCCGAATTTGACGGAGCCAGATGGTTTCGGGGCTCTGTGGGGGGGGGGGGGGTAGAGGGGGTTTCCTGGAATACCGGTAGTCGGGGGTTAGAATAGTTCCAGAAGTACTAAGACAATGAAACTTTGCAGGCATATTAGCGTCCCGACTTAATTGACTTATTTATTTAATCTAGGATACGACCAACTAGGGTCAAACAAATGGGTGATAAGAATCGATGGCCTCGACATGTAAAAGATGCGTTCGAACAAATGCGACCACGGTTGGGGGACTTGGGGAGGGGGGGGGGACTTTTGACATGCACAAAAACCAAACGAATGGCCCGAATGAGATGCAAGTTCGACAGTGCCGAGTTTATGCGGCCTAGATTTGTTCTTTGGCGTCCGGGCCGGATGCGGCCAAGGTAGGGGGGGGGGTACTGGAAACTTGCAGATAGGCTATGCTCCAATTTCAGTGAAACTTGATGGACAGGAAGAGGGAATTAGGAGATATGACGTTTATGTTTTCAAGTCCTGTTCGGCCACAGTGGCGGGAATTGGAGGGAGATTGCCGGAAACTTTGAGGCTCGCATAGGAGTCAAACGAGTGCATCAGTTTAAATGAAACATAGAACTTAGAGAGAACATATACCCTAGATGACATATTTTGGGCAAGGATCCGGATCTGACAACGTTGGTGGGGGGAGGGGGTACCAGAATTTTCCAAAAATGCTCAGACTCGGCCGAAGCTTTAGCGGTGGTATAAAAGAAGATACTTTAGATGATCCATTTTTTAGTCCGAACCAGATTCGGCCACGGTAGGGGGAGATGGAGGGAGTACCGGAAATATTGTAGCACGTCTAGGGATTAAACTAGTGGATTTATTAGGCTGAAAATTTGAAGTTTGAACAGTCATGTGCATTTGATAATCGAGACGATGCCGGAACTGCTTAGAAGTGAGTGAAACAAACTATCCTACTTCTATTTCCAAACCGCATTTTTGGATGGCGGGTGTATTTTATCACGTTCTCATCTACTTTCTTGTACTGCCTACTCGTAACAAGTGCCATATGAGCTCGTAGCTCTTGTTTACTCTTTTTGTTCGAAGCGAAAACTGGCTAATAAGTCCATCTCGAGTGGACTTCATATCTCTACCAATAGGAAGTCCAAGGTATGTGAGAGACGTTAAGGACTCCACCTCTTGATCACAAAGCTTAAATTTATCTACACCGTAAGATCTATATGCGCCACGGAATGTAAGCACTTCACTTTTTTTTTGTTTAACATTGAAATACAGAACTTTAGTTTTGTATTCATAATTTAAAATCCGAAAATGTCTCCGATTTATGTCTCCTCCGGAATATCCCTCAGTTTGGACATGAGCGTTGTCTCATCAGCAACACAGCAACCAAGCGTAGTATCATCAGCGAAAGCCACGAGCTCATCATCGTCATCTTGGGGCTGGAAAGAATCTTCATCGAAGCGTATCTCCTTATCCCTATAAGGATAAGCGATCTTCAAACTGTTTTTTTTTTTCAAAAATTTATTCCATAAAGCACACTTTGTCTGATGCGTTGCGTTGATTGTATTTTGGTTCAGATGGACCGGGACGAAACTTAGTGGGAAGAGCAAACACAAGTCCTAGATACATAAGTCCTAGATACATAATTGACATAACCGGATCAGATTCGGGCACTATGGGCGGAATTGGGGGGGGGGGAGAGGCGGAGTTGTCTTGATCCAGCGAGTTCGGTACTTCCTGGTGTATTAGAATGATGAAACTCGGCAGGCGTATGAGGGAACCGAATAGACTGACTTGAAAATAGTCGTTTGCACGGTCCGACCATCGTGGAGGGATGTGGAATCCGGAATCTTGTGGGATTTATAACTTTTGAGCCGGTGACCGTACTTGAATGAAACTTGGCAAGTGGAAAGAGCTACCGTCTTTGATGTCCATGTCAAGTCCGGACCGGATCCGATATCTGTGGGGGGAGTTAGAGGGGGGCACCAGTACTTTAGTGAAACGCTTAGCGTCGAGGGATCGAGATGGAATTTGGTGGGAGGAACAAGCGTAAGCATTAGAAACGTTCTTGACAGAGCCAGATCATATCGGGGCTCTTTGGGGGGAGTTGAAGGGCCGGGTTTCGTGAAATTCCCGAACGGGGGGTCTAAGGGACCAGATCCGAGCACGGTGGGGGGGTAGGTGGGTTACTGGAGTTTCCTGAAAAATGCTCAGATTCGAGTGGAATTTGATAGGTGGTAAGAGAAGATGCTTTACACGTGTCCGAACCAGATTCGGCCGCGATAGGGGAAGTTTGAGCGGGGGTACCGGAAAACGTCTAGGGATCAGTGGATCTAAATTTGGAAGGTAGACAAGTCAATTGCCCGAGATCATCCGAGACCTAGCTGGAAATGCTCAGACTCGAGTGAAACTAGATATTCTATTTCTAGGTCTGATCCAAGGGGGGTTGAAGGTATATTTTGCTACGTCCTCATCTACTTTCTTGCAGAACCTACTCGTAACAAGTACCATATGATCTTGTAGCTCTTGTTTTATTGGCATCCACATGGTACTACGCTCCGTGTAGCGTCCAAGCGCTAGGAAGCGGGTTCAAAGAGCTGCTAATTTTTTCCACGACCCAGTTTCCTTTATTTCCCACTGCCAAGGTCTTTGGTAATTACAACGTCACTTTACACTCAACTTCACAGACGAGATCATCGTTTGTATCTCCTCTCCGAAGGAGGATTGTTGACTGGTGAAGTCGTTGAATCTGCTAGGTCGTATCGCCAAGAGAAATGAGGGACTCCTAATAATTAATGACCTAACCGAAATTAGCTTGATCGAGTAATACAATCAAGAGCAGTTCCAGAAACGCGAAAGGAATAAAAAGGGATTGGAGCTTCTTGCTTAAGGTGCGGGTTTAGCGAGTCGGCAGACAGGCTTTATTTATCGACTGGCTGGGTATTGTTACCGACTTTTTTTTTCAGGAAACTCGACTGTTTTTAAGAAAAAACGACTGTTTCGACGAAAAGTCCAGTGATTTCCAGAGAAACCGACAGTTTTAAAGAAAAAATGACTAATTTTTACGAAAATCCGACTGTTTTAAGACAAATCGACTGTTTTTTACGAAAAATCGGCGCGCTAAGTACGACAAGTAATTCGCCCAGAATCCGACCGAAACCGGAAATTTTGCAGAAGTAAGGCTATGGGGGTAAACACACATGCTGAATCCATATTTGAACTTGGTCTTCTCAGATGATTACTATTCATGTTTCTAAATTTGATTAGATTATACTGATGTTCAAGACCCAATTGTCTGGATCAAAAATTGAATTTTTGGGTTCCCGTCGAAACCTTTGGTCATCTATTCTGTGTTTCTTTCTTGTGTTTGTTTTGATCCTGTGGATTTACTGCGTTATCGAAAGCTCAATATTTACCTTTTTTTCTAATTTTTCCTTTTTTTTTTGTACTGCGCTATTTCCCTTTTGGTGTCTATTGCGTTTGTTAAATTTCATTGTCATCATCAAATTTCACCGTAATATGGTTTGAGTGAGTTGGAGGGGGCCTGGGAGGAGCCACACGACCATGACAACACGACGTAATGTATATGCTACATCCCCTTACAAGTGCCAAATCAGCTTAGAGCTCTTGTTAGTGTAGTGTTCATTTATGAACGATCCACTCTTGCGAGCGCTGTGGCAGCTTTCGGTTTTCGGTTTTCACCATTTTTTGTGGAGCTCATAACTCGTGAACCAGTGCATGTATCAAGTTCAAACTTGGTACACTGGTGGGTATTGAGGTCTAGTCGTGCCTTTTGGTAGTCCCACACGCCACACCAACCTGGTTCAGGGGCAATTGGGCCCAGATTGCCGAGTGAATAATGTTCATAACTTAACCAGAGCTGGACATGGGAAGATGAAATTCCATGTACTTGTAGATCCTAGGACTGGGAAGCTACTTTTAAAGTCGCACCTCCCCCACCCACCCTATTCATAGGCAACTGGGCTCAGATCGCCCAAGATTAAAGTTCGTGGACCGTGACAGGGCTCTACAGGTAACAGGTTGAAACTCGATAGGCTTGTGAGCATTCCTTCTTTCCTAACTTCGAATTTTAAAGTGAAGAATCCTTTGGAAATTTTAAATGGTAAAATCCAGAACTTTCATAAAAAGGCTGACAACATTCTTCTTCATCACAACCTTTTCCCTTTTTTCACAAAAAAACGGCCTGATTAGTTTGTTTGTTTTGAGCTTCGTTTTTTTTCCATGTACTTCGTTGTATATTTAGTAGGCTAATTTGTCTTTAACGGTCAGCTGTATATTAGTATGTAAATGTATGTGAGTTTGACTGACATGTTGTTGTTCCTTTTTATACATTACTCTTCAGTTTTGAAGGGTTCAAATAAATAATAAAAATAATAATAATAAAATAATAATAATAATTAATAATAATAATAATAATAATTGGGGTCTCTTTTTGCTTTAGGGGTCTCGAACCCCACTCCCACTTGGTTCACGGGCAGCTGGGCCCAGATTGCCCATTTTTTGTAATGCTTTTAACTTGATAATACCTGCAGATATGACTATGAAATTCTTTTATGCTTTTAGATCTTAGGATTGGGAATATATACGTGGAGTTGAATCAGCCTCCCAGACCTCCACGTTCATGGGCAAGTGGGCCCAGATTGCCCATGAGTTAAGTTTTTGACCCGTGAATCAAGTTCTAAGTTTGTATTCTTGAAGATATATAGGTCTAGACACGCATTTTAATGGGTCCCGAGATGGGGGAATCCGACCATGAAAGGATTCGAATCCGAATCCAGGGCTAGGTACGAATCCGATCGGATTTGTCCATCTCTGAATGGGTCCCGACCCCGACCCCCTCCCGTTCATGGGCAGCTGGGCCCAGATTTCCCTTGAGTCTCTGACAGGTCTCGAAGTTCAACTCTTGTATACTTGTGGATATATCGCTGGTGGACAGGCAGAAACACGGGTAGACTCGGACGCAGAAAGTAAATTTTTTTATTTCCCAGGAGTCTAAAAAAACAAGCGCATTTCGCCGCATCGCCCTCTCTAACCTAGACTTTACACTAACTTTATGTCGGTCACTATGCATGCTAGTATTGACGATGTGATAAACATTTTAGTTTAACACTCCATGTTTGAGCTCTTGCGTATTTACTCAGGTTGGAAATGACAAAAAGAATGTCAATAGGTGGCAGTGGCCTTTCATGACCTATGATAGAGAAAAATTACTAGCGTGTGATGTTTCGTCTAAGGAAAAAGACCCATCGCAAATTATGCAACCCTTTGACAAAGGTAACGAACTCACTTCTCAAGAATGCTTCTTTGACGAGATGCCTCGCAGAGATATGAAAGTCTAGTTACCCATCACTTGTTCACTTAATGGGCTTGAAAATGCATTACTTTGTTGCTCCGCTGTTCTTATAATCGATTTTCATTGGATGAACTTTTTCTTTCGGATCTGTGGTACTTCCATCTACCTGTATCTCTAGGCTTGAAATGTTTAACAACTACAACGATCAAGGATTGCTGTAAAATGAGTCTTTCTAGGGTCGCAGGCAATAACGAGCCTTCTTCACAAGTGACATTCCATTTTCAAACTGAAACGCCTTTGCTGAAATTCAAATTATCCGCGTCTGGATGAGTTTTGTCTTTTTATAGATAAATCTTTTTATTCCCCAAAAAACGTATCATGGCTCTCTCCAAATTTGTTTGGTATAAGTCGTGGATACAACTTAAGAGCACACTCATAAAACGTAAAAGGCCTATGCATATAGGGCTACAACGGTCATAAATAACATTATAAATTTAAAGTAGCAGCTCAGCTTATGCTTCGTTATACGACTTTACAAATGAAGGGACAAAACTCTTTGGAAACCTCTGGTGGGCACATTTGATAGGCTGCAACTTTTCAACCGCAGTAGCTACCTTGCCTATTTGGGCAGGTAGGCAATTTGCCTACCCAAAGGCAATTTGCCTTTTTGTCAGCTTTTCAGAAGTGAAAATATTTTTGTGGATTTTGTGATTCAGAGATTTGACACCAAACTCCATGGAGAGTTTCATCCTTCGTTCATGTAAGGAGGCGATTTCGAATTTACGTAGTAACTCTTCATAGGACCTCTCGGCCGCCTTTGACGCTATGATTAAAGCCCTTTTTTTAATCTTCTCGATTCTGGCGGTCTGTCCGACCGTGAGGCCAAAATGCCAAACAGGGCATATTCTTGCTCAGTGTATATCCTGAATGACAGATGAAAAAAAATTATCCCTTATTGAGTAAAAATAAGTGTGTTGAAATCCAAGATAAGCTGGCTTTTCAGTTAACCCTTTCGGGACTGGCGGGACCTCCAGGTCCGGATTAAGAAATTGCATCTGGGGTCAAAAAGGTTGGGCGCCGCAGAATGAATTCACTGACATCTTGTTCGCCTCAATGAAACGCATCGAAAGAGGTATTGATCTCGCCGCTATGTGACCGTCTACTATAAATTGGAGTATACAATAGCTGCGTTTTTTGTCTCTTGTTCTGTTCGCCGTTTTCTCCCTGTTTTATATTTTTACCGTTTTTATCAAAACACGGAACACGCTTTTCATTTTCCCGTTTTTGTACGCTGTTCTGTGTTCGGTGTTCTCTGTTCCGCTGTCTGTTTTGCAAAACACGGAACTTGCTCTCCTAGCATGTTTTATCACTGTTCAGATAGAAAATTGCAGAGAGATTCACAGATAGAAAAGAAAGAATTGCAGAAGTTTGAAGGATGAAGCTGGCTCCTAAAGTAAGGTCGTTTTGGAATATAACTTGCAATTTAACAGATTTTCCGCTTAAGACAAGGTCAGGATCCTAAATTTGCGTTTTCTTCAGAACAGCGACAAAACACGAAACTCGGAACAGCGCAAGCAAAACACCGTTTTTTACCCAAACCAGACAACTGTGAACACGGAACAGGAACCAGAGAAAAAAACGCAACTAATTTGAGAAGCCATTTATGCTGGACCTGACCCAAAATTAAAAAAGAAAAATCTCGACATCGAAAGGAGTGTTTAAGTTGAGATTCTTATTTTTACTAGTTCGATCTCTGAAACGTATTATTACAACTAAAAATTGATTTGTATTTTTTTTTTTGTCAAATTGGAAAATTCGTACTGGAAAGGAATGCGACTGACAGATCCCGTCAATACTACATACTTTGCTTTTCGGTTTTTTGAAGACCTGTCAATTAGTAAGTGAATAACAGAGCTTGTACATTGAACATTAAATGAAATACTGTTTTTATGGCACTTGCCCTTCGGCCAAGTGCCATATAGCGATCGCAATTTCTGTCCGTCCGTCGGTCTGTCGGTCTGTCCAGGTTTTGCTAGTTCGGGCACTTCCACATAAGCTAGAACGATAAAACTTGGCAGGCGTATCAGGGACCCCAAATGATTAAGTTGGAAATAGTCACTTCCCCGATCCGAGCACCGTGGGGGGAGTGGAGGGAGGGGGAATCCGGAATCTTGAGGTATTTTTAACTTTTGAACGGGTGATCGGATCTCGATGAAACTTGATATTTGGAACGACCTCATGCCTCAGACGACCCACTTAAAATCCGGACCGGATCCGGTGACTTTTGGGGGGAGCTGGAGGGGGCAACCGGAAATCTTGGGAAACGCTATGAGTGGAGGGATCGAGATGAAACTTGGTGGGAAGACACCTAGCAAACACTAGATACATCATTGACATAACCGAGCCGATTCGGGCACTGTGGGGGGAGTGGAGGGAGGGGGAATCCGGAATCTTGAGGTATTTATAACTTTTGAACGGGTGATCGGATCTCGTTGGAACTTGATATTTGGAAAGACCTCATGCCTCAGACGACCTACTTAAAATCCGGACCGGATCCGGTGACTTTTGGGGGGAGCTGGAGGGGGCAATCGGAAATCTTGGGAAACGCTATGAGTGGAGGGATCGAGATGAAACTTGGTGGGAAGACACCTAGCAAACACTAGATACATCATTGACATAACCGAGCCGATTCGGGTACTGTGGGGGGAGTGGAGGGAGGGGGAATCCGGAATCTTGAGGTATATATAACTTTTGAACGGGTGATCGGATCTTGATGGAACTTGATATTTGGAAAGACCTCATACCTCAGACGACCCACTTATAATCTGGACCGGATCCGGTGACTTTTGGGGGGAGCTGGAGGAGGCAACCGGAAATCTTGGGAAATGCTATGAGTGGAGGGGTCGAGATGAAACTTGGTGGGAAGACACCTAGCAAACACTAGATACATCATTGACATGACCGAACCGATTCGGGCACTGTCGGGGGAGTGGAGGGAGGGGGAATCCGGAATCTTGAGGTATTTATAACTTTTGAACGGGTGACCGGATCTCGATGAAACTTGATATTTGGAACGACCTCATGCCTCAGACGACCCACTTAAAATTCGGACCGGATTCGGTGACTTTTGGGGGGGGAGCTGGAGGGGGCAACCGGAAATCTTGGGAACCGCTATGAGTGGAGGGATCGAGATGAAACTTGGTGGGAAGACACCTAGCAAACACTAGATACATCATTGACATAACCGAGCCGATTCGGGCACTGTGGGGGGAGTGGAGGGAGGGGGAATCCGGAATCTTGAGGTATTTATAACTTTTGAACGGGTGATCGGATCTCGTTGGAACTTGATATTTGGAAAGACCTCATGCCTCAGACGATCTACTTAAAATCCGGACCGGATCCGGTGACTTTTGGGGGGAGCTGGAGGGGGCAACCGGAAATCTTGGGAAACGCTATGAGTGGAGGGATCGAGATGAAACTTGGTGGGAAGACACCTAGCAAACACTAGATACATCATTGACATGACCGAGCCGATTCGGGCACTGTCGGGGGAGTGGAGGGAGGGGGAATCCGGAATCTTGAGGTATTTATAACTTTTGAACGGGTGACCGGATCTCGATGAAACTTGATATTTGGAAAGACCTCATGCCTCAGACGACCCACTTAAAACCCGGACCGGATCCGGTGACTTTTGGGCGGAGCTGGAGGGGAGAACCGGAAATATTGGAAAACGCTAAGAGTGGATGGATCGAGATGAAACTTGGTGGGAAGACACCTAGCAAACACTAGATATATCATTGACATAACCGAGCCGTGCTTACTCGTAACAAGTGCCATATGAGCTCGTAGCTCTTGTTAACCAAAAATAACCTTTGATTTTTGCTAGATAAAGACTCATCAACTAACGCAAACTGTTACTTTTATCATGGAACTTCTATCCAGCCACAAGTTCTTCTATATATACAAATATTTTGTCTTGCTTTTCTATCATTTGTTGGCCATCTAGTGCTAAATTACGCTAGAAAGAACCACCCACTTCTTCAGCTCCGATAAAGCAATCGTTGATATGTAGGATACAACTGACAATCCAGGTAGATCAGCCTACATCTGAAGTAGGAGGGGGTATGTGGTCTTTGGTGAACTAATTTAGGGCTTTTACTTGTCTCTCCCCTCATGCCCTTTCCCGATTCCTCAACTCCAAGCGTGCTACAAACTCTCCTATATCCACCCCGACCCCCCCCCCCACACCTTTGTCGGATCTAGTCTGGAGCTGAAGCTGGACACCAAAACGGTGCTGTTGTCATTTATCAAGTTTCATCCAGATCAGATAACTCGTATCTTATGTTTCCGGGTTCCTCATGCTTCAGTCCTCCGTGAATGGTCGAATCTGGAAATTATTTTTTACAAGTCAATTTGGTAGGATCTGTAATTTTTCTGTCAAGTTTCCTCGTCCTAAGCCAGTCTGCAAGTACCCTTACCGGCGTGCAAACTTTCGTTTTCCCCTTTCAGCTTCACCGAGAGTGAACGGATCTGGTCCGGGTCATCTTACCCAAAGACAGTAATAGTGGGGAAGACCGGTGACTTCGCTAAAATCGGGTCTCTGAAAATCGATCGGAACGCTACCTAGCGTTTGGATTTCGAGCGGTAGATGAATAATATAATCAAAGCAAGAGGGCGTGAGTAGGCAATGTCTGCCAACTTTAACTGATTCGAAGTCGTGAATTCAACATTTTTTTTCCATAAAAAAGCTATTTATTCTTTTCCTACTTGTTTTTTTATTCCAATTAAAGAGGAAATCTGAATGGAGAGAGGATGCTCATCATAAACGAAACAAAACAAAATCAACAAAACGTGCTTTGATGATGATTCTGCGGAGAGCGATGGAAGAAAATGTCAACAGAGCGATTTTTTAACGAAAGAACATCCGCTAAACGGCGCTGGTTGTTGTGACTCATGGGGCTTACGGGAGTTTCCGGTCTTTCACACTTTTACTGTCTTTGATCTTACCTCTTGTCAGTTTCCATCTGAATCAGGTGACTCGTGCCAGATTCACGAATCCTGCCTGTGGACCAGAGAGGAAAGTTGTTTTTATATTTATTTATGACCCGCTTGGAAGTAATGCAAGAATAAAGTAAAATGCACAAATGAAAACAGAGACAGAAACAGAATAATTCATGATGTTAATGTTCTTTAGGTACAGTTTTACGACTTTCAGTTTTAACAGTTTGCATATGAGTGTACCCATGCATCTACCATCGAGGAAAATTTGTTCTTGCCTAAACTTGTTAGCCCATATCTGCCCCTAAATTTGAGATTTGAAGCTCACTATTAAGCTTTGATAACCTTCGCCTGTTCGGGAGGTTCTCTTAAGCAGGCTGTTAAGCTTATGATTGTTTAGTTATTTTTTTTTCTTTTTCCAGCCATGGTCCCTCGGGCTTTTGGGGAAATTAATTCATTCATTGTCACAGAGACGGAGAGATCTTTGAAGGATTCACTGATGTTGTGGACTCCCCACGAGCGTAAAGAAAGTATGTTACGTTCAAAGGAGTCAGAAATAGACTGTGTTCTATTCTTTATCCTTTTTGCCTGTAGCCTGCGGATTCTGCCGAATTCTGCTTTCGGATTCACTGCACACATACGAACCTTTCTGACCACAATTGGATTCGGTCCAATGTCCCTAGCTGCTTGGAAAGTATATAGAACAGGATGAAAGGTTCCCAAGGGATTATGAAACTGGGATTATTTTTTTTACTTAATATGACCTGGTCAACATCGGTCTTGCTCGGAAACAGAAGGACTTACACATGATTTGTTTATGTACATTTGTTTTGCGTAGTCTGTATGATTTGTAAATATTACTTGAGTGGGGGAATGGTTTTCAAATCAAGGTGATACACAGATATTAAGAGGTAAGGTTAACCCATCACTGAACTTTATTTTCTTGTCGGGGTAGTAGTTGTTTTGAATTTATTTTCTTCCCGAAAAGTAGTTTGGCGGACATTTGTACAGGTAAACACTTTTCCTAAATTCGATTTGAAAATTGATATAGTTGTGAGAACACATGTTGAGTCCATATTTGAACTTCATTTTCTCATCAAACAAGTAACTATCCTGAAGTTCGGTGAGAAACAAAAAATTGTTAGAATCGAAAGTTAACTGTGAAGTCTATTTGAGATACAAAATGGGGCTAGATATTTTTTGGTCCAGTCCTGTGCATTTGAAATGTGCATATGAAATGTTTGTGTTCTTTGACCCGGTGACTATCGGTATTCCTCGGAAACAGGAGGGCTTTACCGTCTACACGATCTGTTTATGCACACATTATTTCCCATAACTGATGAATAAGGAATGAAGGATACAAAAACATACCTCAGTTATTGTATACGTCCATCATCACATTAAATATTTATGAGAAGAAAATAAAAACAACCAGCTTAGCCAACAGACTAAAGGCTTCGAAGCGATCGCGTAGAGCATTTTTTTTTGGATTTCTTCTTTCGAAAGTTGCGTCTTTTATATTTCCGGGTGGTTTCCGGGCGTCGCCACACCCCGTAAGCATGGTATTTATGCCTAATCAAATGCACAGAACTGGACCAAAAAATATCTAGCCCCATTTTGTATCTCAAATAGACTTCACAGTTAACTTTCGCTTACTTTCACTACTACCCCGACAAGAAAATAAAGTTCAGCGATGGGTTAACCTTACCTCTAAATATCTGTGTATCACCTTAATTTGAAAACCATTCCCCCACTCTGAATATAGGGCCATGGTGTCCATCTACGAAACTTAACCAGTAATTTGACCCTAAGAACCCCCGCACCAAGTCTAAAGAAAATATCTTAACCTATTCAAGACTCTTCGTGCTACAGTTGGACGAATTTGACTTTGATACTATAGGCAGGGGCGTCGCAAGGGGGGGGGGGTGCAGCTCCCCCCACCACCTTTTTGAGATTGGCGGGGGGGGGGCAGCTCCCCCCCCCACCACCACCTTTTTGAGATTCGGTAAAATGTGTACCGGAGGCCCAAAGTTTACTAAAATTGTTCAGTATGTTTTCGATCGCAGAACTGTTTGGTATATTTACGGGTATTCGGTAGTTATACATAATCCCATATAGGCTATCGGCACAAATCTATTCGATATAATGATCGGGATTCGGTATAATTGCCAGTATTCGATAGTTATCACGAATTCGGTTTGAGAATTTATGCAAGAACTATTCAGTATATTTATGGTGATTCTGTAGTTACACAGAATCCCGAATAAGCTATCGGTTCAAAATTATTCGGTATCATGATTGGGAATCGATAATTTATTCGATATAATTTTCAGGATTCGGTAGTTACCATGAATTCGAATTCCAGTTTCGACGAATTTACACCGAATACGAATATTATTCGGTAGTCTATCGATACCAAAACAACTCGGCATAATAGCCGGGCTACGGTAGTTACACAGAATCTCGAGCATGCTGTCGGTCTAAACTTATTCGGCACAATGACTGGGATTCGGTAATTTGTTCGGTATAATTGCCATGATTGTCAATTAAACTTGGAAGAGGTCGAGTGAAGCACTGGTCGCAGACAAAAGGATTGATCTATGGTTTCATCGATAATCCTTACTTTTATTTTGATTCCCAATAAGAAGATCTAATCATTGATGTTTTGAAAATTCCGCCTGCGGCGCTTTTCGGGATATTCTCTATATTGTTGAAGGGAGCAAACATTAAAAGCTAGAATCTATATGGAAATAGTTAAATTTGGCAGGAAGAAGCCAACTTAAAAACAATCTCGCCTGCGGTGTTTACTTTATGTGTTCAATGACAGTATTGACTAGACTTCAGTAGCCACTGCTGCCAGAACGTCGCTCCATCCGGTTTCTGGAACTTCTGAGAGTCTTGGTATTTAATCCACGGTAAATGATAGAGTTTATAAGAGAAGCAGTTACATTTTAGCCTACAGGAAAAAAAAAAAAATGGATTTCGAAATTTTTCGCCGACGGCGATAGACTTAATTTTCTCTTGGGTATAATAGATAAAAGCAGTTACTGCAGTCGTGCCCCTTAATATGCTCTCGAAGTGCGATTCGGCGAAACACCGCCTAATGGTTGGCCTACCGTGTCTCATGCTGCCCTTTAATACTATTCTTCCTACGTAATCCTTTCTGTCCCGTAATTTAAAGCTCGAATTCTCAGGCTCTAGGATTCGGTAAATTTTTTTTTTTAGAGATTCGGTAAAAAATATGGCTCTGCACCCCCCCCCCCTCTCCTAACGAAAATGCTCATGCGACGCCCCTGACAATAAGTACTTATGCAATGCATACAGTGGTTCCCTTTTGTCGCACCTCAACCTCGCAATCAGTCTGAACGGGAAATTTTGTCCTCCCTTAATTCCTAAATCCCTTCACTCCCAAAATGTTCGTTCGCTTTTGGCCGGGTCTATCAGTTTGAAGAGCTCGTAGATGTACTTTCTTATCTGAATTCGTAATCGTGTTCTTGAGGTCATAAACAGAGGGACAGAATCGTTAAAGCACAATGGACACTTCTAATGCTTTACTTTGTATTAAATGCTTCACAAATCAACATTTCCGACTTCCTTTAGAAGGCGCTACGGAAATCGGCCATTTTCTTGTTATCCCTTGTCTTTACCTCTCTGGCATTTCGGCGATCCAAATCTTAGCAGCTGGGGTATCGTGGCAGGAAATTAAAAAACTCCCAGCAATGCTTGATAGGAAAGGATATATTTGATATGTCACCAAAGTCAAGCCGCAGATGCAGTTTACCTGATTGTTCTAGTGTTTCATCAGAAGTTCCATGGCTTAAAGTGTCTATTAAAAGTTTTTCATTGTGGAATAGTGTTGTGAAGCTTGATTAGCTTGCTTTATAAAATGTACCAGAATATGCAATAAGCTTATAAAAAATAACATAGCTACAAAAATCATTCAAAAACAAATAACCTATTCAAATCTGACTAATACAAGCTGATTTACGCATAAAATAAAGATCTACTAAGTATTATAAGAAACATCACTTTTATCTATGTCCAAGCTAGTAAATCCTGCATGTACTGGCCCAAAAAATTACGCTGTGAAATATCACAGAGAGGAAACTGTTGAAAAAGCTGCTGATCTAGGGCGTAATCATTGTTCCTAGGTTGTTACAGAGTGGGACTGGGATAGTTTGATGTGCCCATTGAACTTTAAAGGACCCCTCGCAAAACTATGTTGTGCTTTCAAAGAATAACCCACGGCTTTGGCTGTTTAAGTCTTTTCCGAGACCCGATGACTCGTAGCGCAAACAGGGAAACAATTTACATAACCGTTTTTTCTGAAAACTTCTCGCAGACAACCGTCGACAGCGTGATAGACATAAGGTCGTAAAACACGACGAGTGAGAAAATCAGCGTGGTTTTCTTATAGAGGTTAGAATATACCGTACGAAATTGGGGTCTCCAGGTTTAGAAATATGTGGAGTGAGTGTGGAAGTAGGTAGGTAGGTTTTTGTTATTAACCTGAACATTGAAAATACAATAAAATAATATTAAAATAACATTACTAATATCCTATTGCACAGCAAAAAGAAAGTCCTAAGGACTTGTGCTGCAGTCTATTAAAACTACTTGTATCTAATAAATGTTTGGTTGCAATAGTATTATAATTAAGACATGTCCTTGAAGTCATAGCTGTACCCCTGACTCGTTTGGACGTCGTCCGCCTTTCCTAAGGTAAATCGGATTTTGTAAGACAAAAATATGAATAATAATCGATGCCAGAGTAACAACCTAATTAGTTCTGTTGAAGAAATAGGAAATTAGTGGCGTGCATAAATTTCGAACGGGTTATCGGATTTGAATGAAACTTGTCTGGTGGAAAGAGCTATCGCCTCTGATGTTCAGTGTCAAGTCCGGGTCGGGTCCGATACCTGTGGGGGATGGGGTGGGGACCGGAAAACACAGGAAACGCTGAAAGCAGAGGGATTGGGACGGAACTTAATTGCGAGAACAAGCATTAGGCCTAGATACGAAATCGACGGCGCCCAGATGGTTTCGGGGCTCTCTGGGGGGAGTTGGATGGGGTTTCCTGGAATTCCGGTAGTCGCGAGTTAGTACTAAGACAACGAAACTTTGCAGGCATGTTAGTGACCCGACTTAATTGATTTAAGAGCCTGACACAACATACCCCCGGAAACTTCCGTTCCTAGATCCGAGCATTTTGGGGGAGCAAGGGAAGAGAACATGGAAATTGACTTTTGTCAATTGCGAACGAGTGGTCTTATTTCAGTGGTCTTAATCAATGGCCTCGACATGTAAAACATGCGTTCGAAGTATATGCGACCACGGTTGGGGGAATTGGGGGTGGGGGGAAACTTTTGACATGCACAAAAAACAAACGGATGGACCGAATGAGATGCAAGTTCGACAGTGCCGAGTTTATGCGGCCTAGATTTGTTATTTGGCGTCCGGGCCGGATTCGGCCAAGGTAGGGGGGGGGGGTACTGGAAACTTGCAGAAAGGCTATGACCCAGTTTCAGTAAAACTTGATGGACAGGAAGAGGGAATTAAGATATATGACGTTTATGTTTTCAAGTCCTGTTCGGCCACAGTAGGGGAAGTTGGAGGGAGATTGTCGGAAACTTTGAGGCTCGCATAGGGGTCAAACGAGTGCATCAGTTTAAATGAGACATGGAACGTAGAGAGTGCATGTACCCTAGATGACATATTTTGGGCCCGAGCCGGATCCGACAACGTTGGATTCCGGTTTCCAAAAATGCTCAGATTCCAGTAAAACTTGATAGATGGTATAAAAGAAGATGCTTTCGATGGTCCATTTTTTGAGTCCCAACCAGATTCGGCCACCGTAGTGGGAGATAGAGGGAGTACTGGAAATCGTGTAGCACGTCTAGGGATCAAACGAGTGGATTTATTCGGCTGAAACTTGGAAGTTTGAACAGTCATATGCATTTGCTACAGATAATCGAGACGATGCTAGAACTGCTCAGAAGTGAGTGAAACTAAATATTCTATTTCCGAACCGCATTTTTGGATGGCGGGTGTATTTTGTGACGTTCTCATCTACTTTCTTGCACTGCCTACTCGTAAAAAATGCCATATGAGCTCATAGCTCTTGTTTCTTATGTAGGCCTGTGTGTCACGTCAAATTGACTTGATCCGACTAGGGTATTTGGTGACTTGCGGGGCGTGGGCGTTCGGGGCGTGTTTTTATCGAATTTACTCAGAACAATCCGATAGCTGGAGAGGGATACCCGAAATCTCTTGAGACGCTTTTCCTAGTTTTTGGGATCCCAAAACGTAAGTGGAGGGATACCTATGACATCGCAAAAGTTGTCCGTCTGTCCGTCCGTCCATCTGTGTGCACTGTAACTCTCGAAAGGAATGAGATATTTTGATGAAACTTGGTGTGAGGATTATTTGGGTCAAAAGCAAGGTCAAGTTCGTAGATGGGCTATTTAGCCCTACATTTAGGCGTGGGGGAGGGGTTTTAGACAAGGGGGCAAATTAAATATTTTTAAACAGATAATGTGATAGTCGATTGTGGGGTAAGAGGACATGTTGAGCACGATGGTGAAAACCATTTTGTCATCGGAGAAGTAGTTGGCCCGGAATCCGGCCAAAACCGGAAAGTTTGTTAAAAGTAAAAGTTTTATTTGAAGTTGATTAGATTTAGGGGTAAGAAGACATGCTTAACACGATGGTGAAAACTGTGTTTTTTCGCCGGACAAGTGGTTAGCCCAGAATCCGGCCAAAACCGGAAAGTCTGTTAAAAGTAAAAGTCTTATTTGAAGTTGATTAGATGTTCGATTTAGGGATAGAAGCCATGCTGAACACAATCGTGAAAACCATTTTCTCGCCGAACAAGTAGTTTGCCCGGAATCCGGCCAAAACCGGAAAGTTTATTAAAAGTAAAAGTTTTATTTGGAGTAGATTAGATGTTCGATATAGGGGTAAGAAGACATGCTGAACACTTATGTGAAAACAATTTTCTACCCAGACAAGTAGTTCGCCCGGAATCTGGCCAAAACCGAAAATTGTTAAAAGTTAGAGTTTTATTTGAAGTTGATTAGATATTCGATTTAGGGGTAAAGAGATGGTGAATGGGTGCATGACAATCATTTTTTACCCGAATATATAGTTCGACGGGAATCCGAGCCGGAAAATTTCTTATAAGTTGAATTTTTATTTGAATTTGATTAGATGTTCAATATTGGGGAAAGAAGATACGCTAAGTTCGTCTTTGAGCTTTCTTTTTTCGCCGGAAAAGTAGTTCCGGAGTTCGGCCGAAACCGGGAAATTGGCAGAGGTGGCAGGAAGTTTTCGTCAAAACAGAGATGGCTTATAGGGGTAAACACACATGCTGATACAATACCTGAACTTGTTTTTTCTCAGATGATCAACCTGTTTTTGAAATTTTAATAGTAAAAATGTTCAAGGAGTCTGGCGAAGACAGGATCTGGCGAAGACAAGACCCAATTGTCTGGATCAAATATTGAATTTTTGGGATCCCATCGAAACCTTTGGTCTTGTTGTCAAACCTCTACCCCTCTCTTCACACTAGTATAGCTCTGCTCGTTTCTTTGCTTAAATTCGTTCGGAGAGAGCTAGAGCAATCGAAGGGGTTTGGAATAATATGGAAAGTGTCAGCGGCTTCTCTGGCCAAACAAAACTACCAGGGTATATGCATTTCTGAAATGCTAGATGGCCTCTATGCGATCTTACGCGCTGTTCCGACACGCCAGAACTGTTCCCTATCGTTACAACGGAATTACTACGTTTTCTTCTGACGGAATACTGGTGTGGTGTACGTCTATTGTGTTATTTGTGTTCGATGGCAAAGCCTTTGCTCGAACAAGCAAGCAGTTAAAGGAAGTACTTGTAAATCGATCATTGTAGAGAGACTGCGAATAACTGTGATATTGTCAAGCTGAAATACAAGTGGAGTTGTAAATTCGACAAGATTGACTTAGAAATCGCCACTTTCCAAATCCGACCATTCCTTAAAGTACCAATCATGACCGCAAATTAAGAAAAATACTTTTAAGCCAAATATGCATTTTCATGATCCCCATGAGCCCATTAGCATTCTTGCCTCAAGGGTTTTGCTTACAAATGAGGCTCCAGCTCCCTTAAAGTGCGCATCTTCACCGCAAGGTCGAAAAGTACGTTTTATCAAACGATACATCTCAACCGATGATCATTTGTGCCACAAGGATTCTACTTTTGGCATATATCAATGATCCCTAAGAACCTGCTATCGTTTTTGGCTCAAGGGTTTTGCTTACAGATGCAATTGTAGCGCCTTTAAAGTCCGCATCATTACAGCCAAGTTCAGCAATAAAATACTTTAGGAACCCCAAAACGTAAGTGGCGGGATACCCATGACATCGCAAAAGCTGTCCGTCCGTCCGTCAGTCTGTGCGCACTATAACTCTCGAAGGGAATGGGATATTTTGATGAAACTTGGTGTGAGGATTCTTTGGGTCAAGAGTAAGGTCAAGTTCGTAGATGGGCTATGAAGCCCTACATTTATGGGTGGGGGAGTGGGTTTAAACGAAGGGGCAAATGAAATATTTTTAAACAGATAATGTGATAGTCGATTATGGGGTAAGAAGACATGTTGAACACGATGGTCAAAACCATTTTGTCATCGGAAAAGTAGTTCGCCCGGAATCCGGCCAAAACAGGAAAGTTTGTTAAAAGTAAAAGTTTTATTTGAAGTTGATTAGATTTAGGGGTAAGAAGACATACGATGGTGAAAACTGTTTTTTCGCCGGACAAGTAGTTACCCCGGAATCCGCCAAAAACCGGAAAGTCTGTTAAAAGTAAAAGTAATATTTGAAGTTAACTAGATGTTCGATTTAGGGGTAAGAAGACATGCTTAACATAATGGTGAAAACCATTTTCTCGCCGAACAAGTAGTTTGCCCGGAATCTGGCAAAAACCGGAAAGTTTGTTAAAAGTAAATGTTTTATTTGGAGTTACTTAGATGTTCGATGTAGGAGTAAGAAGACATGCTGAACACTTATGTGAAAACAATTTTCTATTCAAACAATGTTTGCAACGGATACGTCAGCTATGATTTTTCATCAGCAATATTTCGGCCCTTCTTGGCAAGGGTCCTCGTCAGGCTGTCAATCTTCTGGTTCAACTTCGGGGAAGGAAACAAACCTGTAACAATTTTCTACCCAGAGAAGTAGTTCGCCCGGAATCCGGCCAAAACCGAAAATTGTTAAAAGTTAGAGTTTTAATTTGTAGTTGATTAGATTTAGGGGTAAAGAGATGGCGAATCCGTGCATGACAATAATTTTTTTACCCGGACATATAGTTCGACCGGAATCTGGCTGGAGCTGGAAAATTTGTTATAAGTTGAATTTTTATTTGAAGTTGGTTAGATGTTCAATATTGGGAAAAGAAGATACGCTGAGTTCGTTTTTGAGCTTTCTTTTTTCGTCAGACAAGTAGTTCCGGAATTCGGCCGAAACCGGGAAATTTGCAGGAGTGGCAGGAAGTTTTCGTCAAAACAGATATGACTTATAGGGGTAAACACACATGCTGATTCAATATCTGAACTTCGTTTTCTCAGATGATTAATCTGTTTTTGAATTTAATGGGAAAAATGTCCAATGAGTCTACTTTTTACTTACTGTTGTATAATACAATATTATTCGACTCTGTAAAAAGTTCCCAAACAAAAAAATCCTGCCAACATTTTGCCTATTCTTGCAAGTGCCACTTGAGCTTTCAGCTCTTGTTCATTGTCATGCTGGTAGGGGCACGCCGACTGGAATTCCTATGAGAACTTTAGGCTCCATAAAAAATTTAATTCTATCAGAGGCTTTATTCTGTTTTAGTGTGCCAAAACTTATTAAAAGGCTATGAAAATGGCATGACCATCGCTTCTATCTATCAGAGGCTTTATTTATTTATTTATATTTATATATTTTCCGAGTAGGTTTTAATCCAGAATTTAGAGTTGCTTGTCGAAATTTATAGAGCCTTATGCTTAGGACACTATTAGTAGTCTGCTATTTACTTTCATCCCTCAAAACTGAGCCGTCGAAATGTATAAAGGAACAGTTTGCTAAGCTAATAATGCAATCATTCTGCACATTTAACGAAATTCTATGACTGATCTGAAAATCCTTTTGTCTCGGATAAGGAAGTTCAGGATACAAATAGTTCCGATGGGATCCCAAAGGGGAATATTTGTCGAACTTGTTTATTCAGATCATCAGGTCTCATTTCATATCCACTAAGCAATTGATTTCTATATTTAGTATCCGATTTAGCTGAGATCACGGGTGTTATTACCCTCGCTAGTCGAAGACTCCTAGGATACTCTGATCCATCTTTATCTTTATATACAGTTATATCAGTTATATCGCAGGATTTTGTTCCTCCATTACTGTTATATCGTAGGATGTTGGTCGTGCAGAAATTTCCGGCTTACATCAGAACGCGATAAATAAGTAATAGTAAAGCAGTCTTTATCGACAGCTTGCCAAAGATATTTGTTAGGACTGACGAATTTCCAGTTTTTGCCCAGATCTGGGGAATCGGGTCGACCCAGCGACTTCATATGAAAGCGAAGCAGGGGGATTATTTTTCGAAATTCCAAACACTCAATGAAGTCCTAACACGATGCCGATAGAATTGCTGCTTTTCCCGGATTAGATCGATTCAACATGTCAGCGTTATAATGTGTCATAATTGACCAATAGGACGAGACTCCGTGTTGGTTTACAAACTTTGACGCCTTCAAATTCTTACTTCCATGGAAACTCTTTTGCAAAAATAGAATTTGGAGCTTCAATCCATCTGAAGGGTAAGCTCAGACGTGATATTCTTGCCCGTATATACCAGTCAACTGTTTTACCGTCATTTTTCCAGCGGTGGTGGTGAATGGTTTTAATCGTGGTTTGATTGCTAGTGTCCGTGTGTGCTATTTTAAAGACTGTAAATTTTTGCTTGGATACCCTTTATTTGCTAGAAATACACCTCTAATTAATTCCCTTTCAGTTAAAGATCCTGCCCTGGCAATTCAGCAGAAATTTGATAATTTTGTAGCTAAAGCTAATAATATTCTGACTCTGCAGAATCTGTTTCCGTTTTTTGCTAAAAAGCTAATAGTTAAGTAAGTACAGTGCTTTGTTTAATGTACGCCAATTGTTATTTATTGTTATGAAAGTTATTTGTAACAGTGTTTTTTAAATTTATTTTAGTACTCCTCATTATATATTCTTTGAGGGAAATAAATAAATGAATGAATGAATATACGGTTAAGGAATAGCCCAATTAATATTTCCAGCAAGTTCTTGGCTCTGAAGGATGACAAAACGCCAATAATTTAATTTCAAAGTTGAAGGTTTTCGTTACGATCCCGTCCGTTTTCGTCGGGTATGGTGCAATCTCTCTATACTCAGTACGAATCAGATATCAGATACCATGGTAATTGCAAAAATGACTTTAATAAATTGAAAACGAGCACGGCAGTCAGGAACGGATGTCAGAACTTACATAGAACGTGATAAATAAGTAACAGTAAACCAGTCTTCTTGTATTTATAGACAGCTGGCCAATTTTATTTGTTAAAACTGACGAATTTCCCGTTTTTGCCCAGCTCTCGGGAATCCGGTCGACCCACCGACTTCACATGAAACGAAGCAGGGATATTATTTTTCGAAATCCCAAACACCCGATAAAGTCGTAACATGTTGCTTATGGAATCTCCGATTTTCACGGACTAGATCGATTCAGCATTTCAGCTTGTATACTCAATAAGAATCAGATATCAGATATGGTGTCTGCAAAAACGGGTAATCGCAAAAACCCCTTTATAAAATTAAAAACGAGCACGGCAGTCTGAAAGGGCTCGCACCGTCCTGCAACTGGAACATAATAAGCAGAGTTTAACCTATCGAGTTTTGGTTAAATGTTGATGGTGGCGAAAATCATCGTCAGGGAGGATCGCACACTTTTATTTCTACGAAAATAATATAATTGAACACATGTACTGTCAGAATTTTAGCTCGGTCGCGATCGTTGGACGACAAATGGAACAAAACCGCATGATTGCTCTATACTTGAATATTCAGAATAATAAAAAAAGAAAAAAAGTATCTGCAGAACTCCTAAAGCCAACGTCTCTCCTTTTGTTTCCGAGTCATTTGTCTATTTCTCTCCAGCAGCTTTCCTCTAGCCCATCTGGTTTCCAGAAGAAATCCTAGATATTTGTGTACTGCCCTTAGGCTCTGATGGCCCTATTACTCCCTGGGGCGTCTTTAGACAAGAAAAGCCTCAAGTGTAAAATGGGATGAACTGGAATGCTTTCTTTTCCCTATTTTGTTTTAGCAGCTGAGCGTTGATCTGCTTTCGAGGAAAGATGTGATAAAGGGTCTCCTTGTGTTTGGATCATGTCGCATTACTTTGAGTATTTTCGATAAATTTGTTTATTACTCATCGTACGTGTAATTGCCATGATGGAGTATAGAGAAGGTATACGGTTAATATATAAACACACATAAATCATATTTCTTTAATTATTTTTTGGTTGTTGGATAGAGGCTTTTCATAGGGTCGAGAGATTTCACGAATCGAAGAGGACGATCTGTAACAGCTTCATTCGGGCCTTCAACACCATGATTACAGATAACACGACCCCAGCAGCAACGTAGCCTTATATACTTTACTCCTCAACAATAACACGCAGCTTCTGCTGCAATTGACCTTATACCAGATTAGCGCCCAGGACGGATTACCCTCCGGATAACCCGGATTATAATCCGGGATTATCCGCCTTCTCCTCATTATCAGCATCCATCGCACATAGATAGTAGGAATAGATTCATAAGTGTATGAACAGAAAGAGAAGCTGCCACTATTAATTTAAATTTGCCCGTTACACAATGCAAAGTTTGCCAGAATCTTCAGGGTCCTCTGACAACTCGTCTAGGGATCAAACGAGTGGATTTATTCGGCTGAAACTTGGAAGTTTGAACAGTCATATGCATTTGCTACAGATAATCGAGACGATGCTAGAAAATATTCTATTTCCGAACCGCATTTTTGGATGGCGGGTGTATTTTGTGACGTTCTCATCTACTTTCTTGCACTGCCTACTCGTAAAAAATGCCATATGAGCTCATAGCTCTTGTTTCTTATGTAGGCCTGTGTGTCACGTCAAATTGACTTGATCCGACTAGGGTATTTGGTGACTTGCGGGGCGTGGGCGTTCGGGGCGTGTTTTTATCGAATTTACTCAGAACAATCCGATAGCTGGAGAGGGATACCCGAAATCTCTTGAGACGCTTTTCCTAGTTTTTGGGATCCCAAAACGTAAGTGGAGGGATACCTATGACATCGCAAAAGTTGTCCGTCTGTCCGTCCGTCCATCTGTGTGCACTGTAACTCTCGAAAGGAATGAGATATTTTGATGAAACTTGGTGTGAGGATTATTTGGGTCAAAAGCAAGGTCAAGTTCGTAGATGGGCTATTTAGCCCTACATTTAGGCGTGGGGGAGGGGTTTTAGACAAGGGGGCAAATTAAATATTTTTAAACAGATAATGTGATAGTCGATTGTGGGGTAAGAGGACATGTTGAGCACGATGGTGAAAACCATTTTGTCATCGGAGAAGTAGTTGGCCCGGAATCCGGCCAAAACCGGAAAGTTTGTTAAAAGTAAAAGTTTTATTTGAAGTTGATTAGATTTAGGGGTAAGAAGACATGCTTAACACGATGGTGAAAACTGTGTTTTTTCGCCGGACAAGTGGTTAGCCCAGAATCCGGCCAAAACCGGAAAGTCTGTTAAAAGTAAAAGTCTTATTTGAAGTTGATTAGATGTTCGATTTAGGGATAGAAGCCATGCTGAACACAATCGTGAAAACCATTTTCTCGCCGAACAAGTAGTTTGCCCGGAATCCGGCCAAAACCGGAAAGTTTATTAAAAGTAAAAGTTTTATTTGGAGTAGATTAGATGTTCGATATAGGGGTAAGAAGACATGCTGAACACTTATGTGAAAACAATTTTCTACCCAGACAAGTAGTTCGCCCGGAATCTGGCCAAAACCGAAAATTGTTAAAAGTTAGAGTTTTATTTGAAGTTGATTAGATATTCGATTTAGGGGTAAAGAGATGGTGAATGGGTGCATGACAATCATTTTTTACCCGAATATATAGTTCGACGGGAATCCGAGCCGGAAAATTTCTTATAAGTTGAATTTTTATTTGAATTTGATTAGATGTTCAATATTGGGGAAAGAAGATACGCTAAGTTCGTCTTTGAGCTTTCTTTTTTCGCCGGAAAAGTAGTTCCGGAGTTCGGCCGAAACCGGGAAATTGGCAGAGGTGGCAGGAAGTTTTCGTCAAAACAGAGATGGCTTATAGGGGTAAACACACATGCTGATACAATACCTGAACTTGTTTTTTCTCAGATGATCAACCTGTTTTTGAAATTTTAATAGTAAAAATGTTCAAGGAGTCTGGCGAAGACAGGATCTGGCGAAGACAAGACCCAATTGTCTGGATCAAATATTGAATTTTTGGGATCCCATCGAAACCTTTGGTCTTGTTGTCAAACCTCTACCCCTCTCTTCACACTAGTATAGCTCTGCTCGTTTCTTTGCTTAAATTCGTTCGGAGAGAGCTAGAGCAATCGAAGGGGTTTGGAATAATATGGAAAGTGTCAGCGGCTTCTCTGGCCAAACAAAACTACCAGGGTATATGCATTTCTGAAATGCTAGATGGCCTCTATGCGATCTTACGCGCTGTTCCGACACGCCAGAACTGTTCCCTATCGTTACAACGGAATTACTACGTTTTCTTCTGACGGAATACTGGTGTGGTGTACGTCTATTGTGTTATTTGTGTTCGATGGCAAAGCCTTTGCTCGAACAAGCAAGCAGTTAAAGGAAGTACTTGTAAATCGATCATTGTAGAGAGACTGCGAATAACTGTGATATTGTCAAGCTGAAATACAAGTGGAGTTGTAAATTCGACAAGATTGACTTAGAAATCGCCACTTTCCAAATCCGACCATTCCTTAAAGTACCAATCATGACCGCAAATTAAGAAAAATACTTTTAAGCCAAATATGCATTTTCATGATCCCCATGAGCCCATTAGCATTCTTGCCTCAAGGGTTTTGCTTACAAATGAGGCTCCAGCTCCCTTAAAGTGCGCATCTTCACCGCAAGGTCGAAAAGTACGTTTTATCAAACGATACATCTCAACCGATGATCATTTGTGCCACAAGGATTCTACTTTTGGCATATATCAATGATCCCTAAGAACCTGCTATCGTTTTTGGCTCAAGGGTTTTGCTTACAGATGCAATTGTAGCGCCTTTAAAGTCCGCATCATTACAGCCAAGTTCAGCAATAAAATACTTTAGGAACCCCAAAACGTAAGTGGCGGGATACCCATGACATCGCAAAAGCTGTCCGTCCGTCCGTCAGTCTGTGCGCACTATAACTCTCGAAGGGAATGGGATATTTTGATGAAACTTGGTGTGAGGATTCTTTGGGTCAAGAGTAAGGTCAAGTTCGTAGATGGGCTATGAAGCCCTACATTTATGGGTGGGGGAGTGGGTTTAAACGAAGGGGCAAATGAAATATTTTTAAACAGATAATGTGATAGTCGATTATGGGGTAAGAAGACATGTTGAACACGATGGTCAAAACCATTTTGTCATCGGAAAAGTAGTTCGCCCGGAATCCGGCCAAAACAGGAAAGTTTGTTAAAAGTAAAAGTTTTATTTGAAGTTGATTAGATTTAGGGGTAAGAAGACATACGATGGTGAAAACTGTTTTTTCGCCGGACAAGTAGTTACCCCGGAATCCGCCAAAAACCGGAAAGTCTGTTAAAAGTAAAAGTAATATTTGAAGTTAACTAGATGTTCGATTTAGGGGTAAGAAGACATGCTTAACATAATGGTGAAAACCATTTTCTCGCCGAACAAGTAGTTTGCCCGGAATCTGGCAAAAACCGGAAAGTTTGTTAAAAGTAAATGTTTTATTTGGAGTTACTTAGATGTTCGATGTAGGAGTAAGAAGACATGCTGAACACTTATGTGAAAACAATTTTCTATTCAAACAATGTTTGCAACGGATACGTCAGCTATGATTTTTCATCAGCAATATTTCGGCCCTTCTTGGCAAGGGTCCTCGTCAGGCTGTCAATCTTCTGGTTCAACTTCGGGGAAGGAAACAAACCTGTAACAATTTTCTACCCAGAGAAGTAGTTCGCCCGGAATCCGGCCAAAACCGAAAATTGTTAAAAGTTAGAGTTTTAATTTGTAGTTGATTAGATTTAGGGGTAAAGAGATGGCGAATCCGTGCATGACAATAATTTTTTTACCCGGACATATAGTTCGACCGGAATCTGGCTGGAGCTGGAAAATTTGTTATAAGTTGAATTTTTATTTGAAGTTGGTTAGATGTTCAATATTGGGAAAAGAAGATACGCTGAGTTCGTTTTTGAGCTTTCTTTTTTCGTCAGACAAGTAGTTCCGGAATTCGGCCGAAACCGGGAAATTTGCAGGAGTGGCAGGAAGTTTTCGTCAAAACAGATATGACTTATAGGGGTAAACACACATGCTGATTCAATATCTGAACTTCGTTTTCTCAGATGATTAATCTGTTTTTGAATTTAATGGGAAAAATGTCCAATGAGTCTACTTTTTACTTACTGTTGTATAATACAATATTATTCGACTCTGTAAAAAGTTCCCAAACAAAAAAATCCTGCCAACATTTTGCCTATTCTTGCAAGTGCCACTTGAGCTTTCAGCTCTTGTTCATTGTCATGCTGGTAGGGGCACGCCGACTGGAATTCCTATGAGAACTTTAGGCTCCATAAAAAATTTAATTCTATCAGAGGCTTTATTCTGTTTTAGTGTGCCAAAACTTATTAAAAGGCTATGAAAATGGCATGACCATCGCTTCTATCTATCAGAGGCTTTATTTATTTATTTATATTTATATATTTTCCGAGTAGGTTTTAATCCAGAATTTAGAGTTGCTTGTCGAAATTTATAGAGCCTTATGCTTAGGACACTATTAGTAGTCTGCTATTTACTTTCATCCCTCAAAACTGAGCCGTCGAAATGTATAAAGGAACAGTTTGCTAAGCTAATAATGCAATCATTCTGCACATTTAACGAAATTCTATGACTGATCTGAAAATCCTTTTGTCTCGGATAAGGAAGTTCAGGATACAAATAGTTCCGATGGGATCCCAAAGGGGAATATTTGTCGAACTTGTTTATTCAGATCATCAGGTCTCATTTCATATCCACTAAGCAATTGATTTCTATATTTAGTATCCGATTTAGCTGAGATCACGGGTGTTATTACCCTCGCTAGTCGAAGACTCCTAGGATACTCTGATCCATCTTTATCTTTATATACAGTTATATCAGTTATATCGCAGGATTTTGTTCCTCCATTACTGTTATATCGTAGGATGTTGGTCGTGCAGAAATTTCCGGCTTACATCAGAACGCGATAAATAAGTAATAGTAAAGCAGTCTTTATCGACAGCTTGCCAAAGATATTTGTTAGGACTGACGAATTTCCAGTTTTTGCCCAGATCTGGGGAATCGGGTCGACCCAGCGACTTCATATGAAAGCGAAGCAGGGGGATTATTTTTCGAAATTCCAAACACTCAATGAAGTCCTAACACGATGCCGATAGAATTGCTGCTTTTCCCGGATTAGATCGATTCAACATGTCAGCGTTATAATGTGTCATAATTGACCAATAGGACGAGACTCCGTGTTGGTTTACAAACTTTGACGCCTTCAAATTCTTACTTCCATGGAAACTCTTTTGCAAAAATAGAATTTGGAGCTTCAATCCATCTGAAGGGTAAGCTCAGACGTGATATTCTTGCCCGTATATACCAGTCAACTGTTTTACCGTCATTTTTCCAGCGGTGGTGGTGAATGGTTTTAATCGTGGTTTGATTGCTAGTGTCCGTGTGTGCTATTTTAAAGACTGTAAATTTTTGCTTGGATACCCTTTATTTGCTAGAAATACACCTCTAATTAATTCCCTTTCAGTTAAAGATCCTGCCCTGGCAATTCAGCAGAAATTTGATAATTTTGTAGCTAAAGCTAATAATATTCTGACTCTGCAGAATCTGTTTCCGTTTTTTGCTAAAAAGCTAATAGTTAAGTAAGTACAGTGCTTTGTTTAATGTACGCCAATTGTTATTTATTGTTATGAAAGTTATTTGTAACAGTGTTTTTTAAATTTATTTTAGTACTCCTCATTATATATTCTTTGAGGGAAATAAATAAATGAATGAATGAATATACGGTTAAGGAATAGCCCAATTAATATTTCCAGCAAGTTCTTGGCTCTGAAGGATGACAAAACGCCAATAATTTAATTTCAAAGTTGAAGGTTTTCGTTACGATCCCGTCCGTTTTCGTCGGGTATGGTGCAATCTCTCTATACTCAGTACGAATCAGATATCAGATACCATGGTAATTGCAAAAATGACTTTAATAAATTGAAAACGAGCACGGCAGTCAGGAACGGATGTCAGAACTTACATAGAACGTGATAAATAAGTAACAGTAAACCAGTCTTCTTGTATTTATAGACAGCTGGCCAATTTTATTTGTTAAAACTGACGAATTTCCCGTTTTTGCCCAGCTCTCGGGAATCCGGTCGACCCACCGACTTCACATGAAACGAAGCAGGGATATTATTTTTCGAAATCCCAAACACCCGATAAAGTCGTAACATGTTGCTTATGGAATCTCCGATTTTCACGGACTAGATCGATTCAGCATTTCAGCTTGTATACTCAATAAGAATCAGATATCAGATATGGTGTCTGCAAAAACGGGTAATCGCAAAAACCCCTTTATAAAATTAAAAACGAGCACGGCAGTCTGAAAGGGCTCGCACCGTCCTGCAACTGGAACATAATAAGCAGAGTTTAACCTATCGAGTTTTGGTTAAATGTTGATGGTGGCGAAAATCATCGTCAGGGAGGATCGCACACTTTTATTTCTACGAAAATAATATAATTGAACACATGTACTGTCAGAATTTTAGCTCGGTCGCGATCGTTGGACGACAAATGGAACAAAACCGCATGATTGCTCTATACTTGAATATTCAGAATAATAAAAAAAGAAAAAAAGTATCTGCAGAACTCCTAAAGCCAACGTCTCTCCTTTTGTTTCCGAGTCATTTGTCTATTTCTCTCCAGCAGCTTTCCTCTAGCCCATCTGGTTTCCAGAAGAAATCCTAGATATTTGTGTACTGCCCTTAGGCTCTGATGGCCCTATTACTCCCTGGGGCGTCTTTAGACAAGAAAAGCCTCAAGTGTAAAATGGGATGAACTGGAATGCTTTCTTTTCCCTATTTTGTTTTAGCAGCTGAGCGTTGATCTGCTTTCGAGGAAAGATGTGATAAAGGGTCTCCTTGTGTTTGGATCATGTCGCATTACTTTGAGTATTTTCGATAAATTTGTTTATTACTCATCGTACGTGTAATTGCCATGATGGAGTATAGAGAAGGTATACGGTTAATATATAAACACACATAAATCATATTTCTTTAATTATTTTTTGGTTGTTGGATAGAGGCTTTTCATAGGGTCGAGAGATTTCACGAATCGAAGAGGACGATCTGTAACAGCTTCATTCGGGCCTTCAACACCATGATTACAGATAACACGACCCCAGCAGCAACGTAGCCTTATATACTTTACTCCTCAACAATAACACGCAGCTTCTGCTGCAATTGACCTTATACCAGATTAGCGCCCAGGACGGATTACCCTCCGGATAACCCGGATTATAATCCGGGATTATCCGCCTTCTCCTCATTATCAGCATCCATCGCACATAGATAGTAGGAATAGATTCATAAGTGTATGAACAGAAAGAGAAGCTGCCACTATTAATTTAAATTTGCCCGTTACACAATGCAAAGTTTGCCAGAATCTTCAGGGTCCTCTGACAACTCGTCTAGGGATCAAACGAGTGGATTTATTCGGCTGAAACTTGGAAGTTTGAACAGTCATATGCATTTGCTACAGATAATCGAGACGATGCTAGAAAATATTCTATTTCCGAACCGCATTTTTGGATGGCGGGTGTATTTTGTGACGTTCTCATCTACTTTCTTGCACTGCCTACTCGTAAAAAATGCCATATGAGCTCATAGCTCTTGTTTCTTATGTAGGCCTGTGTGTCACGTCAAATTGACTTGATCCGACTAGGGTATTTGGTGACTTGCGGGGCGTGGGCGTTCGGGGCGTGTTTTTATCGAATTTACTCAGAACAATCCGATAGCTGGAGAGGGATACCCGAAATCTCTTGAGACGCTTTTCCTAGTTTTTGGGATCCCAAAACGTAAGTGGAGGGATACCTATGACATCGCAAAAGTTGTCCGTCTGTCCGTCCGTCCATCTGTGTGCACTGTAACTCTCGAAAGGAATGAGATATTTTGATGAAACTTGGTGTGAGGATTATTTGGGTCAAAAGCAAGGTCAAGTTCGTAGATGGGCTATTTAGCCCTACATTTAGGCGTGGGGGAGGGGTTTTAGACAAGGGGGCAAATTAAATATTTTTAAACAGATAATGTGATAGTCGATTGTGGGGTAAGAGGACATGTTGAGCACGATGGTGAAAACCATTTTGTCATCGGAGAAGTAGTTGGCCCGGAATCCGGCCAAAACCGGAAAGTTTGTTAAAAGTAAAAGTTTTATTTGAAGTTGATTAGATTTAGGGGTAAGAAGACATGCTTAACACGATGGTGAAAACTGTGTTTTTTCGCCGGACAAGTGGTTAGCCCAGAATCCGGCCAAAACCGGAAAGTCTGTTAAAAGTAAAAGTCTTATTTGAAGTTGATTAGATGTTCGATTTAGGGATAGAAGCCATGCTGAACACAATCGTGAAAACCATTTTCTCGCCGAACAAGTAGTTTGCCCGGAATCCGGCCAAAACCGGAAAGTTTATTAAAAGTAAAAGTTTTATTTGGAGTAGATTAGATGTTCGATATAGGGGTAAGAAGACATGCTGAACACTTATGTGAAAACAATTTTCTACCCAGACAAGTAGTTCGCCCGGAATCTGGCCAAAACCGAAAATTGTTAAAAGTTAGAGTTTTATTTGAAGTTGATTAGATATTCGATTTAGGGGTAAAGAGATGGTGAATGGGTGCATGACAATCATTTTTTACCCGAATATATAGTTCGACGGGAATCCGAGCCGGAAAATTTCTTATAAGTTGAATTTTTATTTGAATTTGATTAGATGTTCAATATTGGGGAAAGAAGATACGCTAAGTTCGTCTTTGAGCTTTCTTTTTTCGCCGGAAAAGTAGTTCCGGAGTTCGGCCGAAACCGGGAAATTGGCAGAGGTGGCAGGAAGTTTTCGTCAAAACAGAGATGGCTTATAGGGGTAAACACACATGCTGATACAATACCTGAACTTGTTTTTTCTCAGATGATCAACCTGTTTTTGAAATTTTAATAGTAAAAATGTTCAAGGAGTCTGGCGAAGACAGGATCTGGCGAAGACAAGACCCAATTGTCTGGATCAAATATTGAATTTTTGGGATCCCATCGAAACCTTTGGTCTTGTTGTCAAACCTCTACCCCTCTCTTCACACTAGTATAGCTCTGCTCGTTTCTTTGCTTAAATTCGTTCGGAGAGAGCTAGAGCAATCGAAGGGGTTTGGAATAATATGGAAAGTGTCAGCGGCTTCTCTGGCCAAACAAAACTACCAGGGTATATGCATTTCTGAAATGCTAGATGGCCTCTATGCGATCTTACGCGCTGTTCCGACACGCCAGAACTGTTCCCTATCGTTACAACGGAATTACTACGTTTTCTTCTGACGGAATACTGGTGTGGTGTACGTCTATTGTGTTATTTGTGTTCGATGGCAAAGCCTTTGCTCGAACAAGCAAGCAGTTAAAGGAAGTACTTGTAAATCGATCATTGTAGAGAGACTGCGAATAACTGTGATATTGTCAAGCTGAAATACAAGTGGAGTTGTAAATTCGACAAGATTGACTTAGAAATCGCCACTTTCCAAATCCGACCATTCCTTAAAGTACCAATCATGACCGCAAATTAAGAAAAATACTTTTAAGCCAAATATGCATTTTCATGATCCCCATGAGCCCATTAGCATTCTTGCCTCAAGGGTTTTGCTTACAAATGAGGCTCCAGCTCCCTTAAAGTGCGCATCTTCACCGCAAGGTCGAAAAGTACGTTTTATCAAACGATACATCTCAACCGATGATCATTTGTGCCACAAGGATTCTACTTTTGGCATATATCAATGATCCCTAAGAACCTGCTATCGTTTTTGGCTCAAGGGTTTTGCTTACAGATGCAATTGTAGCGCCTTTAAAGTCCGCATCATTACAGCCAAGTTCAGCAATAAAATACTTTAGGAACCCCAAAACGTAAGTGGCGGGATACCCATGACATCGCAAAAGCTGTCCGTCCGTCCGTCAGTCTGTGCGCACTATAACTCTCGAAGGGAATGGGATATTTTGATGAAACTTGGTGTGAGGATTCTTTGGGTCAAGAGTAAGGTCAAGTTCGTAGATGGGCTATGAAGCCCTACATTTATGGGTGGGGGAGTGGGTTTAAACGAAGGGGCAAATGAAATATTTTTAAACAGATAATGTGATAGTCGATTATGGGGTAAGAAGACATGTTGAACACGATGGTCAAAACCATTTTGTCATCGGAAAAGTAGTTCGCCCGGAATCCGGCCAAAACAGGAAAGTTTGTTAAAAGTAAAAGTTTTATTTGAAGTTGATTAGATTTAGGGGTAAGAAGACATACGATGGTGAAAACTGTTTTTTCGCCGGACAAGTAGTTACCCCGGAATCCGCCAAAAACCGGAAAGTCTGTTAAAAGTAAAAGTAATATTTGAAGTTAACTAGATGTTCGATTTAGGGGTAAGAAGACATGCTTAACATAATGGTGAAAACCATTTTCTCGCCGAACAAGTAGTTTGCCCGGAATCTGGCAAAAACCGGAAAGTTTGTTAAAAGTAAATGTTTTATTTGGAGTTACTTAGATGTTCGATGTAGGAGTAAGAAGACATGCTGAACACTTATGTGAAAACAATTTTCTATTCAAACAATGTTTGCAACGGATACGTCAGCTATGATTTTTCATCAGCAATATTTCGGCCCTTCTTGGCAAGGGTCCTCGTCAGGCTGTCAATCTTCTGGTTCAACTTCGGGGAAGGAAACAAACCTGTAACAATTTTCTACCCAGAGAAGTAGTTCGCCCGGAATCCGGCCAAAACCGAAAATTGTTAAAAGTTAGAGTTTTAATTTGTAGTTGATTAGATTTAGGGGTAAAGAGATGGCGAATCCGTGCATGACAATAATTTTTTTACCCGGACATATAGTTCGACCGGAATCTGGCTGGAGCTGGAAAATTTGTTATAAGTTGAATTTTTATTTGAAGTTGGTTAGATGTTCAATATTGGGAAAAGAAGATACGCTGAGTTCGTTTTTGAGCTTTCTTTTTTCGTCAGACAAGTAGTTCCGGAATTCGGCCGAAACCGGGAAATTTGCAGGAGTGGCAGGAAGTTTTCGTCAAAACAGATATGACTTATAGGGGTAAACACACATGCTGATTCAATATCTGAACTTCGTTTTCTCAGATGATTAATCTGTTTTTGAATTTAATGGGAAAAATGTCCAATGAGTCTACTTTTTACTTACTGTTGTATAATACAATATTATTCGACTCTGTAAAAAGTTCCCAAACAAAAAAATCCTGCCAACATTTTGCCTATTCTTGCAAGTGCCACTTGAGCTTTCAGCTCTTGTTCATTGTCATGCTGGTAGGGGCACGCCGACTGGAATTCCTATGAGAACTTTAGGCTCCATAAAAAATTTAATTCTATCAGAGGCTTTATTCTGTTTTAGTGTGCCAAAACTTATTAAAAGGCTATGAAAATGGCATGACCATCGCTTCTATCTATCAGAGGCTTTATTTATTTATTTATATTTATATATTTTCCGAGTAGGTTTTAATCCAGAATTTAGAGTTGCTTGTCGAAATTTATAGAGCCTTATGCTTAGGACACTATTAGTAGTCTGCTATTTACTTTCATCCCTCAAAACTGAGCCGTCGAAATGTATAAAGGAACAGTTTGCTAAGCTAATAATGCAATCATTCTGCACATTTAACGAAATTCTATGACTGATCTGAAAATCCTTTTGTCTCGGATAAGGAAGTTCAGGATACAAATAGTTCCGATGGGATCCCAAAGGGGAATATTTGTCGAACTTGTTTATTCAGATCATCAGGTCTCATTTCATATCCACTAAGCAATTGATTTCTATATTTAGTATCCGATTTAGCTGAGATCACGGGTGTTATTACCCTCGCTAGTCGAAGACTCCTAGGATACTCTGATCCATCTTTATCTTTATATACAGTTATATCAGTTATATCGCAGGATTTTGTTCCTCCATTACTGTTATATCGTAGGATGTTGGTCGTGCAGAAATTTCCGGCTTACATCAGAACGCGATAAATAAGTAATAGTAAAGCAGTCTTTATCGACAGCTTGCCAAAGATATTTGTTAGGACTGACGAATTTCCAGTTTTTGCCCAGATCTGGGGAATCGGGTCGACCCAGCGACTTCATATGAAAGCGAAGCAGGGGGATTATTTTTCGAAATTCCAAACACTCAATGAAGTCCTAACACGATGCCGATAGAATTGCTGCTTTTCCCGGATTAGATCGATTCAACATGTCAGCGTTATAATGTGTCATAATTGACCAATAGGACGAGACTCCGTGTTGGTTTACAAACTTTGACGCCTTCAAATTCTTACTTCCATGGAAACTCTTTTGCAAAAATAGAATTTGGAGCTTCAATCCATCTGAAGGGTAAGCTCAGACGTGATATTCTTGCCCGTATATACCAGTCAACTGTTTTACCGTCATTTTTCCAGCGGTGGTGGTGAATGGTTTTAATCGTGGTTTGATTGCTAGTGTCCGTGTGTGCTATTTTAAAGACTGTAAATTTTTGCTTGGATACCCTTTATTTGCTAGAAATACACCTCTAATTAATTCCCTTTCAGTTAAAGATCCTGCCCTGGCAATTCAGCAGAAATTTGATAATTTTGTAGCTAAAGCTAATAATATTCTGACTCTGCAGAATCTGTTTCCGTTTTTTGCTAAAAAGCTAATAGTTAAGTAAGTACAGTGCTTTGTTTAATGTACGCCAATTGTTATTTATTGTTATGAAAGTTATTTGTAACAGTGTTTTTTAAATTTATTTTAGTACTCCTCATTATATATTCTTTGAGGGAAATAAATAAATGAATGAATGAATATACGGTTAAGGAATAGCCCAATTAATATTTCCAGCAAGTTCTTGGCTCTGAAGGATGACAAAACGCCAATAATTTAATTTCAAAGTTGAAGGTTTTCGTTACGATCCCGTCCGTTTTCGTCGGGTATGGTGCAATCTCTCTATACTCAGTACGAATCAGATATCAGATACCATGGTAATTGCAAAAATGACTTTAATAAATTGAAAACGAGCACGGCAGTCAGGAACGGATGTCAGAACTTACATAGAACGTGATAAATAAGTAACAGTAAACCAGTCTTCTTGTATTTATAGACAGCTGGCCAATTTTATTTGTTAAAACTGACGAATTTCCCGTTTTTGCCCAGCTCTCGGGAATCCGGTCGACCCACCGACTTCACATGAAACGAAGCAGGGATATTATTTTTCGAAATCCCAAACACCCGATAAAGTCGTAACATGTTGCTTATGGAATCTCCGATTTTCACGGACTAGATCGATTCAGCATTTCAGCTTGTATACTCAATAAGAATCAGATATCAGATATGGTGTCTGCAAAAACGGGTAATCGCAAAAACCCCTTTATAAAATTAAAAACGAGCACGGCAGTCTGAAAGGGCTCGCACCGTCCTGCAACTGGAACATAATAAGCAGAGTTTAACCTATCGAGTTTTGGTTAAATGTTGATGGTGGCGAAAATCATCGTCAGGGAGGATCGCACACTTTTATTTCTACGAAAATAATATAATTGAACACATGTACTGTCAGAATTTTAGCTCGGTCGCGATCGTTGGACGACAAATGGAACAAAACCGCATGATTGCTCTATACTTGAATATTCAGAATAATAAAAAAAGAAAAAAAGTATCTGCAGAACTCCTAAAGCCAACGTCTCTCCTTTTGTTTCCGAGTCATTTGTCTATTTCTCTCCAGCAGCTTTCCTCTAGCCCATCTGGTTTCCAGAAGAAATCCTAGATATTTGTGTACTGCCCTTAGGCTCTGATGGCCCTATTACTCCCTGGGGCGTCTTTAGACAAGAAAAGCCTCAAGTGTAAAATGGGATGAACTGGAATGCTTTCTTTTCCCTATTTTGTTTTAGCAGCTGAGCGTTGATCTGCTTTCGAGGAAAGATGTGATAAAGGGTCTCCTTGTGTTTGGATCATGTCGCATTACTTTGAGTATTTTCGATAAATTTGTTTATTACTCATCGTACGTGTAATTGCCATGATGGAGTATAGAGAAGGTATACGGTTAATATATAAACACACATAAATCATATTTCTTTAATTATTTTTTGGTTGTTGGATAGAGGCTTTTCATAGGGTCGAGAGATTTCACGAATCGAAGAGGACGATCTGTAACAGCTTCATTCGGGCCTTCAACACCATGATTACAGATAACACGACCCCAGCAGCAACGTAGCCTTATATACTTTACTCCTCAACAATAACACGCAGCTTCTGCTGCAATTGACCTTATACCAGATTAGCGCCCAGGACGGATTACCCTCCGGATAACCCGGATTATAATCCGGGATTATCCGCCTTCTCCTCATTATCAGCATCCATCGCACATAGATAGTAGGAATAGATTCATAAGTGTATGAACAGAAAGAGAAGCTGCCACTATTAATTTAAATTTGCCCGTTACACAATGCAAAGTTTGCCAGAATCTTCAGGGTCCTCTGACAACTCTTTCACACAGAAGAACTGGAGAATCTTTTATTTTTGCCTTGTTTTATTTGCTTAGTTTTGGTACTTTTTGTCTACGGAGCGTTCAGTTTTCAAATGTTTTACCCCCAGCCGCCGCGTCGGAGAGAAGGAAGGCTGTGCAGAGTTGTCAATTGCTAACAAGAAAATCGCTCAGATGGAAAGTAATGGTATTTTCGGGAAAGTTTTTTTCTGATCCGTTCCATACGGAAAAGATCATTTCTAGTAGCAGTTGTGCTTTAAGGATAGCGCTTTCACCGTCAAGGAGGTTCGAACCTGGTTTCTGCTGAAGAGCTACTAATTAGACGACGGGGTTGGTGGTAGCTCGTAGGAGGAGTAAATAAAGTTCAGATGGACTCATCGGTCGTTCTTGCCCTCGACACGAACGCCTGGTTGAATTAAGAATGAACTTTTTTTTTTTTTTTTTTTTTTTTTTTACCATTCCTATTTAGCCGGATTCGGGGTAAACTTCTTGACCGGCGAGAAACTAGTTTCACATCTGGATTTAGCATGACTCTCACCCAATTTCGATTGTCTCATTGGGTTTTAAAACTTTCTGACAGATTTCCGGATTCCGGGTGAACTACTTGTCCGGCAAGAAAATAAAGTTCATGAACTACCGTTCATAATACATACGTAAAAGTCTACGCGTGGCTTACGGGAAAATATCCCCAAACAAAAGCCGTTATAACCGCAATGGCCTTTGTACGCTTTACAATGCTTATTGGTCCCCTGAACTACGCGTTCATAATAAATACGTAAAAAGTCTACGCGTGGCTTACGGGAAAATATCCCCAAACAAAAGCCGCTATAACCGCAATGGCCTTTGTACGCTTTACAATGCTTATTGGGCCCCTGTGCTTCTGTTTTTAGTCGGCATGGCGCATCTGTTTCGTAAAAAAAGATAGCTAGACTCTGCGAGTGGCTCATTTGAAATATTGTAAATTCCTTCTCAGGCTCCGTAAGTGGCACTGAAACAGAAAAGTCATTGCTCGATTTGGACTAATAGACGTGCCCTCTCGGATTGAGACTTTGTGTGATGACGTGTGTAAATAGACCATTAACTTGATTCACGCTTAATACCCTCTGTCGACCTTCTTATTGAGTCTGGTTAGCTTGTTTACAGGCCCGTATCCAGGAATTTATTCCGGGGGGGGGGGGGTTTGCCTGCGGGTCGCACAAAAAAGTGCAAAAAAGACATAGATCAGAGGGAAAAGCCTCAAAAATTGAGTATTTTTGTATGTTTCGGGGGGGGGGGGGGGTTCAACCCCTAACCCCACGCCCCTGGATACGGCCTTGCTTGTTTACATTGTTTTATTAATTTGTTTGTTGTTGTTTTTATCGTTATTTATCGTTTTGTTTTTTTCATAATACTCCGTATTTTGTATTTTGCACTTTACGGTTAATAAAGTTCATTCATTCGTTCATACACTGAACCACTTGAAATATAAAATCTTGGCCATATGTCTTTCATTTCTAACGGATTTTTTTGCACAGGGTGCGCGCCACACCTACTCTGAAGCTGTCGGCAAAAACGTAGCCAATCCAACGGCAATGTTGATGGCGGGAGCCAGTATGCTCAAGCACATAAATCTTCATTTCTATGGAAACATGATTCAGTCTGCAGTAGAACGGGTCTTGAAGGTGGGAAAGGTAAGATATCTCCTTTATTTTCTGATGCATAGAGGTACCAGTAGGGATGGTAAGGGATAGGAGTCCTACTAATTGGACGGCGGACGACAATCATAATTGTCCAATTACAGTCATGGCCTTACCTTAAACTGTACTGGCAAGCAGAAATGATTTACAGTACACTTTCAAATAGCAGCTTACGGAGGTGATGATGTATTCAAAAAATGCATAAAACGGATACGTCAGCTACGATGCTTTAGCAGCGATATTTCGGCCCTTGTTGGCAAGGGTCCTCGTCAGGCTGTCAATCTTATTTGACGGTACGAAACGGACAAGTCAGCTACATTTTGAACTTTCGACTACATTTTGAACTTTGCATCGTCAGATATGATTCGCAGTCACCTTGGGCTGAAGAAATGTCTATCACCAAAGTACGGAACTTCAAATCGCCCATACAATAAAATGTAGCTGACTTATCCGTTTTGCACCGTCAAATATGATTCGCAGTCAGCTTGGGCTGAAGGAATATCTATAGGCTGTCAATCTTCAGGGTCAACGTCGAGGAAGGAAGCAAACCTGCAACCGTGATGGTCACTTTCTGACCTCTCCAGGGCTTTGATTTCAGTCTCTTTTTGTAGGATTCGAATGTTTTAAGGGTAACAGGGCATTGTCAAGGGATTTGACGACGGAAATACTCGGTCGAAGAAATGCCGTCGTACCCGACCAAAACTTTTAAAGGTATCCGAAGAGAGTGGGTGATCAAACATGCGTAGTAACGAGCATAGGATCGAGCAGTGTTTTTTTTATAATCTCACCTGCACTCCTCTCAGTGACGCAACTTTCTTTATTATCACAACTCAAATTTCTTATGTTTATACGTCACCTACACTTTACTCTTACACTAAATTCTAATTATTCGGATCGAGCAGTGTCAGTTAAGCCTAAAACTGAGAAAAATATTCACGAATTGCAGCAGCCGTAATGCTCGTTACGGGACGATGCCATAGTTTCCTTTTTCCTGGTCTGTTCCTCATCATTTTGAATGACGCATCTTGGGACTCCGGCAATGGGGCGTTTTCAGATTTGGCCAATTCTCATCCGCGCCAATTTGACTGACGTGGATTGGAAAATAAATTTTCTCTTCTAACGGTATTTGTAACATACGAGGTCTGGCTGATCGGTACCGATTTTTGTCATGTCGCTGTTTTCGCTTTCACGGTTGGCGCGTTTTTTATTTCGCTGTTTTTAGCGGCGCGGCTTTTGCAGTCGTTGTTGGGATCCCATAACGTAGTGACAAGATATCATGACTTGATAAGGTTTATCTGTCTGTTCGTCTGTTAGCACGATAACCCTTGAAGGGAGTGTACTTTAATCTTCTCTGCAGCAAACTTCAGTGATCAGCGTATTGAACGGATGAAATTTATTACCCGTTTTTAAGAAAAAAAACACGAACGGAATGTGAAGAAAAAAAGGACAAAAACACGCAACACGTAACACCCTCAGCTATATCGTTACTCATATATTTTTTTTCCAGTACAATTCTGATTGTTTGTTACGTGTGGAAAAAATAGGTTAAAGAATGGCCCTTACTTCTGCCCGATGTGTGGAAAGATGGATGAGGATGTGTTCCATTTTATGTGTGAATGTGAAGGATTGAGTGATTTAGGGGTCGAATTATTTGGGGTGGGAATTACTAGGGAGGAGTGGCTACTAGAAAAAATTGGAAGTACAAATATGGGGGATATCCGTAAGGTGGCTAGTTTCCTCCGCGTTGGTTTGTCCCATAGAGAGCGATTTTTGTATTTTGTTGTGTTTTTTCTTGTTTTGTTGCCATGACCCCAAGGTTTTTTTCGTGCAATAAATTCATTCATTCATAGGCTTTACCCACCTTACCACTTTACCCACAAGTTGAAACCCGGAATGTTATGTTGTGAATTGTATGTGCTCTTTGGCGGCAATTTCAAAAAGACCAAAGGTTTCGATGGGATCCCAAAAATTTAATATTTTATACAGACAATTCGGTCTTCTCTTAGCCAGATCCAGTCTTCGTCAGGCTCGTTGAACATTTTCACTTGTAAAATGTAGAAACAGATTAAGGCCAAATACCTAATCATCTGATAAAACCAAGTTAAGATATGGATTTATTATGTGTGTTTACCCCTAGAAGTCATATTATTTTGACGAAACTGACCGAAACTCCCTGCCTTACTTCTGCCAAATTTCCGGTTTTGGCCGAATTCTGGGCGAACTGTTTATCGGACAAAAATCTAAAGGTCAAAAACGGATTCAGCGTATCTCCTCACCCCTACATCGAACATCTAATCAACTTCAGATAAAACTTAAACAAATTTTTCGGTTTCAGCCGGATTCCGGGTCGTTCGGGTAAAAAAAATGATAGTCATTTACGAATTCAGCTTCTCGTCTCTCCCCTAAATCGGACATCTAATCAACTTCAAATAAAACGTTTGCTTTTAACGAATTTTCCGGCTTTGGGCGGATTCCGGGCGAACTACTTGTCCAGGTAGAAAATGATTTTCACATAAGTGTTCAGCATGTCTTCTTATAAGAATTAGGGGTATACCCCTAAATCGAACATATAATCAATTTCAAATAAAACTTCTACTTTTTAACATACTTTCCGGTTTTGTCCGGAGTCCTGGCGAACTACTTGTCCGGCGAAAAATGGTTTTCATAATCGTGTTCAGCATGAATCTTTTCCCCCTTAATTGCCCATTAGCTGTTTAACAATATTTTCTTTCTCGACCTTTCGCTTGACCCAAAGAATCCTCACACCAAGTTTCATTTTCATCAAAATATCTCATTCCGTTCAAGAGTTATCGTGCTGACAGTAGCGGGTTAATTTCGTCAAAATCCTGGGTGGGGGGGGGGGGGGGGGGGGCAAAGTTGGAGCCGATTTTTCCAACTCAACTGAAAATGAGCAGTTTTATTTCAAGAAGAAAAACGTAATAATAACAAAGAAACAAAGCGATATTTTTCATGAACATGTATATTTTGCTTTAAAGTATTGTTTGTACTTCGCGTTTAAGACCAGTACTTTAAGGGATTGCCGCATCTGGGAAGTGACAATTTGTAAGCCAATCTTGTCAAGTCTCTAATGTTCTAGCCAAGTTTCATCGTCCTGTATAGCACACGTAGAAGTACCTTAAATCGCGACCAGTGGAATTCCGACTCCCCCCCCCCCCAGAGTGCCCGAATCCGGTCCAGTTCTGTTAGTGATTTATCTAGGGCTTATGCTTGTTCTTCCCACCAAGTGTCATCCCAATCGCTACACTCTAAGCGTGTCACTAAATTTCCGGTTCCCCCCTCCCCCTCCCACACACAAACTGGTCGGATCTTGGCCACACTTGAAATAGGACATCTGAGACATAAGTTGTTTCCGAATATCAAGTTTCATTAAGATCCGGTTACCAGTTCAAAAGTTGGATGTGCCTGAAGATTCCAGATTCCCCTTTCCTCCACTCCTCCTACGATGGTCTAGTCCCTGATATTTCTGCCAAGTTTCATTGTCCTAGCACATATGGCATCTTAACTCGGGATCACCGGAATTTCGGAACCGTCCGTCCACCCCCCCCCCCCCTCCAGAGTTCCCGGATCCGGTCTGGTCTTTTCAACTATGTCTTGTGCTTGTTCTTCCCACCAAGTTTCATGCCGATCCATCCACTCTGAATATGTCACACGATTTCCGGTTTTCCCCCTTCAACTCCGCCCGAAGTCACCGGATCCGTTCCGGATTTGAAATATGTCATCTCAGACACGAGGTCTTTTCAAAATCAAGTTTCCAAAGCTATACGTGCGTCAATATTCCGAATTCACCATCCCTCCACTCCCCCATAGTGGTCGGATCGAAGAAGTGAGTATTTCCGATTTATCTTGGTCGGGTTCCTAATATGCCTGCCAAGTTTCATCGTCCTAGCACATTGGAAGTACCCTAACACGCGATCACCGGACTGACCGACCGACAGACAAATTGACTTACGGAAAAGCGATCGGTATGTGGCACTTGACTGGAAGGCAAGTGCCATAAAAACGGCTCTTAAGGTAGTTAATAAAATGTTCCGAGTAAACTTGCTACAGAGGGTTTGAATAGGATCCCTAAATAGCAATGCACCACTGGAAATCTTTTTTTCTAATATTCTGAAATGTTTTCCTACTTTAGAATCATTGCCCAACTTTCAAAAACCCTCTTATCTGTAGTTTCCGCGTTTAGACAATGTTCGCTTCAGTGGGGCGGCACGAGCAAATCGGTTTTTCCACTGAATGGAGTTGAAGATACGGCTCCGGTATAAGAGAAGTGCATCTCGAAAAGAGTCACCACAGGCAACAAAAACTTTGAAATGTCTTGAGGACCAATCGGATACATGATTGAATTTAAAAGATCTGGGGATGAGAGTGACTCTAGAGCCTCGTTTTTGTTGCATGCTGCTGGTCCACTTCTCGGCCGATTCCGGACTGATTCTTTCTACATCCGTTTTCGCACTGCAGCGCTTCCGAGGAAGACGGTAGCGCTTCTCGAGAATCACGGAGCATCTTGCTTCCCTGCAAGATGCTGCAGCGCTGCCGCTTCAACCAAGAAGAAAGTGAATCCAAAAACGCATATTATGCAAAAGCAAAGAAGTGCTACAGCAGCGATGCGGTAGCGCTATTGCAACAAAAACGAGGCTCAGAACTACGGAGAAGTCGGGATCAGCACCACAGGTTTTACATATTTTGACAATGGCGGGTGGTGTTAAACGCCAACCTAGGAGGGATTGAGGCCCACTTTCGCGAGGAGTGGAAACGTAAACACAATTTTATTCTTGCTAATTTTGTCTACTAGAATTAGTCACATTATTTTTTCAATTTTTTTCCTCTTTTTATTTAAGTTTTATCGCTCTCCTAACAGCTAGGGCGGCACTGAAAAGCTCAAAGGGTTCTGGGAACAACGAATCCAAACCGTAAACTCAGAATTTTTTTACAAAAATCTTTCCCAAACTTTTGACATGTGTAAAAACCAAACGGATGGACCGAATGAGATGCAAATTCGACAGTGCCGAGTTTATGCGGCCTAGATTTGTTATTTGGCGTCTGGGCCGGATTCGGCAAAGGTAGGGGGGGGGGGGGGGCAGATAGGCTATGCTCCAATTTCAGTAAAACTTGATGGACAGGAGCAGGGAATTAAGAGATTGGGCCCGAACCGGCTCCGACAACGTTGGTGGGAGGGGGGGGGGGGGTACCGGAACTTTCCAAAAATGCTCAGATTCGAGTGAAACTTGATAGATGGTATAAAAGAAGATGCTTTAGGTGGTCGATTTTTTTTATTCCGAACCAGATTCGGCCACGGTAGGTGGAGATAGAGAGAGTACCGGAAATCGTGTAGCACGTCTAGGGATCAAACAATGGATTTATTGGGATGAAAGTTTGAACAGTCATGTGCATTTGATACAGACAATCCAGACGATGCCGGAACTGCTCAGAAATGAGTGAATCTAAAGATCCTATTTCTATGTCCGAACCGCATTTTTGGATGGCTGGTGTATTTTCTGACGTTCTCATCTACTTTCTTGTACAGCCTACTCGCACAAGTGCCAGATGAGCTCGTAGCTCTTGTTTTACATTAATTTTAGATTCATTTACATTAATTTTTTATGGCACTTGCCCTTCGGCCAAGTGCCATATAGCGATCGCAATTCTGTCCGTCCGTCGGTCGGTCGGTCCGGGTTTTGCTAGTTCGGGCACTTCCACATAAGCTAGGATGATGAAACTTGGCAGGCATATCAGGGACCCCAAATTATTAAGTTAGAAATAGTCACTTCCCCGATCCGAGCCTCGTGGGAGTAGTGGAGGGAGGGGGAATCCGGAATCTTGACGTATTTATAACTCTTTGACGGGTGATCGGATCTTAATGAAACTTGGTATTTGGAAAGATCTCGTATCTCAGACGATCCACATAAAATTTGAACCGTACCCGGTGACTTCGGGGGGAGTTTGAGAGAGGAACCGGAAATCTTGGGAAACGCTTAGAGTGGAGGGATCAGGATGAAACTTGGTGGGAAGAGCAAGCACAAGTCCTAGATACATTATTGACATAACCGGATCGGATTCGAGCACTATGGGGAGAGTTGGGGGGGGGGGGGGGCAGATTTCCGTTTATCCGTGAGTTCGGTACTTCCTGAGGTGTACTAGGACGATGCAACTGGGCTGGCATATCAAGGACTCGAACAAACTGAGTTGACAATAGTCGTTTGCATGATCCGATCATCGCCTGACGAGTGGAGGGATAGGGAATCCGGAATCTTGTGACATTTATAACTGTCGAACAGGCGATCGGATTTCAATGAAACTTGGCAAGTGGAAAGAAGTGTCGTCGCAAATGTTCCTTGTCAAGCCTGGACCGGATTCGATACTTGTGGGGGGGGGGTGAAGGGGACACCGGAATATTCTTGGAAAGCTTAGCGCCGAGGGATCGGGACGGAATTTGGTGGGAAGAACAAGCATAAGCCGTAAACAGATTCTTGACAGAACCGCATCATATTGGGACTCTTTAGGGGGAGTCGAAGGAGGTTTCCAGGAATTCTGGTGATCGTGAGTTATGATAGGACGATGAGCTAAGGACGATGAAACTAGGCAGGCATATTAGCGACTCGACTAAACAGAATTAAAGACCTGACACAATGGACTAGGAAAATGTCTGTTTCTGGATCCGACCAGTCTGGGGGGAGGTTAAGGGAAGGGGAATCAGGAAATTACTGACTTGCGGAGTTTGCGAACGGGTGGTCCGATTCGAGTGAAACTTTATGGGTGATAAGAACTAATGGGCTAGATATGCAAAACATGTCTCCAAACCACATGTGGTATTGGCTGGTGTAGCTGGAGGGAGGGGGGGACCGTAAACTTTTGACATGGTCAAAAACCAAACGAATGGGCCGACTGGGATGCAAGTTGGAGAGTACTGAGTTTATGCTGCCTAGTTTGTTATTTGGAATCGGGCCGGATCCGGCAACGGTAACGGAGGACGGTCAGGCGGAAACCGTAAATTTGCAGATATAAGTAAGTAAGTAATTTATTTGTAACCCGCCATTTCGAAAAAGCGGAGTAAATAAAAGAAAATAAATAACATACATAAAGACACAGTAAAAGACACGAATATGTTGTATTATATGTTCCAGTTTGTGTCAAGGTTGAAGGATGAGAAGATAAGATGCCAAAGATGCGAAGTGTATGTGTCCCAGTCGTTTTTGACCACAGTGGGAGGATTTTTGGTGGAGGGGCGGAAATTTAGTAGCTCGTTTTGGGGTCAAACGGATAGAGTGATTTGGATCAAACTTGGAAATAATAGAGTCTATGTGTCCTAGATGACATGTTTTAGGTTCGTGACCGGATCTAAAGACGGTGGGGGGGGGGGGGGGTACCGGAGTTTCCCGAAAACAGCTTCGACCTGAGTGAAATAATTTGGATATGTGGTTGAACCCGATGTGGCCCTGGCACGGAAGTATGAGGGCGAGGCGCGTACCGGCAATAGTACGTCACTCCTACGAATCAAACTAGTATAGTGAAGCATTTGCCCTAGATTATCCGAGGCAATACCGGAAATGCTCAGGCTCGCGTGAAATTATATACCTTATTTCTAGGTCGGATCCTAGGGGGGTTGTAGGGGGGATTTTGTGACATTCCCGTCTACTTTCTTGTACCACCTACTCTTAACAAGTGCCATAAAGGGCCATACAGCTCGTAGCTCTGTTTTACATTTATTCATTCACAAAATACATTCATTCATTTTCCTAAACATCGGACAAAAGTAAGGGCCATATTGCCTAACTGCCAGCGCATTGATGGTGATGATGCAAAGTATTATGCACAGGACAGGGAAAATAGTGCAGCAAAAAGGAAAATAGTTACACTTACCTTTCGATAAAGAGGCTTTTGCGCAACATACGGAAGCTAGGTGAAGAAGAAGAAAAAGCACAAGGCTAAATGGATATACTATTTATTGAAACTCGCTTTCGGCCGTCAGTGGAATTATCATCCCCGTTCATTATCAACAATAATATTATCACACATTTAATTTGGCATTTTCTTATCCTGGAGTGAATATTCGGCGACGGTCCTCGCTTTAAAGGACTACATGTATTTAGAACGTGTTCGAAAAATCCGAAACAAACGAAAATGCTGAATTAATTCAACTTTTTATGCGGCATTTTGCTTTCGGACTTAAATTTTTGCTGAATTAATGCAGCATTAATTCAGCACAAAATCCATCCAAAAATTCAGCAAGAATGCTAAATTTTATGCTGAATTTTCAAGAAGAAACAGGGGGGTACGGCGATTCTCTCAATGTTTTCGGTGGCAAATATAACAAATTCAAAAAGACAACTGACAATTTGGCAAAGATTCCAAATTCTAAAATTTTGAGATAACTGGCGATCATGGCCAACGAAGAAAGGAAAGATAAGAAGGTTGGATACCAGTAGCTGTTCCATTTTGTCAGCTTTATACAGCTAATTCTTTTTTCTTCTTCTTCTTCCTGACTTAAATTTTGGTATTCTAGAAGTGTCAGAGAAGAAAAAAAGGTAACAGCTTTCGGACAAAAAAAAAGAGAAGAAAATGCAGCATTAATGCAGCATTTACAGCACCAAAAAGCTTTCGAACACGTTCTTAAGCGTATACAACGTTTTATTTGCGGACCCTTTTGTACTTGAGGCCCGCGAAGCGCTCCCTGATCCTTCCCTCCAGGGCCGAAATATAGCTCTAATAAAATTCAGCTGACGTATCCGTTTTGTGGTGTCAAATGTGATTTGTGGTCAGCTTGTGCTGAAGGAATATTTATGAATAATAATGTATGAATTTTAGTAGTATATGAAATGTCTGTGTTAAATCCTGATACTAATTCAGATTCTCCTTCTGCTAAATCAAAAGGAGTACGATTGGTTTCTGCTAAAATAGTAACAAGCCAAATTAATACAATGGGTGAAAGTAAAATGAGCAAGTTCCCTACATAAGGTGTATTCTCTAAAATAGATTGGAAATCTAACCCACTAAAAATAGATTTGGAAATCTAACCCACTAAAAAGGGATTGCATTCCTTCAATGGGATCTGAGTCAAGTTGGCAGTGCTGACCAATTAGAAAACGAGCCGGTGACGCACTCTCCGTGCGATACTTATTTCTTTGTAAAAGTTTGGAACCTTCAGAATCTCGTTTCTAATTAATCTCCTCTCCAATACCGTGACTAAACAATCAAGAAAGTTTCAGAAAAACATGGTTTCCAGTAACTTACAGACTCGTAAAGGCTACCAAACGCCGATAGTTTAGACTCTGAAGTAACAAGAACAAACATTTCGATGGGATCCCAGAAAGGTAATATCTGATCTGGACAATTGCGTATTGTAGTCCGGTCTTCGCAAGACTCCTTGAACATTTTTACTATTGAAAATTTAGAACAGATTATTACGAATGGCAAGTCATCTGAAACAAGACCAAAGGTTTCGATGGGATCACACAAATTTTAATGTTCATCAGACTTCTTGATCCAGACAATCCAACCTTGTACATTTCCAAGTCTTTGCTAGACCCCTGTAATATTTTTGCTATTTATCCATGATCAACCGCTTGAATATGTAGCCCACAACAGAAATGTTACCATTTTGAAGTTTTTTGCTTACGGGCAACTTTAGTACACCCACTGAGTAACCCCTCACTTATCCAGTACATCTTTTTTCCAGTGAGTAACCCCTCCCTTACCAAGTACACCTTTTTCAGTGAGTAGCCCCTAACGTACCCTAGCAGTTCCCTCTTTGGTACACCATGAATCAACCCCCTCGCTTGGCTCACCCAAGTGTCTAACCCCTCGAGTACTCCTTTAACGGGTACACCCAATTCCCAACCCCTCGCGTGCACCTGAGATTGGTTCACGAGTACCTGGGACGGGCTGACCCCACCGCCTCCCCACACAACTTTAGTACACCCACTCAGCAACCCCTCACTTATCCAGTACATCTTTTTCCGGTGAGCAACCCCTCCTTTAATAAGTACACCTTTTTCAGTGAGCAACCCCTCACTTATTCCTACAATTCCTACTACATTTCCTACAATCACACATTAGATGTCGCAAACACTCTCGCTCTCCACACATCGGGCAGAACTAAGGACTAATTCTCCCAATCGGCCTACCCGTGTACCTCCTCCTATCTCCCAGGGATAAAATATCAGCACGCATACTAATGAATAATTTCAATTCCTCCCTATCATTCCCTATCGAAACCCGCTATAAAATAAACACATTCAACCCGTGTCTCTTTCGCCTCGTCAACAAAATAACTTTCATATTCGCATTCAGCATGTCTCCTTACCCCTCAATCAACTATCTCAATAGCTTTTAAAAATATTTGTTTGCCCCTTAATTTGCAACCCCCTCCCCCACCCCTAAATGTAGAGCTACAGAGCCCATCTACGAAGTTGACCTTACCCTTGACCCAAAGAATCCTCACACCAAGTTTCATCAAAATATCTCATTCCCTTCGAGCGTTATCGTGCTTACAGATAGACAGACAAACGGACATTTTTCTATGTCAAAGGTATCCCTCCACTTCCGTTTTGGGATCCTAAAAAGCACAAAGCTGTACAAGGCTAAATGGATATACTATTTATTGAAACTCGCTTTCGGCCGTCAGTGGAATTATCAACCCCGTGTATTACCAACAATCATGTTGTCACACATTTAATTTGGGCATTTTCTTATCCTGGAGTGGATATTCGGCGGCGGTCCTCGCTTTAAAGGACTACATGTATTTAAGCGTATACAACGTTTTATTCGCGGACCCTTTTGTCGGACTCTCGAGGCCCGCGAAGCGCTCCCTGTTCCTTCTCTCCAGCGCCGAAATATAACTCTAATAAAATTAAGCTGACGTATCCGTTTTGCAGTGTCAAATATGATTTGTGGTCAGCTTGGGCTGAATGAATATTTATGAACAATAATGTATGCATTTGGTAGTATCTGAAATGTTTAACCCGCTAAAAAGGGGATTGCATTCCTCCAACGGGATCTGACGTAGTGCTGACCAATTAGAAAACGAGCCGGTGACGCACTCTCCGTGCGATACTTATTTCTTTGTAAAAGTTTGGAACCTTCAGAATCTCGTTTCTTATTAATCTCCTCTCCAGCACCCTGACTAAACAATCAAGAATCGGAAAAACATGGTTTCCAGTAACTTTGTAACGTACAAGAGCCGCGCTAGCAGGACGGCTTTCTCGATAGCGCAACGAGCGGCCTATGCCCACCTGTCCACGTGACAGGCGAGACCCGGTAATCTGGAAACAAACACCACCTTTTTGGGTTGAAATTCGTAGATTTTCACGAATTTCAACCGTGTTTTCATTAAACACGAAACTTGACGCAAAACTCTGAATTTCTCTTTACTTTACTTCCTTCGTCCTGGTGCCTCTTCTTCCTTCATTGAAATCTTGAGATGTATCGGTGAAGATCAATATTTCAGGTATTGAGGTTACTTTGGTAAAAATGTCAAGACGTAAAAGGTAATGTCGATTAATAAACGTCAAATACGTAAACATCGTTGGAAGAATATCCCCACGCGGAAGGCCTGAGACCTAGTTAGTCCCGGTACCCCGGCGTTAGAATATGGTAAATTTGGTAAGACTTGTCAGTTGAATTCGGTAAGTAAAAGAAATAGTTGAAAGGTAAAATAGTGGAGAACTCCTCAATTTTACCGTGAGTTTAACCTTAAATGAACTTTTCAAAATGCTGTTCTTCCCCAGGGCTACCCGAAATTTCCCCAAGCTCGGAGAACTGCTCCCGTCACCAACACACCTTAATTGCAGAATACTCTCACTGGAACTTCCCTGTCTTGAACTTTTATTCCCAAGGCGAACCAGCCGAATTGCAAATTACTTTTACTGTACCAAATTATAGGGTTAATTACCCCTGAATTTTATACAAAAAGATTACAACTTAAGACTCGTAAAGGCTACCGAACGCCGATAGTTCAGACTCTGAAGTAAAAACCCCGGGCCTGGCAATGTTTAGTTATTTGTTTTTTCGCTCTTTTTCGATGTTGGCGAAGAAGGATCCGTTTTCGTTGAGTAGGGTGCAATTATCTTCACATGGCCCCATCAATTTAAGCTACGTTCACACGCAGTCTTACAAGATTTTCTGTACAAAACACATGTGAAATTAGGCTCACTATGTGGGAACATCGCTTTCAGTAAACACCTTCACCCCATTCTTACCTTAACCAATGCTATCAAACTTCTGACGTTTTACAAGTTCGCGAATAGCTTATTCCTTTAATTCTGTGCATTAGACGATATCAAGGGTAAATTTTTGTTTGGGAATTAGGAAATAAGGAGACTAGGGAGAACTCTAAAGATAGCGATGGAAATTTAGATATTTGGTTGAGTTTGGATTGAGATTGGATTTTTTGTTGTGCCGTTTGATATTCTTTGTTCGCAATGGCGCGATTTGCTTTTTTTTTAAATGATACATCATATTTTAATTATACATCATATTCGACCTTCTATACTGCTTCCTGGCCGACGATTGAAATTAAGTGTCTTTTTGTGTATGTTTATGTGTTTTATTTATTTTCTTCATTTACTCCGCTTTCTGAAAACGGCGGGTTATAAATAAATTACTTACTTACTTCTTATTCTGTATGATGTATATATCATGATGTGTATATATATATATATTGGCATATATCATGCTGTATACAGTCGTCGGCACCTGAAAGTAGAGAAAGGATCGGCCGCAGTTCGTCGACAGATTCTAGGAAGGAGTGATGAGTAAGATTTGTAATAGTTACTAATAGCACAAGCCTCTGCAAGATTCTGCGAAAGCTGTCAGTACAGTATTTGACATTTCCACAAGGTCTTCAATTGCTTTGTTGAAGGCGTCGACTGAAAGGCTGGTAACGACGTGAGGTGGAGTTGGTTCCACGTCTCCACGGTGCGAGTTCAAACTTCCACCTGCCGAATGTATTTCTTGAAGCGCTGTGAGATAAGTTTACCCGTGGCTCCCTGAGGTTGTTTAAAATGAGAGTAAGAAGTTAGCCTACGATCCGACCATCGTAGGCTCCTCTGCGAATCCTGTATTTAAGTTTAGAGTTTAAGCTCGAGGCAGCTGAGGTTGTTTGAGTTGAGAGTGAGAAGTTCGTCTGCGAGCCGACTACCGTAGGCTACACTGCAAATCTTGTATGGTTCAGTCATGTCTGCCCTGTGTTAACGGTAGGTCGGTGTCGGTATGTGCTGTGTGTTTAGCTTCAGCTTCACTTGGATCGTTTTGGGGGCCCAAAACGTAAGTTACGGGATACCTATGACTTCGCTAAGTTGTCCGTCCGTCCGTCTGTCTGTTAGCACGATAACTCTGGAAGGGATTGAGATATTTTGTTCAAACTTGGTGTGATGATCCTTTGGGTTAAGCACAGGTCAAGTTCGTAGATGGGCCACATAGCTTTATATTCAGGCGTGGGGGAGGGGTTTCAAATTAAGGGGTGAACAAAATATTTTAAAAAGCTAATCAGATAGTCGATTTAGGGATAGGAGACATGCTGATTCCGAAAATGAAAATTACTTTTCGCCGGGCAAGTAGTTCGCCCGGAATCCGGAAGTTTAGCATGAAATGTTACAACCCAATGACATAGTCGATATAGGGTGAGCAGACATGCTGTTGCAACTTTCGAACATACTAAAGATAAACAAAAAGTGTATGCATCAGTTTAGTTGTCTTTAAGGTCCCAACCGGCATATACTGGGTCAAAAAAGCAGGATGCATCCGACAACTCCCTGGTGAACAATTTAATAAAATTTGTCGACCAGTTTTCGAAAAAACAGGTGGCTATACCAATCCCTACCCTACCCCTTTATCCATACAGGCGAAAGCTCTGCGCGTCGGACGATACGCTTTGTTTAATCTATGGGCGCCGGAGGGAGGCACTTTCCTTGTGTGTATTCTTTGTGTTTAGTCATGAAAGTTTGTCGTGGCGGGGGGGGGGGGGGGGGGGGGGGGTCGAAGGGTTGAAATAGAGTTTTTCAAAATTCGTATGAGGATTGACTGACAAAGTACAGGCCAAGTTGTAGACGGGTCCTTTAGGTATTTAGAGGCAGAGGAGGGGGTTTGTCGGTTTCGAATTAATTGTAAAAAAAAAATTTACAAGCTAATGAGATAGCCGTGTAAGAGGTAATGAGGCTTGCTGAATCAATAGCTGAACTTGGCTGAACTTAGTCTTCTTGTCGACAAATGACTCAGCGGGAATTCGGTCAAAACTGGAAATTTGCTTGAAGCTCAAGTTGTTTCTGAAGTCGAGTACAGATTCGGTATCGGGTTGAAAGAGGCTGAATTGAATTTTGAACTTTATTTCCTTGACAAATAAGCTGACAAAATTTGCCTAAACCCAGAAATTTGGATTGAAAGTTTCTCGTCCTAATGTCACAAGCTCTTTTGCAGTTCGCCGGGAACGCTGCTAAAATACGAAGAATTTTGACAAAGTAGGACCTTTCCGAAGTCGATTAGGATGAGATATTGGAGTAAACATCCTTGATGAATCCATATCTGAACTTGGTTTTCTCATCTGATTAGTGTTTGGTCGTAAGTTGCCAAACACTCCAAAACGGCGACATTATTTTTTGTGCATTTTCAAGCGGTGGGATATTGATAATACCAAAATTAAGACTCGGAAACCTAAAAGATTTGATTGTCTGGATCAAGAAGTCCAATGAATACTAGATTTGTGGGATCCTATCGAAACCTTTGGTCTTGTTCAGTTAGGGAAAAACTTGCGCATCCTTCATTGGATCTATTCGAGTGCGTCCAAGTCATTGTTCTAAACTGGTTTTACGGAGTCCGTATTGAAGGATTATTTCTACAAGGGATTAATTAGTGTGTCCAGTCTAGGACCCTGTGATCCTAAAGTTCGAGCAACCTTCGGATGTTTCAACTGCGTTTTGTGCCCTTCGAGCAGTATTGCCAGATGGGCGTGTTTCCCGCCCCATGGGCTTGTTTCTGCGTGGGCTGGGACGGAAGAATTTGACTGGGGCGGGAATGTGGGCTTATTGCTTTCGAGGTACAATTCATTTTAAGACTTTTATTCCGGCCCGAAGCCATAAACAAACACACAAACAAAAATAAAGAACTTATTAGGCTACAACACCACGTAAATTAGCCAAACCCGTCTTTTTTGTACATATTAACCCAAACGGGCAAGGACAGGCGAAGCCACGGGTTTGTAGCAACCGATTTCTTAGATATGTACGATGCGCGTATGCCAACTGCAAAAAGTTCAGAACACGATAATCGTCGAACCTCTCTGTAGCACTGCAAAAACGTGGGAGACGACGAAGTAATTGAAAACTATCATTGTAAGCAATGCGTGTCTTACTCAGACTTTGTTTGGTGCAATTGGTGATAAGTGACAACCCCAAAACGCACGAACAGTAAGATTGAAACTGAAATGTCTTAACATTAGCAGAACAATAAGAAAACATCCTAACTAGCATATTACCACGTATGTACAATGATCGAAGAGAGTGGCGTATATGAGCATCATCATGAAGGTTTTCAGCAAATATGTAACCGAGGTACCAAAAAGATTGCACAAAAAACAGCTCAGACCCAGCGAGAAGTACTCGTGGTAACAACGGGGTTTTGCTTTACTAGGGCGAAAGAACATGCACACAGTTTTGGATGTATTGAAAATGATGTCAAATTCAGAAGCAAAACTTCACATATTTTTAACAGTTTGTTCAGACTACCAACACTAGTAGCAAGCAAAACAAGGACACCTTAAGGTGTATTTCCTCTCAGCTTAGTTAGATGCTCTGTTCTCCAAATTTGCTGGTGGTGGTTATGGACCTGGACCCAATTGTTCTAACTTTTTCTCTCGTCGACTTCTATTTTTGGGTTTTTTCATCCACACCTTGGCTTTGAATAGGTAATTTATAGAGTTTGTTGGCCTTGAATGATTTTGATCATACGGTTAAGTCTGGGTCTTCCGCAATCAGTATCATGCCGGAGCCCCCAGTCTATTCCGACAGCTAGGTCGTTGATGTACTGGTTGAAAATGAGTATTTGCAGAACAGAGCCTTGTGGGACTTGTCTAACAACTTCAACTTCCAGGAATTTAATCTACATATTTGGGCGATCGCTAGTTAATCGCTAGATTGTACAGATCGTGGTGAACCTAATTAGACTCCCGGAATTCTGTAAACATAAGTTGGGTAACGTTGAACATGGTTGCGCAGTTTCATCTTAGATAGTTCAAGAAGCAGAGGATACATCTGTTATGAGTATTATAAGAATATTTCAGTTAAACATAACCATATCAACAGGTAACACATGTTCGCCCATCCAGCTGTGTTAAACGTTACGAGATTAAATAGAAACTTATAGCCAAAATATTGATCACGACTGGAAAACCCTCGCATAAGTTAATTATCTTTCGTGTTTCCTTTTTTGTCTCTTTTTTCCCCCTTTTTTACTCCTTAGTGCCTTGTGTTTATTTTGACGGGTCATAAATAAATTTGTCATAAAATTCTGAGGGTATGTTCTTAAAAAAATAATTGCCAAATACCCGATGAATAATTTATCTCAAAATATTATTATGAAGTAGTACGAAAAAGTGGCATGCAGTACTAACCATGCTACTACATGCTTCTACTCCAAGGCTGCCGTGTTACTGCATACTACTATATACTACTATAAGCAAGACTGGATGCTACTATGACAAGACAGGATACTACTGGATAAGATTGAACCAGTCTGAGGCACTTTAAATGATAGTATTCTTAGCTATTACATATTATTACATGCAACGTTTTCGTACTACTACCATAGCCTACTGCTACGCAGGCTACAAATTTTTTATATGGTAAATTCATAACATTTTAGCTCAAAAATGCGCAAACATTTATAAAACTTTGACTGTACACAAGGTCATAACAGGAATATCCTCATTACCCTGATTATCAACACATAGAGCACAACACATAAATTTGTATTCCTTTTCTAGCTTTTAGCTATTCGGAGTAAACTTGATTGATTGATTGATTGATTGATAGAGGCGCCTCATTATCAGGAATGTTGAGTGTAATCAAATTTCCGACAGTATAGAAACAGGAACTTACTGACTTTCCGACTTTACAGGTGAGGACAAAGGATCTCGGAGGTCAAGCCACCACCAGGGCTTTTACTGCAGCTGTCATCAACAATCTCAGACATTAAGGTCTGCTCAGTATAGGAATCAATTTAATTTCATGTCGTTCATGCCCGTGAAGGTTGTAGTGGAAAGGGAATCCTGATCAGTTTTCAATCCGTGAAGTCGGGCCTTAAAGGACACCTGAATGAAGAGTACCAAGTATCATCCCTATCTGTATGACTTCCCTTAACGTTGCCTGCAGAAAACCCAATCCAAATACGAAATAATGTTTCCAAGCTATGATTTTTGCTCCATTTTACATCTGCCCTTATTTCAGTACCGAACAATTTTAGAAATGACGTAATGTCTCCAATCAACTCTTCTTCTGGAATATGTTTTAACCAGTTAAGCCCAAACGTACATCTAGAACAAATTCCAGTACGATCCGGCCAGCGCTGTACAAGATTCGAATGAATTGCGCTTTTTGTCTTTGAGTCTGCATATGCAAACCTCCAGAAGCGAACATCCCTATTTTGAAAAAGTCATGCTCAGGAGAAGAATGCTCTCCTTGGCCATGTCCGTAAATGCATTGTCCATGGTGTGTTCAAGTATGGTTTCATTTTAATTTAATTTAATTTAATTTAATTTAATTTAATTTATTTAATTTTAATTTAATTTAATTTAATTTAATTTCAAAATAAATGCGGCACAACATTTCATGCGCGAGCAAATTGATTGGCACTTGTCGTTAACCTACAACTAATACATATATACAATTGTCATACAATAAGTACACTAGATCAAGTAAGGTTGTTATGATATAAAGTAAACTGAGGCACAAAACTATTACGGTACCTTTCAGTTTTACAAACGACAGGTGTGAGTTTTGGTACTTTCATAGCTGCTTCTCTTGGAGGTCTGTTTCTTTCCGGTTTAAAAGGTGGAGGAAGCATATTTCGGTAAACAGGGTGGGATAATAGATTTGTTCCGAAACGTTGGCACAGCTGTCCTCTACGAACAGAAAGGGGCTCCAGCTTACACTCCTTTAGGAGATACGAGTACGGCATTTTATGGCCACCAATTATAATTTGCACAGCACGTTTTTGGATTCTTTCCAACTTATCTGAGTCACTCCTTGTAAGTCCATAATGCCATGCTGGACAAGCATATTCAAGTAGTGAACGGACAAACATACAATACAAAGCTTTCATTCTTTCTTTAGGGACTTTGAATTTCTTTAGGATTTTTAACATACTCATGGAAGAGTTAGCTTTCTTTAAAATATACTTGGTTTCATCGTTCAGGTGTCCTTAAAAGCACGTATCGCCACCTGAGACGCTGCGTATAAGTTAAATGTTATTTATAACCCGGTACAGACTTCGCATAGCAATGCACAAAAAAAAGAAAGAAATAACACTGCAACAACAGAATAAATAATTAATAGCCACTAAACCGAGACATTATTGAGCTCCATGGGTGACCTCAGTTGATCAATTTTGTATCACTTGAATCTTGAAACAAAAGTGAAATAAGGAAGATTAAATTTTTCCTCGGTGTAAGAAGTACGTTTATTTTACTGCGTAAAATTGAGTTGTAACATATTTGCTCGCTAAGATTACTTCCGTGCCCCTTTATATAGACGTAAATGAAGCCGCGAAATTTGGAACAGCGTCGAAGCGTGGTCAGTAGAAGCGTTGTCGAACGTCAAACGAGCCCGGCACACCCTTTGCGGACTTGTATGTCAAGCTCGATTTTAATCCTTATCGAAGCGAATTTTTATATATGTATTTTCCTTGTCTTATTTTTATTTCTAGATTGAAATTATACAAGAGCCGATACGTGTTTAAATGGTAAATTTGTAGCTTCAGTTTCAAAGCGTAAGGCGCCAATCTTGCTCTGCTAAACCGTTCAAGTGCTTCCAGCTGAAAGGGTAGCAAGTCTTACGTCGGAAGAACAGGGATCAAGTTTCCTCTTTTGAGTTGGTTTTGATGGTCTTACGCGGCCAAAATCATATCCTCTACGTAAAATCTGCGTCTGATTGGCACCAGACGTTAAGTTTGACCTAAGCTCGACTTCCCAGGGCAGGTTTTGGCCCCACCACCCACCAATCACTAGAAAAAGTAATGAATTAGGTGCGTAGGGAATCCACTCCATTTTTTGGGGTTGTTTTGCCCCGCTTCGTACAGGTCTCGTCGATTTCGCTGCGTTTTCTGCCGAAACACCGACTTAGGGTCACCAACGCAAAGTATATTTTTTTTCTGTGCGAAAGGGTAACACCGAGTCGCAAACACAGTGTTTTCATCCAGGCTGTGTTGACACAAGTCGCTTGACAATACCGGAAGTTTGTTAATATCCTATGACCGATTCTCAATCAGTCAGCATATTGTTCAGTTATACCGAGCGAAGTTGGCCTAAGAGCAGGTATACTCAGTCTTCCCTCGCCCTAGGCTTAAAGGCACAGAAAACTTGACTACGCAACTTTCGGCTATCAAACCGACCTGGGGGGCTTAGTTAAAGATATTAGGACTTATTGTCGACAGGCCCCCCCCCTTCTTTGTTATCTCGAATCCCTTCCTTAGTGTTCCCCAAAGCTAGCTGGCAGGCCCTTGCCCCTTATGCACTATAAAAGTTCGCCTTTGGCCGTGTTTCGGCCATAGTATCGGGATAGTAGTCAAGATGTCGTGCGTTCGATTCCTACTCCCGGCACACAAACCTTTTGCTCTTTTTCTACTAACTCAAAAGTCGAATTCTCGGAAACTGCCCGGAAACTGCAATGGTCGTAACGAGAATTTTTCTTACTCGCAATATCGGCTGAAGATACATTCTTGATATGTCAGCTAGCTCCCCGAGTCAAGTTTGAGTCAAGTTTTCTGTTCCTTTAAGATCTTAATTTTGCTTCTTATTTGTCAAAAGCCTCTGCGCTATTGGATCGTGCAAGTGCATTTCCGAATTTCTAAGTATAAGTGTGACCCTTACGTAAGTGTTCTGTTCTTTCTGTGATCTTGTTCGAAGTCGAGTTGATAATACAAGTTCTGTCTCATACCGCCTACATGCTTAACTAATTAGTGGGGTTCGTTACCCCAAAGTGGGTGTCCCCATGCCGCCGTGTTACAGCGCCACCGTATGTTTTCCACCACCCAGGAAAGCTTGCATCATCAAGAGGATTAGTTGGGTCAGACGAAAGGGTCAAATACTTCGGTGGGTTTGTCGCCACCGTCCGTTTTCCGCCAACTCACTAGTGCAGGTAGCTGGTTCATGTAATTCCAGATCTAAACCCTTAAATGCGAAGAGGGGTTTACCGCCACCAACGCTAAAATAAATCCTATATAGCTAATACGAAGACTGAGCTATGTGGGAAGGGGTTTAAGTCGGATTGGTCCTTACTACTGCCCTATGTGTGGGGAGATGAATGAGAATGTGTTGCACCTGATGTGTGAATGTAGTGAATTGGATGGGTTGAGGGATGAAGTGTTTGGAAAAAGAGTGTACGATGAGGAATGGTTGGTTAAAGTAATGAAGGATGAATGTTTTTCGGGAGTTCGCCAGTTGGGAAGATTCCTTAAGCTTTCGATGAAGCATCGTGAAAGATTCATTTAGGTTTATTAGTAATTTAGTGAAAATTTATTTTTATTTTGTTTTGTATTGCCATGGCCCTCGGGCTTTTTGTGTAAATATATATCATATCATATCATATCATATTCCAGATAATTACTTATTTTTAAGTCGAACTAAAGAAACTGTACAACTTGAAACAACTCAAGGCCACCAAACTATTCAAATTTCAAAAGGTGAGAAATCGCCCGCAGAATTACTTCTCTTGAAGGCTTTCCTTCTTGATACGTAATTTTAACTTTCAATCAATTAATCAATCAATCACGTTTAATCCGAATAGCTAAAAGCTAGAAAAGGAATAAAAATTTACAAAATACACAGACACACAAGAAACAAATTAACTAATACACTTACAAGAAATTACCGTTATTCAGTAGCCGTGATGCTTAATGCGTTTGGCGCTGGACACCCCATCAGAATATTAGGTCGGACAAGGTTTGACCCTACCCTCTAACCCTCTAGGGGACGTAAGATGTCCTGGGTAGCGGTAAACACCCTTTTCACATTTAAAGATTTAAATCTCAGACTACCTGTACAGACTACCTGAGTTAAAAGGTGTCAGAAAACATATGGTGGCGGAAAACCGCGGTGGTATTTCCAAGTTAATGTGGTCGGGTCCCTGATACGCCTGCCGTAAAAATTTTAGTACAAAACGAAGTGCATTTTAAGTTAAAAAAACTATTAGCCTTCAAAGCGCCAAGTTTCATCGTCCTAGTACATCTGGAAGTATCTTAACTCGCAACAGTGAAACCGCGACCGACCGGTGGAACACGCTCCAAGAGTATTGGGCTAACATTTGCTCTACCTTTTGTGGTGTAATCCTGCTAATCCCGGGATAGTTCAACATAAAGTTGATAGTTTAAAGGTGATAGTTTTGACCTGATCCGAAAATCTCTGAAGTCTAAGCTTGGTCGTCAGTGGGATGGTGCAAGAAGAATGCTAACAAGATGAAAGCAACATCGCTTGCTACCTCACTTTCTGTGCACAAGTGGAAACAAATTTGGAAGAAGGTAGCTTCTGTAAATACAACGTCTCGGCATCGTCGAGTCGAGTTGGAGAAGCTGAGGGCCCCGCAGCAGTAGCGGAGCTTGGGGTACCCACTTCAGTGGTGTATTCTCTTCAATTCCTTTGGACACGTCGCATATTGATCAGCTGGCAAATCAAGCTGGTGAAAGCTGGTGTTGGTTGTTTTGTTATGGGTGTGTGCATTAAACAATCTCAGCTACGCTCATGATCTGCTGGTTTTGGCACCAACATTTGCAGCTTTAAATCAGCTGCTGGGTATTTTTGCGATGAGTATTATATTGCTCATGACATCGTCTTCCAATACCCGAAAGACAGTATGTATGGCATTTATTCCTCCTGGCTCGCGTCTAAACTTTCCACCGGTTCGCCTGTCGGGACAGTTGCTGACGTTTGTTGATCCGTTCAAGTATCTCGGTTTCAGCTTTACTCCGAAACTAACTGATGAATTGCGCATCGCAGCCCTGTCCAGGTCTTTGTGTGCCCGTGCCAATGTGCTAATTCGTAGATTTGGTAGGTGTGATGCTCCTCTAAAATCTGTTCTTTTCAGAGCCTACTGTACACAACTTTATTGCGTTTCCCTCGTGAACAGGCTTACCCTGAAGCGTGAGAGGGCTTTCCGGGTCCTATACAACAATTCTCCAAGGGGGTTGCATGGGTTCTCTTGGAGTTGTAGTGCTTCAGGTATGTTTGTTGGTGAAGTTTGGTGAAGTGAGGCGGGCCCTATCACTTCAGACACGAATTCTCCGTGCTGAGAATCCTCTCCTGGTTATGGCGAGTTCCCATATGCGGCTGAGTGTGCCAATTTGGCCGTGGGGTACCCTATTTTATAGTTTATAGTGGGTTCTCTCCAGGTTGATATGCCGAAATTTGTTTTATTTCAATTGTGGTTCTATATTTATACAGTGTTTGTTACTTATTTTGTCATTTGTTTGACCCTATCGTATCCTAGTTTTAATAAAATAAAATATAAAACAAAACGGTTAAGACATTTAATTAAATAGACCGAATCACATGTTAGGTTTGACTGAAAATCCCAAGTTAGTTGACCCCCCCCCCCCCCAAGGGTCTTCAGAGTTCGTCAACTTGTGGTTAATTCATCTGCCCCCTGGTGAAGGGACAAATCAGCTCAAGCCGCATTTTGTTTAAACTCGATTTTCCCCATGTCGTTCTTCGTTTTGCCTTCCCTGTTCGTTTTGCCCCTTTAACTTGTTTCAAACTCGTTTACAGTTGAGCTTGTAAACAAAAAAGCCTACTGCACCAGTTTTAAATTGAAGGGTTACTAACTTCAGAATTCAGTTTTCACACCTCTTTTTAGCTACTCAGCAGTAATGGTTGGAAAGGCAGTTTTATTGTTGACTACACTTGTTCATGAAATCGTTTTGACTAAAAAAATCACTTCAGTCACAATCAGAAGAAGACTGGTGTTTCTTCTTTCTCCCTTTACCAGAATTTCCAAGAATCTGGCTGAGAATTTTCACAATCCCATCATCTCGTCTTGCCTTACTTTTCTGCTCGTTGATCTGCTTTACTTGCTTTCTTATCTAACTTTTCCTAGAAGTCTTTTGTGGCATTTTGGTACGAAATTCGCATTTTTCTTCTTATATACGTCATTTTCTGTTGGAGCTTCTCAAGTTTCTGGAAAGATTCTTTATGAAAAGTTTTTTTTCGTCTTTTACAGAAGAGGACGAAGACGCCATGTCCTAGCCTTGACTGTTGAAATCAAATTCCTAGCATTCCAGCTGAGGTCGGGGATCCAAGAACTTTGCTAGACCACCTTTTTGTGCTGAGAACGAAAATCGTACTGCACCACTCCGTACCGGTGTAGGTCACCGACTGTTTAGCCTATAAAGGCAGATTAGGCCTATAAAGACCGACTCTATAAAAACAATTTTCCTAGCAGGACCCCATAAGCTAAATCAAATAAACTGAATCTGAATCTTCTTTTTATGGTCGATCGAATGGTACATTTCTTATTTTTTTTAAACTTAGATATTTTTCTTAGAAACGTCGTAGAAGTCAAGAAAAAGCGATTATTCTCAACTTTTAAAACCAAGATGTTATTTTTCTCGGAAAACTTCCAGCAAACTATATTTTTTTCTTATTCAATTACAGTAAGCTCCTTACCAATAGTGTGAGCTCTCAAAACTTCAAAAATATTTGGTTTTAAGAATTTCTGGAGTGTTTAAAGTCAAGCATCCATGTTTTTAGCATTGAGTGACACGAAAATTTTGAACGAAATATATTAGTCGACCATAAGCTTAGGGCTAGTTTTTGACCTGGAACCCAATCAGGATATTAGCTTTTCCTTTATAGCTACGTATAGGTCATGTAGGCTATATAGTCTATCTATATAGGTTGAATAGTCTATATAGGCTGAATAGTCTATATAGGCTGAATAGCCTATACATCCGATAATGATCTTTTTTGGGAACCACGAGTTTTGAACAATCTTTCCAGACGTTTTGAGCCAAGAACCAAAATCGCGTCGGATAACACTGCACCTGTTTAGGTAACTGACATTTTGGCCTATAGGGGCAATTTGAGCGTATAAAGACCAACTCAATGAAAACATTTCTCCGTGCACAACGAAACACAGCGAACTCGACAAACTATATATATTCTTAGTCCTTTGTGTGTGGATGATCGAATGAAATATTCAGTATTTTTCTAAACTTGTTGAAGGTAATTTTTGTAGGGGATGTTCCAATCACTCTAACCGACTAGGTTTTCACATTCCATTGGAAAGACAGGCTTCTTGCCAATTTTTTAAAAACTTGAATCTTCTACCTCACCTGTTGGGTGGTACATTATTGAGGAGACGCCAGACGGTGTCGGATTATGGAGGCCCCACTTCCCCCATCTGGGAACATTCTGTTTCCGAAAACGGATTGGATAGCAAAACATTAATTCAGTCCCATGATCAGGGTTGCCCCACGTCGCACGATAGAGTGAATTGTCACTCTATTTTGTTTTTGTCATTCTTGTCCTACGTAGGACATAACATTCACTCTATTTCAATAAACGTCCAGAGGTGTCATTTTCCAGCAGTGATTCGGACCAAATGTGACTATTTCACTTTTTTTGCAAGGAGACTAAATTAAGATTTATAGTTTTGCAGCATTGATTCTGACAAAAAGTGACCGTTACACATTTTTCATGAAATCACTAAAATCACTCTCTGTTTTCGACGAAAAGTCACTCTTTATTTTTTTTCGAGAGAGAGTTTATTTAAAACAACATCGTAGCTGACAGCTAATTTGCGTTGCTTCACTGTACTAAATAACAAACTAACACGAAAAAAAAAAAAGAAGAAAATATCACTCGGCTTTGTTTGCAACACGATGTGGCAACACTGCTCATGAATAATGCTTGTATTTCAACTTCATTGTCTTATGTCGTTTATCATTTATTGTCTTATGTCGTTTATCATCTGTATGCAAATACGCCTGCCTTTCGCGGTAATTCTTGAAAGTGAGAGAAATGACGATTTACATGAACCCGACCACGAGGAAGTAATGTTATGCGTCTGATATATCATCCGCAAGATCGAACAGAAACCAAGGAAGATCAGACGAATAGGTAATTAAAAAAGTCGTGACGGAAAATGCAAATTCTTTGAGAGTGTTAGTGACAGGAAGATCGAAATTGCACCGAAAGTTTGAAAGCTAATCTTCTTGTTGGAGGAATGCCATTTTTTCTAACTCTTTGCATCTTGAGTGACCCGGCGTCTTTCGCTGTATGTGAATGCCAGTATGTAGGTAATGTGAGCGTTATGTTGTCAGACGGGTAGATAAATGTACATACAGCTCGATTTTTTCAGTCGGATGTAAATTTCGTCGGACGCTCTGAATTTCCTCAGGTTTCGCCATAGACTCTGTGTGCACATAGCTCAAGGCGGACAGTACCCTATGTTTGTGATTATAGCGTAAAACAGTAACAAAGGCTCATACATTTGTATAGGCAATAGTTACGTTTTTGCAGATACCATGGTATCTGATACCACGATCTAAGTCATTTTCGCAGTTACCGTGGCATCATATACCACGGTCAAAAGGCGTTTTTGGGATCCCAAAACGGAAGTGGAGGGATACCTATGACATCGCAAAAGTTGTCCGTCTGTCTGTCCGTCCGTCCGTCCGTCTGTAAGCACGATAACTCTCGAAGGGATATGGTGTGAGGGTTCGTTGGGTCGTCGGACCAGTCAAGTTCGTAGATGGGCTTTGTAGCTCTACATTTAGGGGTGGGGGAGGGGATTCAAATAAGGGACAAACAAAATATTTTGAAACAGCTAATGTGATAGTCGATTATGGGGTAAGAAGACATGCTGAACATGATGGTGAAAACCATTTTGTCATCAGACAAGTAGTTCGCCCGGAATCCAGCCAAAACCGGAAAGTTTGTTGAAAGTAAAAGTTTTATTTGAAGTTGATTAGATGTTCGATTTAGGGGTAGGAAGAGATGCTGAAGACGATGGTGAAAATCATTTTCTCGACGGACAAGTAGTTCGACCGGAATCCGGCCCAAACCGGAAATTTCGTTAAAAGTAAAAGTTATATTTTAAGTTGATTAGATGTTCGATTTAGGGGTAGGAAGACACGCTGAACACAGTGGTGAAAACTATTTTCTCGACGGACAAGTAGTTCGCCCAGAATCCGGCCCAAACCGGAAAGTTTGTTAAAATTAAAAGTTTTAGTTGAAGTTGATTAGATGTTAGATTTAGGGCAAAAAGACATGGTGAACAGTTGTGTGAAACAAATTTTCTATCCGGACATGTAGTTCGCCCGGAATCCGGCCAAAACTGGAAAATTGGTAGAAGTTAAAGTTTTATTTCTAGTTGATTAGATAACCGATATAGGGGTACGAAGAGATGCTGAATCCGTGTTTGACAATCATATTTTACCCAAACATATAGTTCGACCGGAATCAGGCTGGAGTCGGAAAATTTGTCATAAGTTAAATTTTTATTTTAAAGTTGATTAGAAGTTCATTATTGGGGAAAGGAGATACCCTGAGTTCATTTTTGAGCTTTCTTTTTTTCGCCGGACAATTAGTTCTGGAGTTTGGCTGAAATCGGGAAATTGGCGGTAGTGGCAGGAAGTTTGTCTCAGATGATTAGCTATTTGGCCTTAATCTGTTTCTGAATTTTAATTGTAAAAATGTTCAAGGAGTGTGGCGATGACTGGATCTGGCTAAGACAAGACCCAGTTGTCGGGATCAGATAATGAATTTTTGGGATCCCATCGAAACCTTTGGTCTTGTTTCTAACTCTTTGCATCTTGAGTGACCCCCGGCGTCTTTCGCTGTATGAGAATGCCAGTATGTAGGTAATGGGAGCGTTATATTGTCAGACGGGTAGATAAATGTACATACAGCTCGATTTTTTCAGCCGGATGTGAATTTCTGAATTTCCTCAGGTTTCGCCATAGACTCTGTGTGCACATAGCTCAAGGCGGACAGTACCCTATGTTTGTGAATATAGCGTAAAACAGTAACAAAGGCTCGTACATTTGTATAGGCAATAGTTACGTTTTTGCAGATACCATGGTATCTGATACCACGATCTAAGTCATTTTCGCAGTTACCGTGGCATCATATACCACGGTCAAAAGGCGTTTTTGCAGTTATCGTGGTATCTGGCCAGTCATCGTGGTATTTGGTAACTGATTGTGGTGTCTGAAAAAGTCATCTCACTTCATCATCGCCAACTATAACTATGGACGCATCGTCCCCAACCCGGGGTGCTACAATCGTAAAGCTTTGGGAATTTTGTACAGCACCTTTTGCGCTCCACTATACTATTTCGTTCTGGTGTCACTCATATTCTGCGAAAGAAGGAGATTAAAAAGATGTGATCGTGTTATTTTCAATATGCAAAGCACCTGCTCCACTTGTCAAAATTATGTCATAACCATACATTGACGGAGAAGTTGAAAATTCAAGATGCAAGTGTTACCCTTTTGGATGTTTCCTCGTCGCTTTCAAAAATCATGAACAACAGGGCCCAACCAGCGCACGACGTTATCCACTGTTTCCTGACCGAAGATTAAAAATTAAGTGTCTTTTTCTGTGTTCTTATGTGTCTTATTTATTTTCATTTACTCCGCTTTTTGAAAATGGCGGGTTATAAATAAATTACTTACTTACTTACTATAGAGCCTAGGATTTTGTCAAATTGGTGGGAAAGAATTTTGGCACTTAGTGATGTGGGGCGCCACTAAAAATATTTCGCTTATTTCTGAGTTGAGGTGATCAGAAAACACAGTTAGTTTGACAATAGTTTCTGACTAGATCCACCAGGCTGAATCTGAACATAATTGGTGGCAAAGCTAGAGATGAGGCTTGACCTTATAAAAGCGAAAATACACCCTTTTTAGGCCTATAAAGTATGTGCCGACTGTTTATTTTTTTACAGCTATAGGCTAGTATTTATTAATTTCCTCTGTAAGTCGCGAAATTCAAAGGTTTATTTCCAGGTTCGGCATGTATCTCGTAACTTAATAATTTTTTTTAGGGTTTGTTATACTTTACCGAAATTTGCCTTGGGTACTGAACTTCACATTGCCGTAAAATTCCAAGCTCCAACCAACCAAATTATAGGCCAAAAATCTATGAGAAAATACGTCTTTAAAGAATGGTGATGTGACACAGTATTCTATTCTAGAATTTAGCATAGAACTCAAACAAATATTAAACTAGACCTACGTTGCCCGGGCAACGTGAAGTGTTGCGGCAACCTTTGTCCGGCTTCGCCGGCTAAAGTGTTGCGAGAGCAACACTTTGGTTTTGTTTCTTCGCTGTCGGTTAAATGCTGAAATTGTCAACTTATCGAAGCTTTTAAAACGGTATGTTCTAAAAAGAATAATCACATAATCAAAAGCTGTTCTTTAGCGTTGTAAAACCAACAACAAAACAATATCGGAAGAAGGCTATTTGTAACGTTTCAGGATTAAAATACCATAGATGACACTATTAATTATCACAAAACTACCTTATTGTTTTACATTACCGTATCGTTTGTACCCGTTGCGTAAACAGTTAATCCTAGGTTATAGCGATAGACCATCGATACAAACTTGCTTACTGTCATATTTACAGAAATCGAATACAATGTGCACCAATTTTCAAAAATTTCTAGCCCCTCGTGAACCGATCTTACTTACAAGTCCGTCTCCCGACATTGACAATAAATTCACCGGAAACAAATAATGGATGCACCAGCTATCAAGAGTTGCAAACCCCTCATCGCTGAAGATGATTATAGCATAAAAGCCGATTATTACTTACAAGTCCCATGCATGTCTTACAATTGGGAACAAAATTGTTCTTACCATCGAATACACCTGAGACAAATAACAGGTATACCAACTAGCAAAAGCTGCAAACTCCTCGTTGCCGAAGATGATTATGAGCTAACAGTCGACTGTTGCTTACAGTCGAATGTTGCTTACAAGTCCCTTACATGTCTCACAACTGGTATCGCCTATTTTTGGTTTCAGTGTGTACCTTACTCCTGAAGTTGTCAACCCCTTGAAACTTTCAAACTGGCTTATCTCATGAAGGATTTTTGTTCAGAAAATTTGATGGCATATATTTTGATCAGCTCTTCAAGGGCTATCGATTGCCCTAACCACAACAAAAGCATATCGGAAAAAGGGACTAAATTGACTTTGCAGTCAGTTGAACTTTATCCTTTTCAATCGTAGACATCGTGACGGATGAAAACTTGGAATAATATCCTATATAATCTAGTTGGTATTATAAAGCTATCCGTAACTTTTTAGGATTAAAATACCATAGATGACACTATTAATTATTACGAAACTACCTTGTTTTACATTACAGTATCGTTTGTACCCGTTGCGTTAACAGTAAATCCTAGGTTACAGCGATAGACCAACGATACAAACTTTCTTACCGTCAGATTTATATAAATCGAATACAATGTGCAACAATTTGCACTAATTTCTAGCCCCTCGTCCACCGATTCTACTGACAAGTCCCTTTCCCGTGATCAAGTTCACCGGATAAAAATAATGGGTATACCGACTAGCAAAAGTTGCAAACACCTCATCGCTGAAGATTTGTGTAGCATAACAGCCGATTATTACTTACAAGTCCCTTGCATGTTTTACATTTGGGAACCAAATTGTTCATCAAATGACAGGTACGCCAACTAGCGAGAGCTGCAAACCCCTCATTGCCGAAGATGATTATGAGCTAACAGTTGCCTGTCGCGTACAAATCCCCTAAATGTCTCACAACTGGTATCGCCTATTTTTGGTTTCAGTGTGTACCTTACTACTGAAGTTGTCAACCCCTTGAAACTTTCAAACTGGTGTATCTCATAAAGGAATTTTTTTTACCAAAAAATGGATGTCATATACTTTGATCAGCTCATCAGCGGCTATCGATTGCCGTCGAAGTTGAACTTTATCCTTTTCAATCGTAGATATCGTGACGGATGAAAACTTGGAACAATATCTTATATAATCTAGTTGATATTATAAAGCTATCCGTAACTTTTCAGGATTAAAATACCATAGATGACACTATTAATTATTACAAAATTACCTTATTGTTTTACATTACCGTATCGTTTGTACCCGTTGCGTAAACAGTTAATCCTAGGTTATAGTGATAGACCATCGATACAAACTTTCTTACTGTCATATTTACAGAAATCGAATACAATGTGCACCAATTTTCAAAAATTTCTAGCCTCTCGTGAACCGATTCTTGCTTACAAGTCCGTCTCCCGTGATTGACATCAAATTCATCGGAAACAAATAATGGATATACCAGCTATCAAAAGTTGCAAGCCCCTCATCGCTGAAGATGATTATAGCATAATCTTTTTAAACGGGATGTTCTAAAAAAAATAATCATATGATCAAAAGGTATTCTTCAGCGTTGTAAAAACAACAACAAAAAAATATAGGAAGAAGGGACTAAATTAACTTTGCAGTCAGTTGTACTTTATCCTTTTCAATCGTAGACATCGTGACGGATGAAAACTTGGAACAATATCTTATATAATCTAGTTGGTAATAGAAAGCTATCCGTAACTTTTCAGGATTAAAATACTATAGATGACCCTATTAATTATTATGAAACTACCTCATTGCTTTACATTTTCGTTTGTATCCGTTGTGTAAACAGTTAATCCTCGGTTACATTGATAGACCATCGACACAAACTTTCGTACCGTCAGATTTATAGAAATCGAATACAATGTGCACCCATTTGCAAAAATTCCTAGCCCCTCGTGAACCGATTCCTACTTACAAGTCCCTCTCCCGTGATATACATTAAGTTAACCGGAAACAAATAATGGGTACACCAGGTAGCAAAAGCTGCAAACCCATCATCGCAGAAGATGATTGTAGCATAACAGCCGATTATTACTTAGAAGTCCCTTGCATATCTTACCATTGGGAACCAAATTGTTCTTACCATCGAATACACCGGAAACAAATAACAGGTATACCAACTAGCAAAAGCTGCAAACCCCTCATTACCGAAGATGATTATGGGCTAACAGTCGACTGTTGCTTAAAAGTCCCCTATATGTATCATAACTGGTATCGCCTATTTTTGGTTTCAATGTACCTTACTATGAAGTTGTCAACCCCTTTGAAATTTTCAAACTGGTGTATCTCATGAAGGAATTTTTGTACCAAAAAATGGATGGCATATACTTTGATCGGCTCATCAATGGCTATCGATTGCCGTCGAAAAAAAAATTCTACCTGTCTTAGTTCAAAAGTTGACTTTTTTGCCGTAGGCCAACTTTCTAACGTCACGACTTAGAAAGGAGCAAAGGATAAGCTCTAGTTTCTTTAGCAATGAGAGAACTTTTAAAGTTTAAGAGGCACATCTGATACCGTTACTCTACCACAAACCAAAGTGCAAAAAAAAAAAATTATAAACTCAGCTGAAATCGTCGCAGACATGGACAGAAACAATAGATGGCAGCACTTTCGGACCCGTGGGAAAAAGCCACTTTTTTGTCTCTGTAGATTTTTCTATTTATCACTCAAAGAAGATATGTTGGCTGTGGGGCCGGGTAACTGCCGCATATATTTAACACTTATAGATTTTAGTCCATCTTCAATTTGAAACTAGTGCCTGCCTGCTTGCGTGCTAGAACGGAGCTTTCCACTCGAAAGCAGAAACATCTTTTGATGAAACGAAAGGTTCGCTACACAACTTCAGATAGTCCTCTCTGACATAGGCTATACAACTCCACTTCACTTCGCAAACCGTAGGCTCTGGCTCGATGACAAGCAAAAACCATCCTTATTGGCCCCAGGCAAGAGTTCTACGGAGCTTTCCAAAATGTAATGTCATATTCATCAATCCGGCCTAAGGTCCACACTTTCCGTAAAAACCGCACAGGTTAGACCCTTCTCAGTTACCAGGAATAAAATGAAATCGGAGTCATAGGAAAAAAAAAAAAAAAAAAAAAAAACGAGGACAAAACCAAAGTGTTGCTCTCGCAACACAATACGGATGTTATAGGCTAATTACTTATTTATAGGCCTTGGTTTTTTTCTGAAAAACAGTACTGCGAGACATTTTATGCCCAATTTGGACCCCGAGTCCAATGGTAGCTTTGGTTTGGGAATCGTATGTCAAAATCGGTTGTCATACGCCATCTAATTTGCTATAAGCTCTAATTTTATTGGAAATATCGTTGTAAATAATGAACCACGAAACTCTCTAAGGTAGGAAACCGACCCAGAACCTCAACGCTTGACAGAAGATGTAGCGGAAAATGCTGTCAATGCTCAGCCGGGAGAATAGGAGGATTAAACAAGCCTTACCAGAGGTGAAGTTTCACCCTTGTTATCCCGAACAAGGAGAGCACTGGCGAAGTGAGAGTTCAGCTGAGATCCACGTCCGGCCCTCGAGCGGGTAGCATGCTAGGCTGATCAGCTGTGTCCAACCTTCGAGTGGTGTAGCGTGTTTTCAGAATGGAGGAAGAATCCCTATCTATGGATTACGATCAGGAGCTGGAAGAGATTGACGAAGAGGAACAAGGACAGGACATTCTAGGAAAGGAAAAAACGAGACTTGACGAGGAAGAACAAGTAGAGGAGGAGATCGAAGAGGGCTCTGGGTTACTAGATGCGGTAAACAGACTGCAGGATAAACAGAAAAAGAAAAAAGTAAGTCCCAAACTTGCTAGGTTGGTTAACGCTCTGTTTAGTGACCCACCGACGGCCGAGATTACTAAATCTGGTCTTAGAGAACGAAAGTGCGTCGAATTTAGCCAAGGTAGTTGTATTAATCCTGAGCTGTGGAGAGCAGTTGACAAGAAAGTCCAAACGGCAGATATACGGACGGCTCAATCACAAAGAAAGGTCGTCGGGGCTGTCGGCATCTTAACGAGCGTTACCGAAAAAGCACTCGGTATGGTAGACTCTCCTTTGACGGGCTAATGGAGGCTATTGGCCTGTTAGGTCAGCTAACGATGAATCAAACAAGGCCCGGCGTTACGCATTGAAACCTTACTTGAACCCAAAAGTGTCCGTGGGTCTTTGCGCACCTGAGAATAAGATCACGAAATATTTGTTTGGAGATGATCTTTCTGAAGCAGGTGAGAAAGCAAGAAAGTTAAACGACTTGCGCCAGTTGGCTTTATATAAGCCAAGAAATGGGAAACTGGGCAGCACTTACGCTGCCAAGGACACCCAATGGTCGAAGAAAGACAGAGCCGAAACGCCCGGTACCAGCAAAAGCGACCGGACGTATTACAACTTAAAACGACCCCAGAACGACCGGTTCAGAAACAGGTCGTTCCAGAAAGAGAAAAGCTCGTCCCAGGACGCTCACAAGGACTAGAGGTAAGTGAATCATTCACTCAGTTTGTAGAAACTATTCTTGTGGACAGTAGACTTCAAGTAGAAAATTTCCAAGCTGGACAAACCCGGAAATTCTCTTCGTACTGGGGAAACACTAAGCACTGATGGTTCAATACTCGATATCGTTAAAAATGGTTTCCGTACTGAATTCCTTCAAGACCCTGCATATCTGAAACAACGGAATACTGTTACATACAGCTTTCCGAATGAAACGAAGAAGATTATCTCGTAGGAAATCCACGAGATGCTTAGAAAGCAAATTAGCATGGAAGTTCCGTTTTCCCAGGATTTGGTTATTTCACCAATTATTGTCTTGCCAAAGCGTGATAAAGAAAAAATGGATATTCGTAATTAATCTCAGTCAGTTAAATGAAAATGTTGAGAGCCACCATTTTAAAATGGAATCACTGAAGACCGCCATCATGTTAATGACACCTAATTGTTTTATGTATTCAGTTGATTTATAGTTAATGCATATTATTAAGTTTTCATTAATAAATTAGTCCATAAATATTTCGCTTTCGAATTTGAGGGACGTTATTACGTCTTTTCGGTGTTACCGAACGGTCTAGCATGTGGTCCTCAATGATTTACCAAAATTATGAAGCGAATATTCGGGAACCTGAGAAAAATGGGACATCTATCTGTCTATTATTTGAACGATTCTTTTTTGGTTGGTGAAAACATCAATCTGTGCGAGTCTTACGTTATCGTGACGATTACAGGTATAAGAAAATCTGGATTCGTTATTAATCCCACGAAATCCATGTTGTATCCATCGCAAAAAATTGAATTCCTAGGATTCGTCTTAGATTCAGTAGAAATGACAGTCTCTTTTCCCAAGCGAAAAATTGAAACAAAGATTTGCCGCACTAGAGGCTATTTTATAAGCAAATAATCCTACTGTTAGGGATGTTTCTTCTGTCACCGGACTATTAGTTTCAAGTTTCCCGCAGTGCTGTCAGGCCCGCTTTATTATCAAGATCTTGGCAATGATAAGAAACGAGCGTTAAAGGGGCACAAAGACAATTATGAAGGAAACATGTGTTTGTCAAACGAGGCTCCGACAGATTTATTGTGGTGGTTAAACTTAAAAAAGGAATAGCCGAAAACCCATTAGTCATAGTGAGATTGGTAACATTTTAGAAAGTGACGCAAGTTTGAAGGGATGGGAATGTCATATACGATCTATGAATTCAAGCACTGGGGGAGATTGGACCCCAGAAAAAACCGAGTGTCATATAAACCCACTGAAACTGAAACCCGTATTGCTAGGTTTGAAAAGTTTAAAAGTCTGATTCAAGGTAAACATGTGAGAATTAGAGTAGATAACACTACCGCCTTATCGTATATTAATGAGATGGGCGGCAGTAAATCTTCCATTTGCAATAATATTGCAAAAGAAATCTGGCATTTCGTGTTGGAGAACGATGCCTGGATTTCTGCGGAATTCATTGGATAGAAGTTCAGGGAAGTTTAATACAGACATAGAATGGAAACTGCGAGCCCAGTGGTATTTAATAGATTAAGCAAATTGTTTGGAAAATTCTGAAATTAATTTTTTTGCATCGAGACTTAACTTTTAGTTGAAACCATATGTGTTTTGGAAACCCGATCCGGGTGCTGTACATGTTGATGCCTTTGGATTTAACTGGAAAGAATGGTATTTTTATGCCTTTCCCCTTTTTGCATGATCATGAAATTGTTACCCAAGGTTGTCAACGACGCGGCGACGGGGCTGGTGATTGTACCTAACTGGACCAGACATCCTTGGTATGCCCTTCTTCTGAAGATTCTGGCGGCCCCGCTAGTGGACCTACCAAGCACCGAAAAATCACTAATACTGCCCCAAGCTCCAGGAAAAACTCATCGCTTTGGATCGAGCCTCAAATTAATGGCCTGTCTTGTGTCAGGCGATCCTTGCAAGAAAGAGGACTCAATGGTGCAGCAAGTGAAGTACTTCTTGGAGCTTGGAAAAAGGGCACACAAGAACAATACTCAACTCACCTCAAGAATTGGGAGAAATATTGTAGTCAACAAGAAATCGATCCATTGCGACCAACTATAGATCAGATCATACATTTTTTGGACACTCTTGTTGAAAAGAATTTTGGTTTACAGCAAACACCGCACGATCGGCAATAAGTGCAATAGTTCTAAATGGGGATTCAGTATCATCGAAATTGGTTTCCAAATTTTTACGCAGAGTGTTCAGTTTGAACCCAGCGTTGCCCAGATACCAGAAAACTTGGGATGTAGGTGTGGTATTGCGTACAAGTGAACGAGTCCAGACGCTGAGTAGTTTTAAAATTAGTAATATTGAAATTAATGAGAATGAGTGTGTTATTGCCATAGATGAGGCAACCAAAATATCGAAAAGAAACCGACATAAAACCTGCGTAAAATACCTGAAATTCAGTGATAATGTCGAGTTGTGCCCCTTGTTCAATTTGAAGTTGTATATAGTAAGAACGAAGTACGAAAGTCGTTCAGACAAGCTTTTAATTAGTTATGTTAAACCATACAATCCAGTAGCAGCAACAACAATATTTCGATGGATAATGATGGTACTTAAGACGTCTGGTGTGGGTGTTCATGAGTTTAAAACCCATAGTGTTCGTTAGATTAGGAACCACTGTTGACAAGATTTTGAATCACGTGGGATGGCGCTCAGCCGCTACGTATGCTACTTTTTATAGTAAGCCAAAAGAAAGCGTAGATTTTAAGTAGTGTTATTTATCTTGAAGATGATTTCAATAGAAATTGGCTTTAGTAACTGTTTTTACGGCACTTGAGCTACTCAAGTGCCATATAGCGATCGTAATGTCTGTCGGTCTGTCGATCTGTCCACATTTTGCTAAATTGGGCACTTCCACATGACCTAGGACGATAAATATATCAGGGACCCAACCGGATTAACTTGGAAATAATCACTTCCCCGATCCGACCATCAATGGGGAGTGGCAAGATGGGGAATCCGGAAATTAATAACATTCATAACTTTGGAACGGATAATCGGGCGTGCATCACACTTGACAGGTATCAAGAACAAATGTCTTGGATGTTCATTGTCAAATTCAGATCAGATCCGATAACTGGGACTCTGGGAGGGGGGCTGGAGGGGGACACCCGAAATATCTTGAAACGCTTTTTCTAGTTTCTTTCAAACCCCTACCCCTTTCTTCACACTAGTATAGTTCTGCGCATGGATGAGTCGTTCTTTCTTCACACTAGTATAGCTCTGGTCGGGGATGAGTCATTCTTTGCCTAAATTCATTCGGAGAGAGCTAGAACAATCGAAGGGGTTGGTATAATATGTTGTTGAACCTTAGTAGGGGTTGATATAGATTATGGGGTGCTAGAACGATGAAAATTGGCAGGCGTATCAGGGACCCGGACAGATTAACTTAAAAATAATCACTTCCCCAGTCCGACTTTCACCGGATCCGGGAGTCCGGAAACTAGGAACAACGGTAGTTAAAGGGGAGCAAAAGGAAGCAAAAAGAGCGCTGCCCAAATGCGGTATCGATCCGCAGACCTCTGCGTCGTAGTTCCAGTGCTCTACCACTGCGCTACGACTTCATGTATGTAGAAGCGAATGCGGAAACACACATGGTTTAAAGATTAAAGTAAGACTTACGTAAATGTTAATCAGTGCAAAATATCTAGAGCTATTTTGCTCTGATACTAACTAAACTTAAACTAAACAAATCTCGTGAAATACTTCCACATAAGCTAGGACAATGAAACTGGGCAGGCATATCAGGGAACCGACCATATTAACGTGGAAATAATCACTTTCCAGATCCAGTCATAGTGGGGGGAGTGGAGGGATTGGAAATCCGGAAACTATTAACATGCATAACTTTGGAGACAGTAATCGGACATGCGTGAAACTTGACATATGTCAAGAACAGGTGTTTGGATATTCAGTTTCAGATCCGGACCAGATTCGATACCTGTGGGGGGGGGCTGGAGGGGGGCACCGGAAATTTCCTGAAACGCTTCCACATAAGCTAGAACAATAAAACTTGGAAGCCATATGAGGGAACCGACCAGCTAGGTTAACTTGGAAATAATAACTTCCCCGATCCAGCCATCGCGGGGGGAGTGGAGGGATGGGGGATCCGGATACTAGAATCATACATAACTTAGGAACGGGTAATCGGACATGCATGAAACTTGACAGGTGTGAAGAACAAGTGTCTCAGATTTTCAATTTCAAAATCTGGCCCGAATCCGATAACTGGGGGTCGTGGTAGAGGGGGGACCGGAATTCTTTTGAAACGCTTAGAGTCGAAATATCAGGATGGGACTTCGAGGAGAGAACAAGTATAAGGCGTAGAGACAATACGAGACAATACTGATAAAACAGGACCGGATCTTGTCACAGTTGGGGGAATTAGAGAGGGTTTTCTACAATTCTGGTCATCACGAGCTGGGGTACTTCCAAATGTGCTATGACCATGAAACTTGGCAGGCATGTTAGTGTCCCTCCCCCAGTTCGATCATCGTTGTGGGAGAAACAGTTATCAGTGAGTGGAATAACCATTTCAAATTTAGTAGATCAAGCCGGTTTTCTGATAAAATGAATTTCGGGAGAGAGATGCAGCCTTGGCAACTGCAAACCGTATCTGACAAACATGCTAACTGTTTCTTACAAGTGCCATATGAGCCTTCAGCTCTTGTTTATTCAGTAAAAAATCGTGAAAAAAAATTTCAGCTCTAAAATCTCAGCTGAACTATCACGAGCCAGTGCTCTGGTGAGGGATAATATGAGGATTAAGCAAGCCTTACCAGAGGTGAAGTTTGATCCTTGTTATCCCGAACAAGGAAAGCACCGGCGATGTGAGAGTTCAGCTCCCACCCTCCCAGCCCCAGGTTTTTTTTACAGAAGACGTAGCAGAAAATGCTGTCATTGCTCAGCCGGGAGAATGAAGGGAATTACACTAAGCTCAGTGGAAGTTCTCGAGTGGACAACCTAATACTATTCTGTGAGTAGGTTTTTTCGTACTTAGTCGACTTGCCCGAAGTAAGAATATGAGTAAATTTGACAGTGAGTCTAATCTTTGAGAAGCGCCACATTCAGTAATGTGGTTTCTTTTGTCGAAGTCTGTTGTTCTCGAAGTCTCTGTTGTCGTTATTGATACATTTATATCCGACGAGGAATCGTCACGAGCCTGACGATAAAATGATGAAAGTCATTTCAAATCAAGTCGCTGATGCGACAGTGGCAAAGAGCCTCCTGAGTGCAAATACTTGTGGTTTAAAGGCACCGGAAGCATATTTCGTTGGAAAACACAATCCCTTTTCCAAGATTAGAAGTCAAGACTACAGGTTGCGAAATAAACAAGCCAAACACTCGCAAACCAAGACCGGTCGCCGCGTTCATGTTGATTCAGAAGCTGTTAAAGCACAATGGAGACTTCTAATGCTTTATTTTTGTATTAAATGCTTCACAAATAAACATTTCCGACTTCCTTTAGAAGGCGCTACGAATATCGGTCGTTTTCTTGTTATCCCTTGTCTTTACCTCTCTGGCATTTCGGCCATCCAAATCTTAGGAGCTGGGATATCGTAGCAGGAAATTCAAAAACTCCCAGCAACGCTTGATAGAAAAGGATGTATTTGAGATGTCACCAATAAGTCAAGCCGCAGATGCAGTTTACCTGATGGTTCTAGCGTGTCATCAGGAAGTTCCATGTTTTAAGTGCCTAGATTTTCTTTGTGGAATAGTGTTGTGAAGCTTGATTATATAATAATAATGTAAAATGTACCAGAATATGCAATAAGTTTATAAAAAATAACATAGCTACAAAAATCATTCAAAAATAAATAGCCTATACAAATCTGAATTAGACAAGCTGATTTATGCATAAAATAAAGATCTGCTAAGTGTTATAAGAAACATCACTTTTATCTTTGTCCAAGCTAGTAAATTGAGCATGTACTGGCCCAAAATATTACGCTTTGAAATATCACTGAGATGAAACTGTTGAAAAAGCTGCTGAGCTAGGGGGTAAGCATTGTTCCTAGGTTGTTACAGAGTAGTAGTTTGATGTGCCCATTGAACTTTAAAAAGATTCTGGTTGCTGTTGGCACTTTGATCAGGTACCGGGTCAAGGTTTCCCTAGTTCGTTGGTTAGAGGTTGGAGAAGCGAAGTAGCGACTAACAGGATCAGGGGAAATGGTGTGATGGGAGATTTCGTGCCGTTAGTCCGAATAATCCGGTCGCAAGTGCCAGACAAAACCGAGAACATCGACATTTTCGAAAGGAATCCTTGCGAGACTGTTAAATCGACCCACAAAACCTATAACCGAGCTTCGTCTTGTAGCTGATATGTGTTCGGCTTTGTAAACATTTCCGGGCATCCTGTTGTTCGTAAATTAGCGGATGTCATGAGCTGGATAGGAAATTTAGTGACGAAAAGTTTTGTCAACACAAACTCGGTGCTAGAAAACTGGGATATTATGCTGTATTTTTTTAATTTTAGAACCTTCTGTCACTCTGACTTGGGATTCATAGATTCCCTTTCTGGCTGATTCAGTCAAAGAATAAGGTGCTAAAACTGGCCCCATCCAAAATGAATCCGAACACGGACTACGAATCTAGTTTGTGTAGCACACATGGAGAAGTAGACACGCGTGTGGCTGTCCATTCTACTGAAAATGGATTTTCCCAAGTAATTGGCCTTATTACCGTTCAGCGCTCCAAGCGGACTAGTTTATGTTAGTCCTCCATTGCCTCATAACCAACGCTTGTGTAGACATGGTAAAAACTCGGATCCGTAGGGTAGTGGGTCACTTTCACTTTCTGCTGCTGAAACATATGCAAAACCTCCATTATCTGGGACACAGATGACAGGTTTTCCCCCCACTAACCTGTGGATCTATTTTACCATGTCTGATCCAAGTGCTGACGGTGGCATAGGGGGATTAACAGAAACTTGTCCGCTTGGAAGTGCTGAATGGAAATATGGCCAATTGTCGAAGTGAATTATACAGCCATTGGATCGCGGACTATTCCTCTGACGATGTTACCCGGTCTATGAACCCGAAGTTTAACGATAAAGTCATTCCAATCCACCAAACTGTGAACGTAAAATCATGGGCTATCATAGTCCATTATCGAAAGGCAAAACCAACATTTGCAACATTGCTGTTAAGTCTCAGATCATTCAATGAATGTCTGAGCTTACACTGAAAGTGAGGAGTGATTTTCTAAACATCATGATGTACGAGCCCGAAACCTTACATATTCTACGAAATTTGTTTTACCGGAATACGGCTAAAATAAATCCTTCAACTCACTCAAGTTTGTCTGACTCGTCACGACGCTTTAGGGGTCAGTCCAGTGACTGTAGGACTGACGCTCTGGCCTCCACCTGTCAGCAAGACTTCGACCTTCTGTTACAGTAGACTGTGTCAACTTATCCTGGCTCACAAAGTCAAAAATATGACGCAAATAAATGACACCTTGGGCATATAAAGATAGAAGCGACGCAAAACTTCTGCTGTTATAATCATTACCGAGTACGATGCAACTCACAGAATTCGCTTTTTGTCACACGCTTCGTCGAAATCACATGTCAAACCATAGAATTCGGCAACACTGGCACCCAATACGTTCCGACCGTCCTTGCCTAAGGCTCCCTCTGCGATCGCATAATGCAAATCCATCTACGCGCAATTGATTTAAGGATTGAGTGATAAAGCGTTGACTTGGGCAAAAATATGAATCTTAAAATGCTGTCTGATCTGCACGTTGGCGGCTTTTTGTTTTCTGGGAAGAGGCAACTCTTCGCAGGTACTGAAAATAGCGAATCACCGTGCGGCAAATAATGACCCTTGTCTGGGGAACTGTTACGCGGCAGTCTTTGCGCATATGGTGGGTGATGTGGTGCCGACAACTAGTATTCAGACGAAAAATTTTAATTTTTCCGTTGGGGAAAACCGTTGGGATGTGCGCGAATCATATTTTGACAGCCTTACGTATTTCTTACTAGATCCTCGTGTTTGTTGCAATAGCGCTGCCGCATCGCTGCAGCAGCACTTCTTTGCTTTTGCACAATATGCGTTTTTGGATTCACTTTCTTCTTGGTTGAAGCGGCAGCGCTGCAGCACCATGCAGGGAAGCATGGACTTGGTCGGTGAGCAGTCTGCGATTCTTGAGAAGTGCTGCCGTCTTCCTCGGAAGCACTGCAGTGCAAATCGGATGTAGAAAGAATCAGTCCGGAATCGGCCGAGAAGTGGACCTGCAGCATGCAACAAAAACAAGTCTTAGATCAATTTTCCGAGGATAGTGATTTGAAAATAAATGTACAGTAGCCCAAGTCACGCATAACACTCTTTAATCATGTTAGCAGTCTCAACTTTCAGATACAGCTTCTGTCAAGATTGAGTAATGCTTCTGGGTCGGTCTACTACCGTACAGTGCTTCGTGGGTTCATTGTAAGCTGGACTTACATTTGCAAGAAAATTATACCTTATGGCAAATTAAATAGCCTGTATCAAAAAAATTTGACACACGATGGCCAAACAAACACTGCAGTTGGACTCGCGGGGTCAACATTTGGCAGTATCTCGCAGTATAATTTGTCAGAAAAAAAATTAGGCCAGTAAATAAAATAAAGTTGATATTTGAATTCTAAGCCAAACACTAGCATAGAATTTTAACTCGCAAGACCGTTTTGCAAAGACATTTTTTCTCATACATTTTGGGCCTATACTTTTTCAAAAACTCTATGCGGTTTCGCCGAACAGTTTGAGCTTGGAACTTTACGGCAATGAGCTGTGTACCCAAGGTAAATTCTGGTAAAATATGGAAAATCCTAAAAATGTATTAAGTTACGAGATACGTCTCTAACTTTGAATACTGGGATTTTGAGAGAACATTACTATATACTAGCCTATGGCTCCGGTACTTATTCTAAGAGACTGCATTGTTAGGAATAACTAGTCCTACGTCTTCTGGGCAACATTAAGTGTTGCAGCATTCTTTGTTCGGCTTTGCCGACTAAAGTGTTGCGAGAGCAAAATTTTGGTTTTGTTTCTTTGCTAACGGTTACACGCTAAATTTGTCAACCCATCGAGGTGTTAAAAATCGTACGTTCCAATCTAAGAAGTTTTTTTTTGTTCTGAACTGATGACACAAGCTGTAATCGCATGGTTACCCCTAAGCGTTGAAAACAAGACCAAAGGTTTCGATGGGATCCCAAAAAGTCAATATTTGATCCAGACAATTGGGTCTTGTCTTCGCCAGGTTCCTTGAAAGCTTTTACTATTAAAATTCAGAAACAGATTAAGGCCAAATAGCTAATCATCTGAGAAAACAAAGTTCAGATATGGATTCAGCATATGTGTTTACCCCTATCAGTCATATCTGTTTTGACGAAAACTTCCTGCCACTTCTGACAATTTCCCGGTTTCAGCCAAATTCCGGAACTACTTGTCCGGCAAAAAAACAAAGCTCAAAAACGAACTCAGCGTATCTTCTTTCCCCAATATTGAATATCTAATCAACTTCAAATCAAAATTTAACTTATAACAAATTTTCGAGCTCCAGTCGGATTCCGATCGAACTATACGTCCGGGCGAAAAATGATTTTCATACACGGACTCAGCATCTCTTCTTACCGCTAAATCGGATATCTAATCAACTAAAACTAAAACTTAAAATTTTTCCGGTTTTGGCCGGACTGCGGGCAAAGTACTTGCCCGGGTAGAAAATTGTTTTCACGCAAGTGTTCAGCATGTCTTCTTACCCCTAAATCGAATACCTAAGCAACTCCAAATAAAACTTTTACTTTTAACAAACTTTCCGGCTTTGGCCGGATTCCGGGCGAACTACTTGTCCTGAGAGAAAATGGTTTTCACCGTCGTGTTCAGCATGTCCTCCTACCCCTAAATCGAACACCTAATCAACCTTTAATAAAACTTTTACTTTTAACAGACTTTCCGGTTTTGGCCGGATTCCGGGCCAACTACTTGTCCGGCACAAAAATGGTTTTCAACATCGTGTTCAGCATGTCTTCTTACCTCTAAATCAGACATCTAATCAACTTCAAATAAAACTTTTACTTTTAACAAACTTTCCGGTTTTGGCCGGATTCCGGGCGAACTACTTGTCCGATGACAAAATGATTTTCACCATCGTGTTCAGCATGACTTCTTACCCCATAATGGACTATCACAGTATCTGTTTAAAAATATTTAATTTGCCCCTTCATTTAAACCCCCACCCCTAAATGTGGGGCTACAGAGCCCATCTACGAACTTGACCTTACTCTTGACCCAAAGAATCCTCACACCAAGTTTCATCAAAATATCTCATTCCCTTCGAGAGTTACAGTGCGCACAGACGGACGGACAGACGGACAACTTTTGTGATGTCATAGGTATCCCTCCACTTACGTTTTGGGATCCAAAAAAAAAACAGAAAATGGGAAGTAAGGACTTTCTGGCTGGATAATTAGTTCATCCGGAATCCGGTCGAAACCGGAAATTAGAAAACAAATTACTTAATTCGATCGGAGGATCGACAAAAGGTAAACAGTATGTGTTGAATCCAGATATGAGCTGTATTTTCTCACTGGACAAGTGGTTTGACCGGTGTCCGACCAAAACCGGAAATTTCAAAGAAGTAAAATAAAATTCTGATGTCGCTAAAGGTTGGAGGAGGTAGGGTGTACCAGAAAAGACAAGGTGAATCAGTATACTGTTTATTCTTATTATTCCAAGAAGATAGCTTCAGGGGGTTTTGTTTCTTGCCTTATATTTATGTTATGTAGTTTGTGTAGTACGAATAAATGAATGAATTCGAATAAGCCAGGCTGTTTTATATGCTTTTAGCTGGAAAGTATGACTTAGTTCAGTGGTTTGTTACAATGATCTCAAATGTACACGGGTTCCGCAAAGACGGAACATCTGCAAGACCTGATTATCTGTGTAAAAAAGATCGACAAATATTTACCTTTGGAACCCCATGAAAACCTTAGGTCTTGCTTTTCTACCATTTGTCCAGAAAGGGTACCGTCCGACCTTGAATAACCGACCAAAGGAACATACCTTTACTACAGGGCATCGGACAGGTTAGAGAATGGAGGACAGTTATAGAAGCTATCGAAGGCCCAGACGGTTCTGACACGTCGACTTCACTTCTCGGAAATCTTGGATTCTATGCACTCCGATCGGGAAAGTCTCTTTTTTTTAGGTCGCATTTAATGCACGTGAGCCAGTGCGACGAACAGGCTTGGGGCTCACAGAGTCCGTGTTGAACAGGTCACCGTATACAGCTGTATCCGGTCTACGCTGCCTTTAGTAGGTTACTTTTGCCATGGCGTATCGTCAACGAGACCAAAGCTTTCGCTTCAATATAGTTCAAATAAAGCTTTAACTTATAACAAATTTTCCGGTTTCAGCCGGATTCCGGGTGAGCTACTTGTCCAGGTAGAAAATGATTTTCACGTAATTGTTCAGCATGTCATAGTACCCCTAAACGGAACATCTAACTGACTTCAAATAAAATTTTCACTTTTAGCAAACTTTCCGGTTTTGGTCGGACTCCGGGCGAACTACTTGTCCGGCGAGAAAATACTTTTCATAATCGTGTTCAGCCAGGGTTGCCACATCAAAGATATTTAGAGGGTGACTTTTGGCCCAAAACAGAGAGTGAATTGGGAGTGAAATTTATTTTCATGAAATGTGCACTTTTGGTCAGAATGGTCTCTGTAAAAATGAAGAATCTTAATTTTACTTTGAAACTTAAAATCGACTTGAAATAGTCGCTTCTGGTCGGAATCCCTGCTGCAGAAATGACACATTTGGTCATTTTCTGAAACAGAGTGATTTTTATGTCCTACGTAGGACAAGAGTGACAAAAAACAAAATAGAGTGACAATTCGCAATATCGTGCCACATGTGGCAACCCTGTGTTTAGCATGTCTTCTTTGCCCCTTGATCGACTATTTCAGTAGATCTTCGGTGTCAAGCGGAAACCACGTATCTGGAAAAATTCCACTTTTTGACACAGTTCTACTCACCGAAAAAATCTGCATCGAACGATGCGTATCTCGATTGCCTCCGACCCATAGTTTGGGAGATACAACCAAGCTGTAAACCACGGATCTTGGATTAACATAGGGGGCTGTACTACTAACGAGAAAAAGTTATTATGTTTTTATCACCTCCTGAAAAGTTTTGAAAAAGGGAGATACGTGGTTTACGCTTGACACCGACGAGATGTTCAAAAATATCTTGTTTGCCCCTTAATTCGAACTCCCACCCGAAAATGTAGGGCTACAGACAAGGCCGTATCCAGGGGGGGGGGTTAGGGGGTTGACCCCCCCCCCCTAAACATACAAAAATAGTCATTGTTATAGGCTTTTCCCTCTGATTTATGTCTTTTTTGTACTTTTTTGTCCGACCCGCAGGCAAACCCCCCCCCCCCCCCCCGAAAGACACCCCCCCCCCCCGAAATAAATTCCTGGATACGGGCCTGGCTACAGAGCCCATCTACGAACTCGACCTTTCCCTTGATCCAAAGAATCCTCACACCAAGTTTCATCAAATATCTAACTCCCTTCGAGAGGTATCGTTCTGACAGACAGGCGGACGGTCAGACGGACGGACAACTTTCGCGATGTCATAGGTATCCCTCCAAATACGTTTTGGGATCCCAGAAACTAAAATTTCGATACAGGACGCCGCTGGTGGTCTTTCCGTGTCTTTTCTTTTCTTAATGATTGCCGCAAGTAGCATTTTTGTCAAACGTATTTTTTTATTATTATACAAAATCCGGCCAGAATTGTGGTGGTTCCTGTATTAAACTGGCAGAGGAGCGGGCAGAAAGCGACTTGTATAGGATCTTGAGAAAGTACAACTAAAAACTGAAACATTATAATAGTAATGATAGAAATAATAAACGCAATCATACATACATTTTCAAACATACTGAGAACCATCAGAGAAAAAAAGGAAATATAAGTAACGTTCCAGTGCCTTATTATTAGTTATGATCGTTACTATTATTGTTATCATTGCCGTTCCATAGGCTCCTCCCACTCATATTTTTGTTCCACGACTGTTACGATCGTTACAATTTACTTATGGTGGCCGCTAGCAGGCCCGTATCCAGGAATTCTTTTTTTTTTTTGGGGGGGGGCCTGCGGGTCAGAAATAAAAGACATAGATCAGAGGGAAAAGCCTATAAAATTATGATTTTATAGACGCTACCGTAGTGTTTACTGTACTGACTCACTCTTATTCCCTAATCGGTCGACCACTATTATTTCCTCAAGTTCGACCATCGTACAACCTTTTTCTCGCCATCAGTCGCAGCATTTGACTGGTTTAGTAGAGTATAGGGGATCTATCTATCATGTCACTGGGATGTGAACTTGCGCTGCGGCCTGACCTTGTCCATGCTCTTTTGTTTCTGGTTGGTCCGAAGATCGGAAACAAACAACGCTCCCTGCATAGCAAGCGATGAAACCGGTGTGTCTCTGTTCTTGCGTGGAGAGATAGGAGAAGCGGGAAGTAGTGTTGCCAAGTGTGACACCTTTGGTGTTTTTTGACACTTTTTGTCTCTGGGTGACATCGTGACACCTTTTTCTGGAAAGTGACACCTTTTTTACGAACGACACTTTTTAGGTCAAAAAAGTATTTTTTTCATTTACTTTGCAAAAGTGATGGACTACCGCCGCCAAAATTCACTGCCAAAACATGTAATTTACTTTGAGTTTCTACACATAAACAGTTTGAAGCCTTAAATAAAGCTCATTTCCGATTAAATTTTGTTAGAAAACTGATGTAACAGTTAAAAAAATGATGTAAACTTGATTGATTGATTAAAAGATGTAGTTACAAATTACGTTATTACCAATTACGCGCGTTGCGCAACGGAATGCACACACAAATCGAGTTGCCAAAAAGCATCTTTTTCTCAGCAACTGCGACACTTTTATGAGTCGAGCTCTTGGCAACCCTGGGCCAGACAGGGGAAAACTAGCTGAAGTCGTTCACAAAATTACGAAGTAAGACAACAATTAGAAAGGAAGAAAAGATCTTATTATACTTGGAAAGCAACAGTACGTAGTGCTACACTTTCTTCAAGGATACTTGACTTCATTTTTTTCCCATTAAAGAGACTTCGATGTATAGAAGGAGTTCCGTGAAAAACGCGGCGTAAAATAAGAGTTTTGTTCCAACTAGGTTGAGCTTTAATGTCGGAAGACAAATTTCACTCGAGTCTGAATCCTAAGAACGGTGTATGCATCCTCCTAAATGGATGCGAAACACGGCACCGACATGCGGCACGGAAATGTCCTTCCTGGAAATTTAATTTTCCTTGCTCTTTGTTTCAGCTTAGCCACGTAGCTTTGTAGCAATCAGCTTAGCTTTGTTCGCTCAATCAGGGCACTAACTAGTCTATGTTGTGTCGTCCTTAACCACAGGAGCACGGTCGTCCTTGGACTCAGTCCTGGTTCTAGTTCGTAACCGGGCTTCTTTCCTGTCTGCACTTTTCTAGAACCCAGGACTACCATGCCTGGAGTGAAGGCGTGATTATCGTGTCCCGCGAATGCAAATCGTTGTTGATGGACAGCCATCCAACGCGGGATCGACTAAAAAGAGGCACGGCATCGCGCAGGAGGCACGAGTAATACAAAGAGATTAGCGTGTAGTAGAAGTAGACAAGTAAGTGAGAGTTGAAATCCAGAGCCTAAAAGAAGGCACGTTAGAACATTGTTCCAACCCCTCACTCTGAAGCCTGAAAGGGCCCTTTTAGTTTAGTTGGATCGACTAAAAAGAGGCGCGACATAGTGTAGGAGGCACGAGGACTAAAAAGAGGCACGAAAACTAAAAGGGCCCTTTCAGGCTTCAGAGTGAGGGGTAGGAACAATGTTCTAACGTGCCTTCTTTTAGGCTCTGGATTTCAACTCTCACTGACTTGTCTACTTCTACTACACGCTAATCTCTTTGTATTACTCGTACCTCCTGCGCCATGCCATGCCTCTTTTTAGTCGATCCCATCCAATGCTCCACCGTTTCTTGCCCTGTATTTCTCCAAGTCAACGATTCTACGGCTGTGGCTCCAAGGTTCGTCTAACAAAACCACACCACTTGTACCGTCGCAGAACAATGTCAAGCCGGGCATTCTGACGTAGTCCAGAGGCCTAACCATTCGGCAACCATCGGCGTTGCTTACTGCCAAGGACGAAGCGCCCTTGATGCGACGGTGGCCCAAAAGTTGGTTCTTCCGTTATTCCTTTGATCAAAGATTTCGAGTTATATGGTGGTTTGGTGCGCTCGGCAATCTTCTTTCGTTTAAGAACTGCATATTTACTTTATATAACTGTTCACGGGCACGTTGGTGTCCTCTTCCACAAATTAACTGGCGGAAGGCCCGCTTGAAGTCGCGCGAGGTAGTGGCGTAAATGAATGGATTAAGACAGCTATTCACATATCCCAGCCAAAATGTCACGGCAAATGCTTCTGCGGAGATCTTCGCTGATGGACAAATAACACCTGGAATAATGACTGAGTTAACAATGCACCAGGAACAATTTGATGAATTGGGCGGAAATGGATTTTGTGAGGGAAGATGTCCGATCTCGCAGCCAAGGCAAGGATGCCGGGTCATTTATACGAGTGAGCCTGTTTGTCCGGCCACCAGCCCCACAGCCTACGAATGCAGCGTCGTCAAGAAGACCCGTCATGTCCTTTCACTCCCAAATAAGAATCGGCTGCAGAATAATAAAACACGTAAGCGATTATTAAATTGCAGATTGAAGGCGGTAGATTTCTTTGTGTACTAGCTAGAATAGATAATACAGAATGCTCGAAGTGCGAGCCGTACTCCCATCATGCTTTTCCCACCTAAACCAGAATCAGCTGTCCCCACACTGTAAAAAGATTTCCGTATAAAGATTAAAGCTAACTGCAGTATTTGCCACTCGGATTATTCTTATCTCTACGAAGATAAGATTAATACCAAATAGAGAAAAGATGAATCTGAGTAGCAAATACTGCAGTTAACTTTAATCTTTATACGGAGAAACTTTTTACAGTGCAGACGCGTATATCATATACCAACAGATCAGGCATGAAACATCACATGTCGTTCTTTGGGAGTAGCCTTAACAGGGGGCGTAAATAGCCTTTTACCTTTAGGCGAGGGGTAGGGGGGGGGGGTGTCCAGTTGCGCTGACGAGAACTGATTATTGACAGACGAAAAGCGCTGTGGCCGCTTCTCTTCAGTCTCAAGTCGAGAATGTCAAGTAAGAGCGTGTTCCACCCTTCTACAAATAGTAACTATTAGTACTATTTCTGTTCCAACCTCACCAAAAGTTACTACGCTGACCGTTCCAACCTTCTCCAAATAGTAACTATTTGCTTACCACGCTCAGGATCTCCGTAACGTGATTGGTCGGATTCACCCGTGGCATGATATTCTGCTGGAAAATAGAAAAATCGTTCCAGCCATGCGTAGTAACTACGGTAAGTAGGATGGAACACGCTCTAAATGTCGCACCCTCTTCTAAACAGAGAATACAGTTCTACGAAATGGGCCGCAGGCGCATTTCAATATTCATATCGGACCCTAAAAACGCAAAGGATGAAACGCCAACTAATTGACGCGCCCTTCTACTAAATAGGGAATACTAGGAATGTGTCGCATGCGAAATTTTGTAGAAATTGGCAGGGTCTCTTTTTGTGATTTAAAATGAAAGTAAGGAGTAAGTATAAAATCATAGATCTGTCAGCCAGAAAAGGTATGGTCCTAAGGAACTAAGTAAACACTAAGTATATTAATCTAAAATTTACAGTAACAAAAAGTTTACTTTTTCTCTCGCTAAAGTAAAGCTTTTTCTTAGTGATCACGTTAAAAGACGTGCTTATTGCCGGAGTAATCCAATCTTTAGGCCCGTCATTTCCACTTCCAGTTTATTAACCACATAGAAAAGTGACAAACAAAAGAATCCCAGTTCTCCGACAAGGCTTTCTTCAATCATCAGTGTGCAGTCAGATTACTAGTATTTGTGATCATAAGGGCAACGTGCGAGAGATCTGGATTATACTGTAATGAGGGACTGATTAAGCTTTGATTCCTGTATTCCCGGGGGAAATCTGAGCTCCCAGAATACATACTGAGCGGGACGGTTTTCTTATCGTTCGGAAGATTTTCCTGTCTTAACTTAATTAATTAAGTCGATGTTTACTGGAAATATTGCGGTTCTTATGAAGATACCTAAGGGGGTGAAAGCTTGACATGAACATAGCACACCTATCTGTGAGGTGCCGTCATATGCGGCGGCTGAGTGGGTGGCGAGAAAAGGCCTTTGCGGGAATTAGAACTCACTTTTAAGCCGGCGAAATAAAACATAATAGCAAGATTTCCCAAAATACAGTAGAGGTATGCTTATTTGAACGTTTATTGACTTTGAACTTTGCCCTTTTCGTGCGCTTGTTGTGAATAAAGTTAACTACCAGTTAAAAACACCTGAATAGATTCTACCATTTAGCCCAAAACTGCAGTGTTCACTTTATAAGTAGTGTAGTGAAAGACAAAAATGCTCCTCAGCCGGGATTTGAACCCAGGATCCTCTGCTTACAAGCCAGGTGCTCTACCATTTGAGCTACCGAGGGGCTTGTGAACAGAGTTCGCAAACCACTACAACAGTCTAATAGAAGCCGGCCATAGGAACAGTCCCGCCCGAAGGCTAATTCATCTAACTAGTTCACATCCCCATGTCACGGAAAATAATAATTATACACTGATGCCCCTGTTTACATCTAAGTTACTGTTCAAATAAGTATACCTAGACACCCACCAACAGCAGTTCTTCCATTTCTACTGTATCCTGTTTCGCAGTGGAATACATTGTTTTGGGTCGGTCTGCTTTACTGTTCTACTACAGGCCTATTTTAGCAGAAAACAAGAGCTACGAGCTCATATGGCACTTGTTACGAGTAGGCACGGCTCGGTTATGTCAATTATATATCTAGTGTTTGCTAGGTGTCTTCCCACCAAGTTTCATCTCGATCCCTCCATTCATAGCGTTTTCCAATATTTCCGGTTCTCCCCTCCAGCTCCCCCCAAAAGTCACCGGATCCGGTCCGGATTTTAAGTGGGTCATCTGAGGCATGAGGTCTTTCCAAATATCAAGTTTCATCGAGATCCGGTCACCCGTTCAAAAGTTATAAATACCTCAAGATTCCGGATTCCCCCTCACTCCACTCCCCCGACAGTGCCCGAATCGGCTCGGTCATGTCAATGATGTATCTAGTGTTTGCTAGGTGTCTTCCCACCAAGTTTCATCTCGATCCCTCCACTCATAGCGTTTCCCAAGATTTCCAGTTGCCCCCTCCAGCTCCCCCCAAAAGTCACCGGATCCGGTCCGGTATTTTAAGTGGGTCGTCTGAGGCATGAGGCCTTTCCAAATATCAAGTTCCATCGAGATCCGATCACCCATTCAAAAGTTATAAATACCTCAAGATTCCAGATTCCCCCTCCCTCCACTCCCCCCACAGTGCCCGAATTGGCTCGGTTATGTCAATGATGTATCTAGTGTTTGCTAGGTGTCTTCCCACCAAGTTTCATCTCGATCCCTCCACTCATAGCGTTTCCCAAGATTTCCAGTTGCCCCCTCCAGCTCCCCCCAAAAGTCACCGGATCCGGTCCGGTATTTTAAGTGGGTCGTCTGAGGCATGAGGCCTTTCCAAATATCAAGTTCCATCGAGATCCGATCACCCATTCAAAAGTTATAAATACCTCAAGATTCCAGATTCCCCCTCCCTCCACTCCCCCCACAGTGCCCGAATTGGCTCGGTTATGTCAATGATGTATCTAGTGTTTGCTAGGTGTCTTCCCACCAAGTTTCATCTCGATCCCTCCACTCACAGCGTTTCCCAAGATTTCCGGTTGCCCCCCTCCAGCTCCCCCCAAAAGTCACCGGATCCGGTCCGGATTTAAGTGGGTCGTCTGAGGCATGAGGTCTTTCCAAATATCAAGTTCCATCGAGATCCGATCACCCGTTCAAAAGTTATAAATACCTCAAGATTCCGGATTCCCCCTCCCTCCACTCCCCCACAGTGCCCGAATCGGCTCGGTTATGTCAATGATGTATCTAGTGTTTGCTAGGTGTCTTCCCACCAAGTTTCATCTCGATCCCTCCACTCACAGCGTTTCCCAAGATTTCCGGTTGCCCCCCTCCAGCTCCCCCCAAAAGTCACCGGATCCGGTCCGGATTTTAAGTGGGTCGTCTGAGGCATGAGGTCGTTCCAAATATCAAGTTTCATCGAGATCCGATCACCCGTTCAAAAGTAAAAAATACCTCAGATTCCGGATTCCCCCTCCCTCCACTCCCCCCACGGTGCTCGGATCGGGGAAGTGACTATTTCCAACTAAATCATTTGGGGTCCCTGATACGCCTGCCAAGTTTTATCGTCCTAGCTTATGTAGAAGTGCCCGAACTAGCAAAACCTGGACAGACCGACAGACCGGCAGACCGACGGACGGACAGAAATTGCGATCGCTATATGGCACTTGGCCGAAGGGCAAGTTTCATAAAAAGTGGATATTCAAAATCTCTGTTTTTTAGCAGAAAAGAGGTTGAGTTTTTATGGCACTTGCCCTTCGGCCAAGTGCCATAAAGCGATCGCAGTTTCTGTCCGTTCGTCGGTAGGTCGGTCTGTCCAGGTTTTGCTAGTTCGGGCACTTCCACATAAGCTACGATGATGAAACTTGGAAGGCATATCAGGGACCCCAAATGATTAATTTGGAAATAGTCACTTCCCCGATCCGAGTATCTGGGGGGGAGGGAGGGAGAGGGAATCAGGAAAAATCAGGTATTTTTTACTTACGACCAGGTGATCAGATCTTAATGAAACTTGATATACGGAAAGACATCGTGTCTCAGACGTTCCATTTTAAATCCGGACCGGATCCGGTGACATTTGGGGGAGTTGGAGGGGGAGAACCGGAAATCTTGGGACACGCTTCAAGTGGAGAGACTGGGATGAAACTTGGTGGAAAGAACAAGCACAAGTCCTAGATGCGTGATTGACATAGCGGGACCGGATCCGCTCACTGTGGGGGAGTTGGGGGGGGGGGGTCCGAAATTCTATAGGGATCCCGCGAATTAGGTACTTCCTGATCTGCTAGGACGATGATACTTGGCAGACCTGTCGAGGACCCGAAGAGATTGGCTTGAGAATAGTCGTTTCCTCGATTCGACCATCTGGGGGGGGGGGGGGGGCTGGAGGGAGGGGGAATCGGAAAAAGTGAGGTATATTTAACTTACGAACGGGTGATCGGACCTTAATGAAAATTGATTGATATACAGAAAGACCTCGTGTCTCAGACACGCGATTTTAAATCTGGACCGGATTAAATCACGTCCTAGATACGCGAATGACGTAAACAGACCGGACCCGGTCACTGTTGGGGAATTGGTTGTGTGTGTGTCTGAATTTCTAGTGATCCCGCGAGTTCGGTACTTCCTGATGTGCTAGGACGATGAAACTTGGCAGGCTTCTCAGGGACCCGAACAGATTGACGTGATAATGTAGTTTCTCCGATCCCGATCATCGTGGGGAGAGTGGAGGGATGGGGAATCCGGAATCTAGTGGCAAGCTCAGCGATTGAACGGGTGACGGGATTTAAATGAAACTTGACATTTAGAAACAACTCGTGCCTCAGGCGTCCCATTCTAACTCCGGACCGGATCCGGTGACTTTGGAGGGAGTTGGAGGGGGGAACAGAAATCTTTCGAAACGCTTAGAGCGGAGGGACCGGGATGAAACTTGGTGGGAAGAACAAGCACTAGCCCTAGATATTTACTTTGACCGAACAAGATCGTATCGGTGCTCTGTGGGGGAGTTGTAGGGGGTTTCCCGAAATTACGGTGATAGCGAGTAAGGATACTTCCAGATGCGCTAAGGACGAACAAATTTGGCAGACGTATTTGTGATCCGACCAAATAGACTTAAGAACCCGACACAATGCCCCAGGAAGACTTTTGTTCCTGGATCAGACCAGTTTTCGGGGCGTTGAGGGAGGGTGAATCCGGAAATTACTGACTTCCGTAGGCTAGGAACAAATGGTCGGATTCAAGTGAAACTTTATGGGTGATAAGAACTGATATGACCTAGATATGCAAAGCATGTGTCCGAAGGCCATGGTCGGGGTAGTTTGGGAGGGGGGGGGGGGGTCAGAAAACTTTGTGACATTCATGGAAACCAGATGAATGGTCCGAATGGGATGCAATTTGGACAGTACCAATTTTATGCGGCCTAGATTTGTCATTTGGCGTCCGAACCGTGTCTAACCAAAGTAGGACGAGGATGAAGTGGGAATCGGAAATCTGAAGAGATGCTCCGATTCGAATTAAACCTGATGGAAGGGAAGAGGAGATGTTAGAGATGAGAAGTTTATGTGTCCAAGTCGTATTCGGCCACAGTTGGGGGAGTCGGAGAGGGGAGGGGGTCGCGGAAATGTTGTGGCTCGCATAGGGGTTGAACAAGTGGAGTGATGTGAATGAAACTTGGAAATTAGACAGATCGTATGCCTTAGATGGCATAGTTCAGGGTCTGGACCGGATCCGAGCACGGTTGGAAGGGGTACCGGATTTATTTCTCGTTTCTCACACCACCTACTCGTAACAAGTGCCATATGAGCTCGTAGCTCAGTTTTTTTTGTTACTTCTTTGCGTAGTGTGGAGTGATTTTAACATAATTCGATATTACAAGCACTGGCAACAGGTGAAATTACGGGTATTATTATTGCTTGGGCTGAAGGAATGTTTATGCAGTAGGCCTACTCTTCTGCCAAACATAACAAAAAGTACAACAAAACAAAAACTACAGTAAAGTCAGAAAAGATCTTTACTCTGGTGACCTTTATTCGGTAAAGGTCGATTGAAAAAAACTGATTTAAGGCAAACGGATTTCGGCATCGGTTCCGAGTTCCGACTATTAGATCGTACATACCGCGAAACCTTGTAGACACTGAAATTTTAGGAATAAATGGATTTTATTTGTAAAAATTTATAAGAATTCTGTGGATTATCATATTTCAGCTATATCACCCCAACAACCATAATTGGCATCCCACAAAATTAGTGATAGGATCAGGGCGTCGCTATGGGGGGGGGGGGGCGGGAACCCCTCACCCTCGAAGAAACAAAAAAGTTAAAGTGGGCGCTCGCGGGGTGCCCAATCAAAATAAATCAGTTAAAGTGGGCGCTCACTGATCGCTCACTCAAAATAAAAGAGCTAAGCTTGGCGCTCGCAGAACGCCTGACCACAAAAATTGAGCTAAACTGGGTCCTCACCCAGGGAAGCTAAATGGGAGGGGGGGGGGGCTGGTAGTACGCCCGGAAAACTTCAGTAAAGCTAATTTAGGGTCACCAAGAAACCAAGTTGACGTCCAGATTGGAAATCGGCGGTTCGGCGAACTTAAAGAATTGTATTCTCAGTCGCATGTTTCGAACTTGCCAGATTGATATAAAGAGGCAGGTTATTTTAACATGAAAAATTTTGATAATACAAATTTTCGTCCAGGGCGAGGTTAAACAAAAATCGGCTTCGTTAGCAATGAGAGAGAGTATAACGGTTATTGCGATACGTCATCTGATTTCGGTTTTTATTTTTGTTTTTTAACCATAAATTTAGAACAAGTACGTTCTGTTTCAAGTTCTTTTTATTTTCAGGATGACCAGTCCTTTTGTTCAGAAAGGGTCGAATCTAAGCACTGTCATGCATCAACTTCCAGAAAAATGTCTCTCATTTTTCGGGATTCGTCGTGATCAAAACAGACGGGCAGATCCATGATAAGTGGACCTTAATTTCATTTGGGATCCACTGATCATAAAGGACTCCACAAAGTTTATATTTAATGGAAGAAAAGGCGCGTCATTTCATTCAGGTTTTAGGCTTGGAATTTCGGGGCTTGGGAATTATTAAAAGCTAGATTTTGTTGGGGGGAAGTGGTGTTTTGCACGAAAAAAGCCATAGCCTACTTAAAAACTTTCGCCATTTTGATTTTCTGATATACAGGCGTTAAAAACTGCTGCAGGTGGGGGTATTGACCTTTACCATACAAATACTATCTTTACTGTTTCTTTAAATTCGTACAGTTACCCGCATGTGGGGCAGTGTTGTGACCCTTGCGCCTTACCAGTAGGTAGACTTCGAGGCTCCAGACCAGACCAGACCGAACACAAGGGGAAGACTAGCTAACATTGACAAGCCACCGCTTCTTCAGCCCCCCATAAACTCAACCGAAAGCTATTTATCTTCGTTTGTGCCTTATTTTATTCGTAATTTTAACTGTCAGAGTATCAATCGGCCGTGATTCGTAATTTGTTATGTTGACGATCCGCAGCTAGCAGTTGTAAATACTATTAAGGAAATAAATGAGTCAGTATTACTATATTTTGAGGTCGTTACCTCCCACGCCCAAGCCTTTCAAAAAGCCCCTGAGCTCGGACTACTTCAACGCTTGCTGTTATCACGGGTGGTTCCCAAAATCACCATGATCTTTTTGCCCACTCTCACAATCAGGGGCGTCGCAAGGGGGGGGTGCGGGGGGTGCAGCACCCCCCCACCTTTTTGAGATTCGGTAAAATTTTGGGCCGGAGGCCCACAATTTTACTTAAATTGTGCGGTATTTTTTCGATTTACGGGGATTCGGTAGTTATACAGGATCCTAAATAGGCTATCTGTACAAATCTCTTCGGTATAATGATAGGGATTCGGTATAATTGCCAGTATTCGGTAGTTATCACGAATTTGGTGAGAGAATTTACTGATATCATTTGGTAATTTTTCGATGCCGGAACTATTTGGTATATTTATGGAGATTCCGTAGTTACACAGACTCCCGAATAAGATATTGGTTCAGAATTATTCGGTATCATGATTGGGATTCGGTAATTTATTAAGTATAATTTCAAGGATTCGGAAGTTAACCACGAATCCTGACTTTGTTCCAGTTTCGACGAAAGTATACCGAATATGAATATTGTTCGGTAGTCTTTCGATACCAAAACAATTTGGTATAATAACCAGGATACGGTGGTTATACAGAATCCCGAACACGCTATCGGTCTAAACTTATTCGGTATAATAACTGGGATTCGTTAACTTGTTCGTCGTAATTGCCAGGATTCGGAAGTTACAACGAACCTCGAAACTCAGAAGAGGTCGAGTGAAGCACTGGTCGCAGACAAAAGGGATGATCTGTGATATCATCGATAGTCCTTACTTTTATTTTGGATCCCAAAAAGAATATCTAATCATAAATATTTTCGAAAATTCCGACTGCAGCACTTTTCGTAAAATTCTCTGTTTTGTGGAAGGGCGCGTCATTTGACGGGGGTTTTAAGCCAGTTTTAGGATTGAGATTTCGAAACATTAAAAGCTAGAATTTGGGTGGAAACTAATTTGGCAGGGAAAAGCAAAAAAAAATTTCGCCTGCGGCGCTCACTTTATGTTATCATAGCTAGTATATTGACTAGACTACAGTTGCTGCTGCTGCCGGAACGTCGCTCCATCCGTTTTCTAGAACTTCATAGAGTCTCGGTATTTCATCAACGATAAATGATAGGATTTGTAAGAGAAGCAGTTAAGTTTTAGGCTGAAAAACAAAAAAAAAATGATTTCGAAAATTTTCGCCTGCGGCGCTCGATTTAATTTTCTATTGGCTATAATAGATAGTAGCTGTTACTGCAATCATGCCCGGCAACATATTCTCCATGTGGGCTTCGCCAAAACGCCGCCTAATAGTTGGCTTATCGTCGTTCATGCTGCCTTTTATTGTTACTCTTCCTACGTAATCGTTTCTGTTCCATAATTTAAAGCTCGAATTCTTAGTTCTAGGATTCGGTAAAAATTTTGAAAGATTCGGTAAAATTTTGGCTCTGCACCCCCCCACCAAAAATGCACTTGCGACGCCCCTGCTCACAATGCCCACGCTCAGAATGCCCACGATTAAAATGCCCACGGTTCAAATGCCCACGGTCAAAATGCCCACAATTAAAATGCCAACGACTCATAATGCCCACAACTCAAAATGCCCACGACCACGAAATACCGGCGGCCTAAAATGCCGACAGTTCAGAGCGGTCACAGGAGAGGCTAATATCGTTCAAAAATGCCCGCGACCACGGCCTAAAATGCCGACAGTTATAGATTCCTGGCTAAGTTTGAGTTCTACGTTACCACCGAAAACCTGGAATCAATATGATAATGACGGACTTCGGACCACGAACCACGTTGAGGCCTGGCACCGAGTCCTCAACACACGAATTACAGCCCGACCACGTTTATTTCGACTTCTGCGAGAAGCTCAGACCATCCAAGACGAGATGGAATCAGACCTCCTCCAGATCGGTGCTGGAGCCGACTTCAGACGAAGGAACCGAAGAATGGTCCGGAAAGACCAGCAAATTCAAGCACTTAAGAGAAGTTCCAAGGGGGCTCAGTATGAGTCAGAAGCTTCCTCAAAAAAGCACAGCGCTTTTGCGGCATCAAATTCAAATCAAATCGTTTATTGATAAACCAACTTCGTAGCTTTCTTCGTTAGAAGATGCTAAATTACGCTGGTCGTACATTAATAAAATAAATAAATTACACTAGTTATTCGCTTTGTTGAAACAATCATCGTCGCTGGAACGCGTTGTCATCAGCACAAACAAGCTAAACGTTTAGTAGATGGACATGCAAGGCCGCAACGGCGCAACGCCATCTACCCATCTAACCACGACGCAATAGGCTACAAATGTTTCTTGTAAATAATAATAAACCAGTGCTATATTTATAATTGAGATTATACAAGTGCATCAAACGATTTTTGTCATTCTGATACTTGGTCTACTCCTCCCGTCACTCAATCATGCCTAATTACGGACTGAAAACCTCAAATTTATCCAATCGCGGGCATTTTTTGAGTCGTCTGCATTTTGAGTCGTGGGAATTTTGAGTCGTGGGCATTTTGAGCCGTGGTCATTTTGAGTCGTGGTCATTTTGAGCCGTGGTCATTTTGAGTTGTTGGCATTCTGAGTAGTGGGCATTTTGAGTCGTGGGCATTTTGAGCCGTGGTCATTTTGAGTTGTTGGCATTTTGAGTCGTGGTCATTTTGAGTCGTGGGCATTATGAATTTGAATGAAAAAATGAATTTATTTCCAAAAAGCCCGTCGGGCCATGGTAGGAAAGTACATAAACACAAAATAGCACTCACAAACACAATGTTTACGCCGAAAGGAGGGAACCCTTACTCCAAAAAACGCTTCCGATGCTCCATAGACTGCTTGAGGAACCTCCCAAGCCGACGAAGGTCCCCAAATTTTTTTTTTTGGTGATCGTGGGCATTTTGAGTGTTAGCCGTTATCAAGAGTTTTACTGTTACATATGCAAAGATAAGATGAAACGGGCGGCAAGGTGCCACCTAGACGCCCTGCCACCTCCTCTCGAGTGTTCGCTAGCGACACCCGTGGATACTTCCGACTACACAAAACTTGAAGGTCCGTCGTTAACATGATAAGTGGTTGATGTGTTGCATTCAAATTTTGTGTGAGTATATCTTGCGCGGATGTGAGGATCTTTGGGTCAAAGTAGATGTCACGTTCGTAGACTGGCCATACAGCCCTATATTTAGGAGTTGGAGAGGGAGCTTCAGATCAAGTTGTATGCACATATATAAATTTTCGATGAGTCCTAATGAAATCTAATGAAGCCCGTCAAGAGGCTGGTAAATATTCTGAACGAATGATCGAATTTACTCCCAAAAAAGCCCGTGAGGCCATGGCAGGGAAAACAAATAAACAAAATCACCGCTGAGAATCTCGATATGAACACTACAAAAGCTCTGGATGCTCCATAGCCTTCCCGTATTGAAAACAAGACCAAAGGTGTCGATGGGATCCCACAAATCTAAGATTTGATCCAGACAATTCGGTCTTGTCTTCGCCAGGCTAATCATCGGAGAAAACCGAGTTCAGATATTCTATCTACCTATCTATATTGATATCTATATTGATATATCTATAAGCCATATCTATTTTGACGATATTGACCAAAACTTCCTGCTTTACTAGTGCCAAATTTGCGGTTTCGCCCGAATTCCGAGCGAACCGCTAGTCCAGCAAAAAAAGAAAAATTCAGAAACGAAGCCGGCGTATCTCCTTACGCCCTATAAAGAAATCTAATCTACTTTAAATAAAATTTTGACTTAAAAAAAATGCGGGTACAACCGGATTCCGGACTAATTATATGTCCGGGTAAAAAATGATCATTATATACAGACTCAGCGTCTCTTCTTACCCCTAAATATATCATCTAATCAACTTCAGATAAAGCTTTTACTTTTAACATATTTTCCGTTTTTGGCCGGATTACAGGCGAACTAGTTGTCCGGCGAGAGAATGGTTTTCACCATCGGGTTCAGCATGTCTTCTTACCCATAATTCAAACATTTAATCAACTTCAAATGAAACTGTTTCTTTTAACCAACTTTCCGGTTTTGGCCGGATTCCGGACGAACTGCTTGTCCGGCGACAAAATGATTTTCACCATCATGCTCAGCATGTCTTCTTACCCCTAAATCAAACATTTAATCAACTTCAAATGAAACTTTTACTTTTAACAACCTTTCCGGTTTTTGCCGGATTCCGGACGAACTACTTGTCCGGCAAAAAAAATGATTGTCACGATCGTGCTCATCATGTCTTCTTACCCCATAATCGACTATCACATTAGCTGTTTAAAAATATTTTGTTTGTCCCTTAAATTGAACCCCCTCCCCCACCCCCAAATATAGGGCTACAGAGCCCATCTACGAACTCGACCTTACCCTTGACCCCAACAATCCTCATACCAAGTTTCATCAAAATATCTCATTCCCTTCGAGAGTTATCGTGCTTACAGACGGACGGACAACTTTTGCGATGTCATAGGTATCCCTCCACTTACGTTTTGGGATCCCAAAAAACACAAAATCTTCGATGAGTCCTAATGAAACCTAATGAAGCCCGTCAAGGGGTTGGTCAGGGATAAATAACCTGAACGGATGATCGAATATATTCCCAAAAAGTCCGTGTGGCCATGGCGGGAAAACAAAATAAAATAAAATCACCGCTGAGAAACTCGATATGAACACTAAAAAGGAAACCCTTTCCCCCCAAAAAAGCTCTGGATACTCCATAGCCTTGAGGAACCTCAAACCCGACGAAGGCAACCAACTTTTTTCTTCTCCATATAAATAGAACCAAGTACAACTAGGTTATTTTAAGAGGTTACTAGGGTTAAGCAATAGGATTAATGGATTAGTGGTGAGAGGAGATCTAGGTCTAGTTTCGTTAAGAAATAGAAGGTTGGTTAATATGGTGAGTTTTTGGGAAAGAATTATTAATATGCCGCGAGTACGGGTGCTTAAAGCAGCATATATGGAATCATTACGGGATGAGTCGAGTGATTCTTGGGCGTCCCAAATAAAACAAATTTTGGACCAGTGTGGGGTTAGCTCGCTTTGGAATAACGGGGAGGGGCAAGGTCATGAAGTAGGAGATGTTGCAGGTGTGGTTAGAAAGGTGTTGATGGATCAGGAAATACAGCTGTGGCAGTGTGATGTCGGTAAGTTTAGCTCGTTGAGGTTTTACAGAGATGCTAAAGAGACATGGGGGGAAAGTATTTATTTTAAAGCAGGGTTGAATAGGGAGGAGTTAGCGTGGGTGATAAGTATGAGGGGTGATTGTTTACCGCTAGGGGATAGGAGGAGGTATGTGGGAAGGGGTTTAAGTCGGATTGGTCCTTACTACTGCCCTATGTGTGGGGAGATGAATGAGAATGTGTTGCACCTGATGTGTGAATGTAGTGAATTGGATGGGTTGAGGGATGAAGTGTTTGGAAAAAGAGTGTACGATGAGGAATGGTTGGTTAAAGTAATGAAGGATGAATGTTTTTCGGGAGTTCGCCAGTTGGGAAGATTCCTTAAGCTTTCGATGAAGCATCGTGAAAGATTCATTTAGGTTTACTAGTAATTTAGTGAAAATTTATTTTTATTTTGTTTTGTATTGCCATGGCCCTCGGGCTTTTTGTGTAAATATATATCATATCATATCATATCATATTTGTTTACTATTCAGCTCCAAATTTGTGGATGTAGTCCACTAAACATGTTTACGAATCGGGCACAAATTTCGGAAAGAACAAACAACATCGTCTGATAAAACGCATAATCTGGTGTAATCCAAGATAAAGGACTTGAATCATAATGTTCAAGGCCGTATCCAGGGGGGGATAGGGGGCTGACCCGCCCCCGAAACATACAAAAATTATCATTTTTGTAGGCTTTTCCCTCTGATCTATGTGTTTTTTGTACTTTTTTGTCCGGCCAGCAGGCAATAACCCCCCCCCCCCAAATAAATTCCTGGATACGGGCCTGATAATGTTCCATGGGTCTTCAAATAAAATTTATATTACGGTTGTAGTCTCGGCTGGATCGGAGATTAAAGGCAGCAATTACCGAACGTTACCGCCAGGGTTTGATTGCTTATGAGGATGAATAACATGTTTACACAATCTAGCGAATCACCTGGTCTTTATGATGGAGTCCAATAAATATTCCCTTTTGAGATCCGAAACGTTTCTTCTTGTCTTCTTTTGCACTCGGATACAACCAGGGGCATCGCTAGCCAAAACTCGAGGGGGGGGGGGTGGCTGGGCGCCTACCGACACCCTTCCACCCGTTTCAGCTTTTCGTCTCATTTGTGATAGTAAAACTCGTGATAACTGCAAGCGTTGAAGACTGAAGATTAGAAGCCTAGTTGTAACTCCGAGCTCAGAACCGGTTCAAAGGGCTTAGGCGTGGGAGGTGAGTATCTTAAAATATACGAATGGCAGACAGAAGGCCCAAGAGTAATACCAGTTAGAAACAATAGCCAAGAAACACAGCACTATATCCGCAAAACTGTATATCAGACAGAATGAAAATGAGCGCCACAGGCGAAATTTTTGAGTAGGCCATGACTTTTTTCGGGCAAAACGCTACTTATCCACAACAAAACGTATGTAGCTTTTAATGCGACCCAAGCCCCGAAGTTCCAAACCTAAAATTCGAATGACATAACGCGACTTTCCAGTAAATAAAGCCTACTACGAAAGGCGCCACAGGCAATTCTGTGGAACCCTGTATGATCAGAACGCCTTTTCGGATCCCAAATGAAGGTAAGGACCACTTAGCAGGATCTGCCCGTCTGTTTTTGGGATCCCAAAACGTAAGTGGAGGGATAGCTATTACATCGCAAAAGTTGTCCGTCTGTCCGTCCATCTGTAAGCACGATAACTCTCGAAGGGAATGAGATATTTTGATGAAACTTGGTGTGAGGATCCGTTTGGTCGTCGGACCAGTCAAGTTTGTAGATGAGCTTTGTAGCCCTACATTTGAGGGCGGGGGAGGGGGTTCAAATATTCTTTGAGCCCAAGCTGACTTTGAAACATTTATTCAAACAATGTTTACACGGATACGTCAGCTCTGATTTTTCATCAGCGATATTTCGGCCCTTCTTGGCAAGGGTCCTCGTCAGGCTGTCAATCTTCTTGTTCAACTTCGGGGAAGGAAACAAACCTGTCTGACAGGTTTGTTTCCTTCCCCGAAGTTGAACAAGAAGATTGACAGCCTGACGAGGACCCTTGCCAAGAAGGGCCGAAATATCGCTGATGAAAAATCAGAGCTGACGTATCCGTGTAAACATTGTTTGAATAAAAAGAGGGGGTTCAAATTAAGGGGCAAACAAAATATTTTGAAAAAGCTAATGTGATAGTCGATTATGAGGTAAGAAGACATGCTGAACACGATAGTGAAAACCAGTTTGCCATCAGACAAGTAGTTCGTCCGGAATCCGGTCGAAACCGGAAAGTTTGTTGAAAGTAAAAAATTTTTGAAGTTGATTAGATGTTCGATTTAGAGGTAGGAAGACATGCTGAAGACGATGAATTTCTCGACGGACAAGTATTTCGCCCGGAATCCGGCCCAGACCGAAAAATTTGTTGAAAGTAAAAGTTTTATTTGAAGTTGATTAGATGTTCGATGTAGAGGTAGGAAGACATGCTGAAGACGATGGTGAAAACTATTTTCTCGACGGACAAGTATTTCGACCGGAATCCGGCCCAAACCGGAAAGCTTGTCAAAATTAAAAGTATTATTTGGAGTTGATTAGATGTCCGATTTAGGGCAAGAAGACATGCTGAACACTTATGTGAAAACAATTTTCCCATCGAAACCTTTGGTCTTATTGTTCACGACGAATCAAAAAAAATGTGAGACATTTAGTTGGAAGTTGGATAATGTTTTTCAGTTCGAGCCTTTCCAAAGAAGAAGTACTGACCACCTAGAAAAAAAAAACTGAAACGGAGTTGACTAGAATTGAATTTAGAGTTAAACACAAAAATAAAAATCAGTTGACGTGTTGCAATAATCAGACCCGTCATTAAATCTTCTCTCATTGATCACGAAACCGATTTAGTTTTAAACGTCGGACTGGAGAAAAATTCTTATTATTAAATGGTTTTCTACTAAAATACATAGGATCCTTGCATGAAATTAATAAATTATTGGAAAAGTACACCACAAGGAAAATCAACCGGATTTTTACTTGAATCGAGAGACATTAGTACACAATAGATCATGTTAAAACTTAGGTTAAAACTGTGTGCTGCAGGGCGAAATTCATGATTTGACAAATGTCTTTTGTCGGTCACTGAAGCTCAAATTTAACAACCATACTTCTCATTCTGACAAAATATGATTAAAAGCCTCTGAAAGACTAGAAATAGCCTGCCTCTCGAAACATGCGACTGAAAATGCAATTCCTCAAGTTTCAAACGCTCGAGAAACCAGAACAGCCGACGCCTTGGTAACTAGCCTTACTGACTTTTCCGAGCCTTCTGCAAGCCCCCCCATTTAGCTTATCTGGGTGAGCGACCAGTTGTGCTGAATTTTCGTGGTCGGGCGCTTTGCGAGCGCCCGTTTTAGCTAAATTTGTGTGCTCGGGCGCTCTGCGAGCGCCCGTTTTAGCTTTTTTCTTTCTTCGAAGGGGGGTGGGGGTGGTACCACCCCACCATAGCTACGCCCCTGGATACAACTGTATTACCACGTATGGACAATTTCGCAACGGCATTAAGCTTTCCGCAGTGCTTTCCATTTCTACCAGGACTTTCTATTCACCAGTCTTCCAAAGGTTATCCATTCAAAACGATTCTTGGAGCACATAAACCGAGCTAAACATCTTGCTTTGGCGCAGTGATGCCGGATCATTTTTCAATCTCGGAAATTAATCTAGAATTAGGTGTTGCGTGAGCAAAGCTATTTGTCCAGATGAAACGGATTTGTGGTGTAGTCCACGAAACATGTATATACAATCTGGCAAAAATTTCGGAAAGAACAAACAACATCGTCTAATAAAACGCATAATGTGGTGTCATCAAAGATAAAGGACTTGAATCAAAATGTCCCATGAGTCTTCAAATAACATTCATATTATGGTTGTAATCTCGGCTAGATTGGAGATTACAGACAGCAATTACCTAACGTTACCGCCAGGGTTTGATTGCTTATGGGGATGAATAACATGTTTACACAGTCTAGCGAAGACCTGGTCGTGGTATAAATATTCCCTTTTGAGATCCGAAACGTTTGCTCTTGTCTTCTTTTGTACTCGTATACAATTTCGCAACGGCATTATGGTAAGCTTTCCGCAGTGCTTTCCTTTTCTTCTTTTGTACTCGGATACAACTGTCTTACCACGTATGGGCAATTTCGCAACGGAATTAAGATTTCCGCAGTGCTTTCCATTTCTATCAGGACTTTTAGCTGTTCACCAGTCTTCAAAAGGTTACCCATTCAAAATGATTCTTGGAGCATGTAAACCGAGTTAAACGTCTTTCTGTGGCAAAGTGATGCCGGATCCCTTTTCAGTCTCTGAAATTAATCTAGGATCAGGTTTTCCGTGAGCAAAGCTATTTTCCACGCTCCCTTTACGTCTCACGCTAATATTACCCATACTTGAGGCGCGATTTACAATGGTTTAAGAACATGTGATAGCTAAATCCCGGGGCAACGGGAAAATTACGAGATAGACGACAGGGAAAAAATCGGACATGAAGTTGAAACGACGAACGATTATTTCTGCTAGAGGGTGCCTTGTTCTTCCGAGCGAAGTTCTGAACATGACGCAGCCGAACCAAGGCTTTGAAATTACGGCAATTTATCGACCAATCCCTGATCGATCGAAAGCGGCTTACGACATGTTCTGAAAGGTTGTCTGAATAATATTTGCCACTTTCAGAAACGAATAGCCTACTCGTAATCGATTCGAATGGATCTGAGTGATTTCCCGAAAATCAAATATCCGTAGCAACAATACTTTACTTGGGGGAAGGGGGAGTCGTAAAGGGGGGGGGGGTAGCCGATGCTTGTATAGTTAGCAAGTAGCACTTACTTCGAGTTCCAGTATTAGACTCATTTCGCTGAAACCTAAGGGGGTGGGGGCAGTCGTCGGCAGCGTCGGTCGAGTGGCAACACTGGTTCAAACTTTGTATGAGGATTCACTGGCAAAGTACAGGACAAGTTGTAGATGTGTCCTCTGGATATTAGAGGCAGAGGCGGTGATTTCGAATTAAGGGGGGACCCTCATTATGGTCTCAGAAGGAGAAATATCTAAAGACCAGCGAAAAATTCTTCATCCCTGACTAACACACAGTCGAACATACAGTCGGCACAAACGGAAATTTGGTCACGTGGGGGGAGGGGGAGTCGTAAAGGGGGGGGGGGGGAGGGGGGTAGCCGATGCTTGTATAGTTAGCAAGTAGCACTTACTTCGAGTTCCAGTATTAGACTGAGAGGCGTCATTTCGCTGAAACCTAAGGGGGTGGGGGCAGTCGTCGGCAGCGTCGGTCGAATGGCAACACTGGTTCAGTGAGGATTCACTGGCAAAGTACAGGACAAGTTGTACATGTGTCCTCTGTATATTAGAGGCAGAGGCGGTGATGTCGAATTAAGGGGGGGGGGGACCCTCATTATGGTCTCAGAAGGAGAAATATCTAAAGACAAGCGAAAAATTCTTCGTCCCTGACTAACACACAGTCGAACATACAGTCGGCACAAACGGAAATTTGTCGGCACGTTTTTGGCTTCCCCGAGTTTGTTTAGTTAGTTAGTTGGAGAAAGGATTTTGGATTGTAGTATAGTTTTTGTTGGGGTTCTGACCAGGAACCGCGTAAGTGCATATTTTTCTTGCTCTTTTTACGTACCTTCTCATCTTTCTTCATCTTTCTCCATATAGCGATCGCAAGTTTTTGTCTGTCAGTCGGTCCCGTTTTGCTAGTTCGGGCACTTCCAGATAAGCTTCCCCGATCCGACTGTCTGGGGGGGGGGGGGGGGGGTTGGAGGGAGGGGGAATCCGGGAAAATGAGATATTTTTAACTTTCGAAAAGGTGATCGGTTCTTAATGAAACTTGATACATGGAAGGATCTCGTGTCTGTGACGTTACATTTTAAATTCACACCGGATCCGGTGACAGTAAGGGAGTTTGGGGGGGACCGGATATCTTGGAAAACGCTTAGAGTGGAGACATTGGGACGAAACTTGGTGGAAAGAACAAACACAAGTCCTAGATATGTGATTGACATAACCGGACCAGATCCGCTCATTTTGGGGGAGTTGAGGGGGGAGTCCGAATTTCTAGTTATCCCGCGAGTTCTGTGATTCCTGATGCGCTAGGACGATGAAAACTGGGAGGCATGTCAGGGACCCGAACAGGTTGACTTGAGAACAGTCGTTTCCCCAATCCAACCATCTGGGGGGGGGGGGCTGGAGGGACGGGAATCCGGAAAAGTGAGGTATTTTTAGCTTAAGAACGGGTGATCGGATCTTAATGAAACTTGATACATAGAAAGACTTCGTGTCTCATACACCCCATTTTCAATCCGGACCGGATCCGGTTACATTGGGGTGGGGTGGGGGTAGATTTGGGAACCGGAAATCTTGGGAAACTCTGTGAGTGGAGGGTTCGGGATGAAACTTGGTGGGACGAACAAGCACAAGTCCTAGATACTTGAGTGACATAACCAGACAGGATCCGGTCACTTTGGGGGGAGTTGAGGGATCCAAATTTCTAGTTATCCAGCGAGTTCGATACTTCCTGATGTGCTAGGAAGATGAAACTTTGCAGAAGTGTCAGGGACCCGAACAGATTGACTTGAGAATGTAGTTTCTCCGATTTGACCATCGACGATGGAGCGAAGGAATTGGGAATCCGGAATCTAGTGGCAAGCTTGCCTAATGAGCGGGTCATTTAAATGGAACTTGATATTTAGAAAGACTTAGAGCCTCAAACATCCCATTTTAAATCCGGACCGGTCCGGTGACATTGGGGGGAGTAGGAGGGGGAACCGGAAATCTTTGGAAACGCTTAGAGTAGAGGGATCGGGATGATAACTTGGTGGAAAGAATAAGCACAAGGCCTAGATACGTCATTGACATAATAGGACTGGATTCGGGCACTGTCTGAGAGTTTGGGGGGGTAGTCCGGAATTCGAGTGATCGTGCGAGCTCGGTACTTCCTGACATGTGATTAGTCGTTTCCTCGATCTGACCATCGTGGGAGGAGTGGAGAGGCGGCGAATCCGGAATCTAGTGGCATGGGCAGCTTTTGAATGGGTGATTAGATTTGAACGAAACTTGGCAAGTGGAAAGAGCTATCGTCTCAGATGTTCCACGTCAAGTCCGGGTCGGATTCAATACTTGTGGGTGGAGGAGGGCACCGGAAATCTTTTGAAAGGCTTAGAGCTAAGTCGAGGGATTGAGTTTCAAGGTTTAAGGTTTAATGGAAAAATTGCCACAATAGGAAAAGCTAAATAATAGGCAATAAAAAGAAAATAAATAAACACACATTAATAACTAAGACATCTAAATAATATACCATCAACAATTACCACCCAATACCATCAACAACCATTTCTCCCCGCCAGATGGAACTTGGCGGGGAGAACACGCATTAGGCCCTAATTGAAGGAGCCAGGCCGTATCGGAGCTCTGTGGGGGGAGTTGGAGTACCTGATGTTCTAAGGAAGGTGAAACTTTGCAGGCATATTAGTGACTGAAGGATCCTACACAATGCCCTAGGAAAATTTATATTCTAGGACCCAAACATCATTCTAGGGAGCTGAGGGAAGAGGAATCCGGAGTTACGAATCCATCAGTTGCGAACGAGTGGTCGAATTCGAGTGAAACTTTATCGGTGACAAGAACTGAGGACCTAGACAAGCAAAACATGCGTCCGAACCACATGCAGCCACTATCGGGGGAGCTGGGGGGGGGGGGGGAGACTTTTTGACATCCACAAAATCCGAACCTATGGACAGAATGGGATACAAGTTGGACAATACCTAGCTTATGCGGCCTTGATTTGTTATTTAGCGTCCGGACAGGATCCGGCCAAGGTAGGGGGGTGAAGCTGAAACCGCAAATTTGCTGATAGGCTATGCTCCGATTCCAGTCAAACTTGATGGACGGGAAGTGCAGATGTCAGAGATGCGAATTTTATGTTCAAGTCATATTCAGCCCCAGTGGAGGAAGTTGGGATTGGAGTTCCGGAGACGATGTTGCTCGCAGAGGGGTCAAACAAGTTGAACGATTTGAATGAAACTTGGAATTTGAGAAGCTATAATAATAATAATAAAAATATAATTGCAATAACAAGGCTTTCGCCTCTATAAATTCTCGGGACACATTTACACACTAAATTTAATTTCAGCCAGGTGGTCCCGTATGGAAATAATTTAGACGTTTACAGCTGTTAACAGCTGTAAAACTAACAGAAGTATTATGGGACGCTTTCAACAGGTGTAATATTTACAGCTGTTTGTAAAACAACTGTTTGTAAAACAGCTGTAAGTTGCTGTATCCTACTGTATTCAGCTGTTTTCAGCTGTAATGATTACTTTCGTTTATCCAACAGCTGTCGACAAAACAGCTGTCGACAAAACAGCTGATAATAAAACAACTGTTTGTAAAACAGCTGTAAGTTGCTGTATCCTACTGTATTCAGCTGTTTTCAGCTGTAATGATTACTTTCGTTTATCCAACAGCTGTCGACAAAACAGCTGAGAATAGCTGTATACAGCTGTCAACACACACAAGTATTATGGGACGTTTTCAACAGCTGTCCCAAACACAGGTGGGTATAGCTGTATGCAGCTGTAAAAACACAAAAGTATTATCGGACGTTTTCAACAGCTGTCTCAAATACAGGTGAATATAGCTGTAACAAGCTGTATACAGACGTAAACATGTTTTCCAAGGTCCGTATGAAACACAAGATACTTTGTCGTATAGCTTTCGATGGGAAACAGCCAGTATACAAATACACTATTAGCTCATGTAACGAGCTGTGTACAGACGATACCAGCTGTGCCGTTACTGCAAATTAATAAATTGCTATATTTTGTCTTATAGGTGCTTTCAATGGGAAATTGCCAGTATCCAAGGAGTTTCATGTGACACTATCAGCCAACCATCGCCCATATATACAAAAATTGTTCACTATATATACAACGTCAAACTTCTTGTATCTGTTCCCTTGAAAAATTAAACTATTTTCGAGCCGTCTTTTTGGTTACTATACAAAGTCCAATTTTGAATAATTGTATTATTATAAAAATAGGAAATGAGATCACAAATCAACTTCAATATGAAATTTAATGTAACAGAACAAACCGAAATTATAACCGCTGCGTTACTTCCATTATCACTTACAGTACAAGAAAAACAAAGTGCGAAATAAAGCGCGTTCCTGGCATAAAAGTAAATTTCTGTCCGTTGACTTTGGAAAAACCGTTGAGTTTATTATTTGCAACCGTCCAAGTCTGTGTTTGCTGCAGTCACTGATGTCGAAGTGACCGTTGGATTATAAAATTTACTTTTACGCCCGCCATTGCCGTGATTCATTTGTTTTGGACAGGTTTTCACTTACTTTAATTTTCTCGTACTGATCAGTAATAATAGCTCTATGGTCCTTTAGAAGGAGAACTTTAAAAAGTGACCAGGTAGCACACTTGTACTAAGTATTGCTTTCTGCATTAACTGGCTGGCGACTAGACGAAATGAGTTAAAATACTTCAGAAAACACATATTGTACCATGTTGGTCCTTCAGAAACAGTAATACACTTTAGCTCAATCACAAACCAGAGCAAAACCTTAAAAAATTGGAATTCGGACCTTCAACACAACCATATCAATCACAACACAAACATCAAGACGGTAAGTCGAGAACTGCACCTTGTCAGCTACTTTTAAACTGAAGACGGCCCTTCATCGGGAGATCCAAAGGGCACCGGGTGAGTTGCTCCTTCTTCGGCAGTTGCTCCTTTATCGGCAATTGGTGCTCCTTTCTTGGTTGCCGTTTCTGAAAAAAAAAGATGTTTATGTTCAGAAACAGGGTGGGATTCACACAGTGTTAGGTAAAACATCGGACCCGTTTAAATGGACAGACTTCCACATACAATTCTCTTAAACGGATGCGTCTCCGACCAAAAAACTGAAGAAAGAGATAAAACCCGATGAAAATTTTCAAGGGCCTGTATAGTATGATACTACTACCCCCGTGAAGTGTATGTAGTAGTAATGTAACTTTTTCGTAGACTTCTATACTAGTATACTACTTCATAGTATTCGGATACTACTGAGTCCGAAGGTAGTATTTCATGCTCCTACATGTTATTAACACGAAGCGCCATGGTACTATTCGATACTACTACGTGGTGCGTGGGAAATCTGTTGCGTCTGTACTCCATACCACTGCATACGGTTCCATGCGTTTGTTCTCATTGCAGTTTCGAGCTACTAAATATGGTATTCGTCGTTAATGAAATAATTAGCCGGTTACCGGGTGGATTTTTGCCGGCAGAGCAATAATAAGTTCATAGTTAAAGGAACAGAAAACTTGACTCAAACTTGACTCGGGGAGCTAGCTGACTGCATATCAAGAATATACCCTGAGTCGATATTAAGAGAAGTAGCGCCAAGACTTGACAAGATCGACAAACACTCCCCGATGAAAAATTCTTTGACTGTCTAGTAGTATGGTAGTTGTACGAAAAAGTTGCATGGAATGGTATGAAGTAGTATGGAATAGTTTGATTAGTGATATGTAGAAGTATGGAATACTTTAATAAACATGCCTCCGACTGGGTTAATCTTATGTAGTAGTATCCGATACCATCCAGTTTGCTAGTAGTAGCATGTAGTAGCAACAGTTACTACTACATGCTAGATTCGGAAATTTTTATCGGGTCTAACAGCAGTGATACTAGCACCACTAGCGATAGTGAACGTCCCTACTGAACCTCATTCAGCGGTTTACCGGCGCTGGCTCTGGTAAAATCATATTCTGAACATAGCAAAAAAAATTATACAGCCTCCATTATTTCTTTGGTGTGTGCAGACTTCACCTATGCTTTACCAGAAATTTGTAAACCAGCAAGTTTGTCTCGCTTTAAATGCCAAAAGCGTAGTGGGCGGCGCTAGGAATATGGCCCGTTTGCAAAGCATGGGAAGCATAGGTCTTGGCGCTACTCCCTAGTGTTATTTTGCTCTGCCGGGTAAATTGTTTTGTAATCACACCTGCACTATTAACATGATTTACTGTTTTACTACCTTCCTCTCCTGTTCCAATCCATGTTAAGTCGTATCAGAGCAAAATAACACTAGGGAGTAGCGCCAAGACTTGACAAAACTGACACACACTCTAATAGCAGCTGCACTAGCACCACTAGCGATAGAGAACGTCCCTACTGAAACTCATTCAGTCATTCAATAGAGCTGGCTCTAATAATTTCATATTCCGAACATTGCAAAAAAATGATACAGCCGCCATTGTTTCCATTCTGTGTGCAGCCCGCTCCTTTGCTTTACTAGAAATTTCTAAACCCGCAAGTTTGTCTCGCTTTAAATGCTGCAAGCGTATCTAGGACTTGTGCTATTGTTCTTCCCACCAAGTTTCATCCCCATCCATCCATTCAAAGCGTTTCCCAAGGTTTTCGGTTCCCCCCTCCAGCTCCCCCCAAAGTCGCTGGATCCGGTACGGATTTTAAGCGGGTCGTCTGAAATACGGGGTCTTTTCAAAGACACGAGATCTTTCCACATATCAAGTTCTATTCCGGATTCCCACCTCCATTCCCCCCACGATGCTCGGATCGGACAAGTGGCCATTTCCAACTTATTCATTTGGGACGTCCCTGATATGCCTGCCAGGTTTTATCGTCCTAGCTTATGTGGAAGTGCCTGAACTAGTAAAACCCGGACAGACCGACCGACGGGCAGGACGGACAGAAATTGCGATAGAAGTACTTGAGGGTACTAAGTTTTTTCATAACGGTGAAAATTTCGACTGAAAAGGGCAAACTGGAAGGGAGAAGCGAAAGGAGAAAAGCGAAGCGCAAAAAGGCATCTGCTAAACAATGGAAGGCAGTGATAAATTTCTAGCATCTCCAGGGTTGTTACGATTACTGACTGAGACGCAGGTGTATATATTTTTACGAAGTAGACGTAATACTGCGGAATATCACTGCTAATGCTATAGCTCCGAAAAACATAGTAGTATGTAGTAGTAAATAATCGTATGTGCCACTCCGCAGCGAAATTACCAAGAGTATGAAAGACTATCAGTGCTACTTTAAGCAACTGTTTCAACAAGCTCAATGTAGTAGTATGACTACTTTCACATAATTACATTTAGCATCGGGTAATATTAAGCAGTAGAATGCAGTAACAAGATTGTCTTGATATAGAAGCATGTAGTAACATAGTTGATATTACATGCTATTTTTTCGTACTACTACATAATCCTATTTTGAGATACTTTTTCATCGGGTAGTAACTGAACACAATATTGACGCGACTTTTGAATGCTGATTCTCCAATTCTACCGAAAGACAGGGCACCGGCAAGATGACAAGAATTTAAAGACCCCCTTTTCCCTATACGCCCACAGAGACATCAGATCAAGTCCAGGCCCTCTGAACTGCACAACTAGGATCAAATCAAATCATTTAATGTAAACAAGATACAGTCTCTCATAGGCATCCCTCAAATATGGTATCTTTTAGTCAAACAGTTCATCTGGTACATCTTACCAGGTATAGTAGAACTCCGACCACTCCTTCAGATTTCTGTCGATGTTGGATAGGTCAATTATTGACCTTGGATTAGTCTTTATTCTGAAAACTGTATTTCGTCCAACGGAAATGAAGCGCGTGAACGGCGTAATAGTATATTTTTGACGGTTTACTTTGAGCATGTTCCACCCTTCTACCAATAGTACCTATTAGTTACTATTTCCGTTCCGGCCTCACGAAAAGTTACTACGCTGACCGTTCCAACCTTCTCAAAATAGTAACTAATAGTAACTATTTGCTTACCATGCTCGGGAGCGTAGTTAGCGTAGTAACTACACATCTCTGAAACGTGATTGGTCCGATCAGCCCGCGGCCTGATATTTGACCGAAAAATTCAAAAAGCGTTCCAGCCTAGCGTAGTAACTACGGTAACTAGCGTAGTAACTACGGTAAGTAGGATGGAACACGCTCTTTGGTTCCTTTGAAGAGACGGTTGGGTTATTGGCAACCAATTCTGTGTTTATTGTAGTCACTGACGTCAGAATGAACGTTGGATTATGGAATGTTTATTATTACTCCGCCGAAATGCCTCATTTCCGTTGGGACAGGTTTTCGCTTATACTTTACTTCCCCCACAAAAAAAAACTTACCACGTCGGGAGTCGCAACAGAGTCTGCTCATAGAATCCCGGATTCTAGTGTAAGTGCATCTTTCAAGTATTAAGTCTGAGGACACATTCGCTTTTGTAAGCCGTTGAACTAGCTTTTCTGGAACCAAAAAAAATGTATATAACAGCTTTAGGACATAACTTTCACGGTCACAGGTCCAGTTAAAAAAATTTGAGCATCATTGAGATAGAACAAAGAGAAATTCTTGAACAGTTTTAGAAATGAACAAATGTCTCCAATCAACCCTTCTTCAGGAATATTTTTTAACCAGTTAAGCCCAAACGCATATCTAGAAGAAATTCCAAAACGATCCGGCCAGCGCTGTACAAGATTTGACTGAATTGCCCTTTTTGTCTTGGAGTCTGCATGTGCAAAATTCCAGAAACGAACATCCCTATTTTGAAAACGTCACGCTCAGGAAAAGAATGCCCCCGTGGCCATGTCCGTAAATGCATTCACCATTCACCATACGTTTCAGCAGCAGCAAATCGCTTCGGAATGACAACAAGACCAAAGGTTCCGATGGGATCCCAAAACTATATTTTATCCCGACAATTAGGTTTTGTCTTCGTCAACAGTCTTCGCCAGACTCCTTGAACATTTTCACTCTTAAAATTTAGAAACAGATTAAGGCCAAATAGCTAATCATCTAAGAAAACCAAGTTCAGATATGAATTCAGCATGTGTCTTTACCCCGAAAAGCCCATCAAAACGATCCTGTCTTACTTCTGCGAATTTTCCAGTTTCATTGAAATTCCGGAACTACTTGTCCGGCGAAAAGATAAAGTTCAAAAACGAATTCAGCGTATCTCTTTACCCCTATATACGCCGCGCCGAAAACCGAAAATTCCCCGGCGGCCCGCCGACAGTCTCTGGCGCCTTTGTATTTAATGTTTCGAATTAGGAATAGGCATTACCCAAAACAAAATATAGGGTGTGCTTTGGCGCCAAACGGTGTTCAAAGGGAACCGGTAACCGGTTGTCGTGAAAATGTTCTCACCGTTCCCCGGGGACTCCTCGGGGAATCGAAGGGAACGGTGAGAATAGAGGGAGTAACTCCACGCGGACTCCGCCTACGGAAAAGAACGAGAACACGGGGAATTCTTTTAAAATTGACTTTGTTCGAAAAATAAAGATGCAGTTGATGAAATTGGTCTGGATCCACTTTATTTTTGGTTTTGTTAATTCTGATTCTTTTTAATTAATTTTATATTGAACCAATACTAGCCAGACAGTAACACGAGATTGGACGATGAAATTCCCTGTGCTTTTAGATCTTATTTATTTATTTTTTTTTTATTTAACTTCAACTACGGCTTCTAGAGCCATTACACATACAACACATAAAAACAACAACAAAATACATTTAAGATGGCGAGCCTTCTACGCAACAAGTGTAAAGTTCGCGGTTCCAGACTAACCACACAGGCAACGTCAGTCTCATATGGGGACTCGAAAGAACCACGAGCATGGGGTTTCGAGAGCGAAGAATTCGGGTCTGGAGAGAAAAGATAGCCCGACGCCGAAGTTCCCCGAAAGAAGGAAGGCCCTCACCCACAAACATGCCAGACGCACTACAGTTCCATGCAAGTCCGTGTAGCCACCGGAAAGAGTTGTTATATAAAACCCGAAATGTATCTAGACACTTAACTCTCGTGTTACACACCAGTGACAAACAGTACAGCGGAGTACAGTAAGCTCTGAAAAGAAAGGTCTTAACAGAAGCCTCGCATCTACCAAACCTCCGAATTAATATATTGGCCCTCACAGACAGTGATCTGGAGAGCGCAGCAACATGAGGCTCATCAGACATAGAAGGAATAAAAGTAAAGCCCAAATACTTGAAAGTTTGCACAAAAACTAGTACCTCACCAGACAAAATAACATCGGGGATGTAACGTAGGGTTGGCAATGTAATTGTGGAGTTGAACCATCCTCTATGTTCATGGGCAAGTGGGCCCAAATTGTCCATGAGTTAAGTTTTTGACCCTTGACTGGAATCAAACTCTAAGTTGGTAAACTTTACGATATATATTCGTCTACAACAGCAAACAGGTCTCAAGTTCGTCTCTTGTATACGGAAAGACAAAGATGGACTATACTGTGATTGGAGACCGAATTACGATTTGCGCGAAGTGATTGCGTTTCTTGGGGAACTAACATGTGTTCTCGCGTGTAGGGTGTTAGACGAGACGCACTTTGAAAATTAATGACTTCGACATTAGGGTGTTAGAGCAAGGTAATAAACTAAGTGTATTGGAACAAACCTACACTGCTCATAGCGAGCATAATTAATTGTATGAGAGATGGCCTGAGCCGTGTTATGAGATTGTTTGAGAGCTCAATTGGGTTTCACGGATAACTATGCAATTAGAATATTGATCGTGACGGGAAGGGAGAAATCTAAATCAATTCAATTAGTTCTTTTACACTCCACGTCTGAGCGCTTGCGCACTTGTTATGCACAACAAAGAACTCCAGCCATACGAAAATTCGACTCCTGTGACCACATTGTTACAAATCCGGTGCAAACAGAAGCGTTACTAGCCAAAATATTTCGGGGGGACTATCTAACGACTGCTTTGGGAGATAAGAACGACTATTATTGAGAAAAAAAACGACTGTGTTGACGAAAAATCCGCTGATTTTTACAAAAAGCGACTAAGAACCCCTATTTCGATAATTTCGGGGGTACACATAGCAGGTGTGAGCAGTGCCACACAAGTCTCTTTTTATTAGGGGTGCGAAATTCGAAAAATGGACAAAACTGGAGCATTTACTTTATCAAAAGCAATATTTTCATTTTTCATACAAAGTTAACTCAAATGCTGTAAACAATTTTTCGGCTTGGCCTAACTTACCAGCTGTGTGGTTACTAGTATAAGCTGCAGTATGTCCCTATTTCTCATTTTGTCAATACACTGGGCCCTTTGATCACAACTGAAAAATGTGCACTCAAACCACTGTGTACACATGACAAATTGACCTTTTTTTTCTAAAACACGTCCTAAACAACTTTTCTAAAAATTGTTCTATTTGATGAGCTACAATTTCCTACGTCAATTTTTGAAACCTCCTGGCCATCATGATTAAATTTTTGCAGTTTTCTTTAAAGACAAGTCATTTAGGGACTCTTAAAGTATTATTCAACGAAAAATATTATTTCTCCAATAAATCTTGAGTAATTATTAGACTCAAAGAAAAATATTATTTCGCCATTAAATCTTGAGTAATTATCAGACTATCACCCCCAGGTTCACACCTTTCATATGTTTCCATTTCGAACAAAATTTCTCTTTTCCTATATCTTGCCTCTAAAAGTGAAAACATACCCATAGCACATATGAAGTCTGATATGCCATTTGAATGGGGACAAATCTTGAGAGCAAGTCCAAGGCACTGTCCCAAATAAGAATTATGTAAGGACGAAAATAAGAAATTGACAGAAAGATTGGAATACCAAGTACCAGTAATACAAGTAAGTCTAGATATGCCAGTAACACAGACTAACAACGAAGTACCTTCACCTTGTACAATAAGCTAAACCAAAATTGTCTATTTCCGTTGCTGCATTGTTCAGGTAACCGACCTTGTAACATAACTGCAAACTCACCATCTTTTCTGGGCGCCGCTTCATTTGGTTGAACATATATCCATCTTCATCACTCTGGCTTTCTTCTTCAGACTCCTCCGATGATGAATCATCCATCTTTTGCTTCTGAAAGGAACCAAAAGAAATGCAACTGAATTGGAAATACTGTGTGGGGGGGGGAGCAAACAAATACAAGCACATAACAAAAATAACCACTACCTCAGTGTAGTGGATTGAAAGCCACTGCCAAGAATGTCTTTTATTCCAAAATGATTCTGGAAGATTCTAATCTTTGTTCTTGGAAACAACCTCAGTAGTAAAGCACCCATAGACAGGCCCGTCATTTCACCCAAACGTGGAGGAGTCAGGATTTGCGGATCAGATTACTGACCAAAGATATACATTACTAAGATAACCCTCTGAAGGTTTCAATGTTACTGATGGCCAGAAATTGTTGGCCTTTTTTTTGCTCTCTGAAACTGTTTAAGCACTAAAATAAGAGTTTGAATGGTCCAATCTAGCAGAACGCAAGAAATTTTGTGCATTTTGGCCCAACTTTGCAATTTTTGGCACTGGACCCACCCTTTCCTGACAATTCTCTTAAGAAAAACAGGCTTGAAACACATTACTTTAGTCATAACTGAAATACTGTGTTCGGCTGCATGTCTTTACTGAGCTGTCAACCTTCCTGAAAAGAAATGGAATAATACGGTGTTCGGCTGCATGTCTTTACTGAGATGTCAACCTTCCTGAAAAGAAATGGAATATACGCTACTACCGGCAGCAGTGTACAGTTTGCCAGCATACCTTACATTGGTCCTGTACAGGAGTGCTGCATGAAGTCGCCACCCTAAACTTCTATTTTGGGGAAATGACTTATGGAAACGAGTAAAAGTTGAGATAAAATTCAGTGCAGTATCTTGAAAGGAAGCTCAAAACCTTCAATTTCTGCTGGTACCTTAGTTTACTTGTAATTATTCAAGGCTAAGCTGGAAAACACGAAAGAATACAGGCACCCAAGTGATCATGAAGCCACCCACTTTGCTACATGATGAATGCTAGAGGCCAGCTGTTTGGTAAGAGAGATTCCTTGACCTATTGCAAATAACAAAATTTGTTGGAGTTTGCTTGATTTTTCTGGGGGTGGCAGCTTCATGATCCAGGGTGGCAGGACCATGTACCATGGCCAATCTGAATCAAATCTGGCTCAACACAAGCCAAATAATAATAAACAACCAGCTAAACAGTCTAGTACACTAGCCCCTTTTCATGCACGTGCTCAAATGTCTAGCACCATGCCTGGGTGCTAGACGTTCAAGCACTGTACCTTGGATTTCATGTATGGTGCATGGATTTCAGTATACAGTGAATACATGAAAAACACAGCTTCTATCATCACACACTGAGCACCAGCTCGGACAGGCCTGCAATTACTGCCATGAATGAGAGAAATCAAAGATAATCCTTATCATATTTTTCATAACAAAGACAATATGGCTCAACACCTATTTTGTGTTGTTCATTAAAACGCTTGAAGGGCACAAAACAGAACCAAAAGTCCTGAATTATATCTTAAATTGAAGAGGAGAAGTCCTGCTTCCTAAGACTCAGTGCTTGACCCTCTTGGACACTCCCAGGATTTACAGGCTCAGCAGTAAGTTAGGCTACTTGTTTTTATCAGAAACATAGAGATTTGGAGACTTCAAAAAACAAATTTTAGGAATTAGTACCAATGTGGCAAACTTTACCTGATATTAAATTTATTATAGTAATTCCTGAGATAGTCATTTTGAGCCAAGAACTGAGTTTTAGGTAAAAGAAAATCTCCTCTTCACTTTGAAGTACTTATTGGAATTTTTGGTTCTGTTTTGAGGCCCCTTGGAGTTGCCTTAGAGCATTTTAAAACAATGCCTGAAAACAGGTGTAGGCTATTCCTGAAAACGAATATTTGTCCTTTGCTGATAACTTACATGAAATCCAAGGACCAAGGTATAGTGGTCCTTGCATGGTGCTAGATCTTTGAGCACCATGCCTGAAAAGGGGCTAGTGACCTAGTGTACTAGACCGCAGCTAAATTAGTTAAGTGGTTAAAGTTTCTAAGATTTATTCTTTTAATGACTTTCCTAGGGGGTGGGTGGTGCCATGGTACGAGCAGCTTCTTGCAACACTCACATGCAATACTAATAACTTCCACACCTAAAGTACATACCTTTGACTTTTCCTTGTTGTGCAATGTATCGAACAAGCCGGCCATTCGCTTTTCGGACTGCTTCTGCACTGCAGCTTTGGTCTGAGCTTTTGACATAACTCCTGACTTGGCCTTCTCAGTAACTCCAGGCAGCTTGATAGAGGTGCAGGCTTTTTCAGGGTTCTTTGCACAATCATTAAATTTTGGAGCCTTAGTCATCCTATTTTCATCAACATATTCAAGGCAGTCATGGGCACTCCCAGTAAAAAAAACAATACCTCTATACTAGCCAGGCTGGCTCTTATCAGCCATGCTTTCATTTAAATCAGTACTTTCAAAATCCTCAATGGTTCGAACAGCAGTTGAACAGTCAATTTCTTTCAGGCCATTCCACCACACCCAGGTGATCCGAGGAAGATTTCCACTCGAAAACTTTTCAGCTGAGTACTTTCTTAGGAAGCTAACCGGAACCACTTGCTTTGTGCTTTCATAGTCTTCTTTAAACAAAATTGCAGCACACGCCATTTTGTCCTAATTCAAAAATTCAACCGCCGTAGCGCAACAGCAACTTTGATGAAAGTGATGAAAACAAAAATCATTACATAAGTGACAAACAAAAATCCTGACAAGAAAAACGAAACTTGATGGCTGATAATCCAGATGTCCCTATGTCCTATATCCAGATGTCCTAACATTATGTAGGTATATACCTTGCATTTTGTTCACTGACTTTAAGTTCATCTGAAACACTTCTATCTATCCTCGTTTTCATCTGCGACCTAATCTCCAACTCTCTAATAATTTGAGTTGGTAGAAATTTAGGTCTTGTCCGCGGACTAGTCTTATCTCAGCCGGCAACGGACAAATTGTGGCATAGTAGCTCTCAGAGGGCAGCTCTGTCCCTGCGACAAATTACTGTTATTCCTAGAGGCTGTGACATTAGATGAAGGCTAATCGCACGTACTTAAAAGTAGGCCTAATCAGCTTCGAATATAGTTATTCACAGGCTGCACTCCGAAAATAGCAACAGCCGAAATAGTTCCGAAAGCTCCGAAATAGTTTTGCAATTCACGGATGCGGTCTTTCTAGTATTTAGTTAATAATGTAGCACATTTGAAAAAGTCTTAAATAATCTTATTTTCTCATGTGATGGCCGAGTTGTAGATCCCTGTCGCTCATAGAGAATTTATGCCGCCCGGGCAAGGCTTCGATCCCTGCTCAAGGCAATATTTTGTCTTTTTGCAAAAGAATCTTGTTATGGAATGCACTGCCAGAAATTCTGCCGTTGCTCCTATAAATTTTTACAAAATCAAAAATAATTCAAAGCTCATTACCCTGCCCATTACCAAATACCACAGGTACGATTGTGCTACCTCCCATCCGCTCAGATTCAGGTAATAATGTTTGGATGTAGGCACTGTCTAGGGAACCGGGAGCCGTACTTTGTGTCCCATGGGCTGCGGAACCGGTAGTTCTCACGGAAACCAAACCATATGAGCTGCGATTCCGGGATCTGACGTCATTGACTAACGGAAACTTGTGTGTGCTGGCTCCCGTTCCGGTAGTAAGTGGAATTAGCTCACGGCAACTTCATCGCACCAGCTTCTCGTCCGGTAGTCTCACGGAATTGTATACTCAGAAGCTAGGAAGTCGGTAGTTCATACCGGAAATTATACAACTGGAGCTTATGTTCTGGCAGTGTCTACGTGGAATATAGAACTCATGGAATAGTTTGGATGAGAGCTAGGATACCGGGATTTTCACTGACTTAGAGAAAATAACACAAATTTTTACTACCGGAACCCATAAATTGAGAGCTAAGGTACCGGTAGCAATAACTATTTGATTGAAAATGACCAGCTCACGGACACAGATGGCTATGGGCTAGGGTTCCGGTAGTGCCAAAAATTAAAATTACAACTCACAGAGGCCTGTCAATATGGACTTTTGAGTCCGGTACAGCTCATGGGATCCAACTTCCATGAGTTTGTAATTTTGACACTACAGGAACCCTAGCCCGCAGAAGTTGGGTTCCGTGAGTTAAAAATATTCACTTCCGTTTTCTTAGTCTGCTTGACATGGGTCAGTGAGTTCAATTTTTTTTTTTGCACTACGGGAACCCTAGCCCATGGCCATCTGTGTCCGTGAGCTGGTCATTTTCATCAAATAGTTGTTGCTACCGGTACTTTAGTTTTCAATATATGGGTTCCGGTAGTAAAATTTTTGCGCATGTTATTTTCTCTAAGTCATTGAAAATCCCGGTATCCTAGCTCTCATCCAAACTATTCCGTGAGTTCCCTATTCCACGTAGACACTACCGGAACACAAGCTCCAACTGTACAGTTTCCGGTATGAACTACCGGCTCCCTAGTTTCTAAGTACACAATTCCGTGAGACTACCGGACAAGAAGCTTGTGCGATGAAGTTCCCGTGAGCTATTTCCACTTACTACCGGAACGGGAGCCAGCACATACAAGTTTCCGTTAGTCAATGACGTCAGATCCCGGAATCGCAGCTCATATGGTTTGGTTTCCGTGAGAACTACCGGTTCCGCAGCCCATGGGACATAAAGTACGGCTCCCGGTTCCCTAGACAGTGCCTTGGATGTAACCTCCTGACACTTGTTTTCGACGCGGCGCAAGCTGAATTAATTGGAACGAGTTTTCATGAGTCTGTCACTCGACTCGTGACGCGGAAAAACTTGTTTTCACCGTCCCGCGTTCAATATTACGAAGGGAATGACATGCAAATATACTCGTGTCAATTTAAGAGAAGTGGGAAGTGAACCGTGCTAAAATAGATCAAAGAGGAGGTGGAATGGTAATGTGTTCTTCTTAAGAATGAAACAGCATCATAAGACGTTAAACTAAATTACAGTACAGTTTATCGTAAACGGGAGCGAGTCTTTTCTAACGTATGGAAATAATTTAGACATTTTCAGCTGATCTGACATGTTTCAAACTGTTGAATTTACGGGTACTGGGGATAGAAGTCGATATTGCTGTTTATAGCTGCTGTTAGTTGTGAACAGTCGTATCCAACTGTACTTCTTACGTCTATAGTCAGGGTTCGCGTTGGAGACACAGCAGTATGTTACTGTATACAGCTGTATGTCTTACGTCTAGTCGGGATACGCGTTGGAGACACAGCAGTATGTTACTGTATACAGCTGTATGTCTTACGTCTAGTCGGGATACGCGTTGGAGACACAGCAGTATGTTACTGTATACAGCTGTATGTCTTACGTCTAGTCGGGATACACGTTGGAGACACAGCAGTATGTCACTGTATACAGCTGTATGTCTTACGTCTAGTCGGGATACGCGTTGGAGATACAGCAGTATGTTACTGTATACAGCTGTATGTCTTACGTCTAGTCGGGATACGCGTTGGAGACACAGCAGTATTTACTGTATACACCTGTCTGGCGGTGGGAATGCAGCAGTTTCTAGTTGTAAGCAGACGTTTACAGTTGTCAGTGTTTGAGACAGAGCAGCATGTCACTGTATATATAGCTGTTTGATGGTTGGAACACAGCAGTATTTAGCCGTAACTAGCTGTTTACAGCCGTAAATGTTTACAACAGCAGCTTGGCGTTGAGCAAACTGTAAACAAACTGTAAACCTGCTTAGAAAAGGGATGACTGTCAATTAATAAAAATAGTCGAGTAAGAACATTGTATTTACAAAAATAGCAAGTTGGTTCTATGTCTCCTAAAAGCGACAAAAGCGTAACAGGATCCATACAACCGTGTGTCGATCTGACGGTCTTTTCGGACACGGTCGGCACAGCTGCGAACCCAGCTGTTAGGAAATCATTCTTTCACGGCACTTAACACCTGTATCTCTGACAGTTGTACACAGCAACATACCGCTGTGTCTCCAACGCGTATCCCGACTAGACGTAAGCCATACAGCTGTATACGCCACCTGACAGGTGTATACAGTAACATACTGCTGTGTCTCCAACGCGTATCCCGACTAGACGTAAGACATACAGCTGTATACAGTAACATACTGCTGTGTCTCCAACGCGTATCCCGACTAGACGTAAGACATACAGCTGTATACAGTAACATACTGCTGTGTCTCCAACGCGTATCCCGACTAGACGTAAGTCATACAGCTGTATACAGTAACATACTGCTGTGTCTCCAACGCGTATCCCAACTAGACGTAAGACATACAGCTGTATACACCAACAGACAGGTGTATACAGTAACATACTGCTGTGTCTCCAACGCGTATCCCGACTAGACGTAAGAAGTACAGCTGTATACGACTGTTCACAACTAAAAACAGCTATAAACAGCTGTAACATCGACGTCTATCCCCAGTAGCCGTAAATTCAACAGTTGTAAGCAGCTGTTTCCAACTGAAATCAGCTGAAAACAGCTGTTTTCAGCTGAAAACAGGTGAGAACAGCTGGAAACGTCTAAATTATTTCCATACGGGGTAGTCGACACCTGCTTTGAATTGGTTGATATTTTCGGCATTTACAACACTTTCTGGGAGATTATTCCAATATTCTACTATTCGGTTTCTAAAGCACCATTTCCAATTTCTTTTCGAATTTCTTACCACTCAGTTTCAATTTGTGTCCTCTGAGACCGTTGTGACTGAAAGTGAGGACATCAACAGACCTTAATTTATCATAATAACTATGGCAAATTCTAAAAGTTTCGATCAAATCACCCCGTGGAAAGCTGTAAGATAAACTGGGTAACCGTAATTTCTTAAGCCGGTTTTCATAAGGAAGATGGCGAATGGCTGGCACTGTTTTTGTTGCTCTTCTTTGAACTTGCTCAATGGCGATAAAATTCTTGATACAGATGGACCTTGTTGTTACGTAGCCATATTCAATTAATGGGCCAGTAGTGCCTTCAATAAAATAGGAAATAGGGAATTGTCCATACATGTAAATGTCCTTCTCATAAGATTCACAATTCTTTTACTTTTCTTGATAATAGTTTCATAATGCGCTGAAAATTTTAGATCTGTGTCCGTAACTACCACGATATATTCCATGACCTTGATGACATATTTTAGGGTTCAAACCGGATTCGAGAACAGTACGTGGGGGGGGGGGGTTAAACCTCTTAACAAGTGCAAACTTGTGGAGGGTGTTGTAGTTACTAGTATTTTTTCAAATAAACCCCATGTATTATCTAAAATCGAAATAACCTAGCCGCGGATTTAAGTTAGGGTTCAGGTTCAGGTTCTTTTTAATAACAAACTAAATAACAAAATGTACAGAGCCCGGCTGAGAAGACAAATTCGTAATGCACGAGATGGAAAGACTTCTTTAAATAAATACAACATTTTTACTTTACTACATGCCATTCATACAAATGGAAATATGCGTATTCCTCCGTCAGCACCCGGTCCCCAACACCACTCGTTGACACGTCCAGCAAAACAAACAATAAAAAAGTAAAACTAAAAGATAACAAGAACCGAGGAAAAGTGATCTCAGTCCAAGGAAGGATCCTGGACTGAGTATTCACATTCACATCCCCCAGGTTCAGTATCTTCAAAACCAGGTAAAATAAAATTACGCCCCTGGTCTGACGTTCTTGGTCTGACGTTCCTGGTCTGAGGCAAGCAATAAGGATCTTGTATCCCGATGAGTAGCTTGCAGACGAAGATGGCGCTATTTTCTGGTTACTGCTTCTGGGGCACACCAGTCCTCTCTCCATGGCTGTCGCGCCATTCCTTTTCGAGTCGCTTTTTGAAACCCTCAGATGTTTCACTGGTGACAGTTGATTCAGACAGCTTAAGAAACTTCTGAACTGGAGAAGTATTTTTCATTTCCTAGTCTAATTGTTCCAGCTGACTAATCTTTTTCCAAATGTCTGAACTGGTTGAAAAAGGTTTGGTGGTATTAAACGGATCGTCAGTCCAGGATTTTCCTTCGGTTATTGCTGGCAAGGCAGAGCAAAATAACACTAGGGAGTAGCGCCAAGACTTGAAAAAAAATGACACACAATCAAATAGCAGCGACACTAGCACCACTAGCGATAGCGAACGTCCCTACTGAAACTCAATCTGTCAGTGCTGGCTCGAATAACTTCATATTTTGATCATTGCAAAAAAAAGATACAACATCCCCTGTTTCCTCGATGTGTGCAGACCGCATCTTAGCTTTACCAGAAATTTTAAATCCGCAAGTTTGTCTCGCTTTATATACATTGGGTTTATTGGAAAAAAATACTAAGAACTACAAAACCGACTAGTTTACACTAGTACTTTTAAAAGCCGTTTGCGAAGCAAGGAAAGCCTAGGTTTTGACGATACTTCCTAGTATTATTTTGCTGTGCTGGCAATGCCACAGATGCATACTATGAGAAATTGATGTAATTGATGTTACTTACCAAGAGGTAAAACGATGAAGAATGGGAACCAGCAGATTAAAAACGCTCCGACAACAATTCCAAGCGTCTTGGCTGCTTTCTTCTCCCGCTTGAACTTGCTAATTCGCGAAGAAAGCCCCGACGTAAGTGGCGCCATCTTTTTGGCGGGTGAGAAGCAGGTAGCTTTTAATCCCCTGTCGTCACTGCCTTCCCCTGCTTCCGTTAGGATCTGACTTTCCCTTCTTCCACAATAGACATCATCAGCAGCAAACGACGGTTTCCTTGAAGTATTACCGCTACCACTTGTCACATATTCAGCCGTTAGGCTGTGTTTTGAAACGTTCCTTGCGGTCGATAGCGCCCTTTCGCCCGGTCGTTTTCTAACGGTCTTTCCCCGGTGAACTCGTAATTGAACATCAGCGCTCGATATAACGCCACTTTCTAAATATTTCGTCTGTTTGACGGCGGCTTTGTAGATTCTCCAGTAAACGGCAAGGATGATGAACGTGGGAACATAAAACGACCCAGTGATGGAAAAGATGACGTAGCCAAGCTCTTTCGTGACGTCACAAACTGACGGGTCGTTGTGGGGTTGTTTCCACCCCATAAGCGGTCCGATGCTGATGATCACCGATAAGAGCCAAACCTGGAAAATGGTACTCGGTTCCTTTCAGATCATCGGGGGGTGGGGGCTAAACTAGAGGAAAAATAAATGGAAAACGATATTTTCACGAAGAATCTGGAAGAGAAATTTATCGACAGCTTATGGTTAATTCAATGATCACGAAAACAAACAAAATAAGATGAATACAATAAAAATGGACCACAAGAGTGACACTACACCAGACAAACGGAACGTTTTTTTGCACCCCAGAAAGAGGGCGTGGCTCGGTTGTGGCTCGAAAATAACGGTTCCGCGCTCGTTTGTGATGTTTACCAGTCTGTTTCCGCGACCAACAACGTTGCTTTGGCTTGCACTGCGAAAAGTAAAGATATCGATTTAGCCTGTATTCTTACCAGGGGCCTGCATTTTCGTTGGAGGGGGGGGGGGGCAGGGTCAAAATTTCTATCAATCTTTAAAAAATTCTACCGAATCCTAGCAACTTAGCTTTAAATAATTAATAAATAGAAAAGATTAAGTCCTAGGCTATTCACTACTACCCATGACCACATAAAGTGAGCGCCGCAGGCGAGATTTTTAAAGAGCTTTTACCTGCCGAATTTAACTATATCCATGCAGATCCTGTCTTTTAGCAAGCCTACACTAGCTTAAAACCCAAGCTAAATGACGCGCTCTTTCACAGAATGGAGAATATTTCAGCCGCAGGTGGAATTTTTGGAGACATTCATGATTAGAGCGTCTTTTTGGGATCCAAAATATTGTTATTATTACTTATTTGAACCCTTCAAAACTGAAGAGTAGGCTGATATATAAAAAGAACAACAACATGTCAATCAAACTCACACACACTTACATGCTCCTAAAAAAATAACTAGCTGACCGTTACTGGCCCTGCATGAATTGTTTTTTATGGCCTAATTATCTGCTAAAAAAAAAAAAAAAAGGTTGCACAAAACCAAATAATGCCGAAACTATGCGCCACAGACAAAAATTTGGAAAATTGGCTTCTTTCCGTTTTCCGACAGTAAGTTTTCGGTAGAAAACCCGAAATTGTGTCCTTCTGTCAAACTAACATACACGACCGATATTTTTACAAGATCAAACTATACAAGTGAGAGCACTGTAAGGATAGTCCCCCTTCTTAAGGATGCCACCTCCCAAACACATAAGGTAAGATCCATCTGGTTTATTAAATTATTTTACAAAAGGCCTCCGAGATCCATCTGGTTTATTAAATTATTTTACAAAAGGCCTCCCTCAGGGGGGGACTGGTATGAAATCTGAGGACCCCTAGCCTAAAATCTGGCCTTTTTCGGAAAAAAGACCCACCCACCCCCGCCTGGCTGGTATGAAATCTGAAACCGCTAGGAGTACCCCAATACCCGCCGAAAAAATCTGCATAAAAAAAAAAATATTGCATACACCACCCCCAATAGCAGGGTCTGTAGCATATTGTTCGATTCCAAATTACAAGGTTAGAAGTATGCTGTACTTCTTCTATTATTATCACAAAGACTATCCAAGTAAAAAGCTTATTTCAGCACACGTTAAGGATTTTTTTAATTTTTTGACCTCGGAAACGAACCTCGGAAACGCTTTAGTATCAGATTTCAAGTAAGGCTTTGCACTTGGCCAACGAATGTCTAGACTTCTACTTGTGCTTTCAGCGGGAAGACGGAAACATTGACGGTTTTTATGGCACTTGCCCTTCGGCCAAGTGCCATATAGCGATCGCAGACGTCCGTCCGTCGGTTTGTCGGTCTGTCCAGGTTTTGCTAGTTCGGGCACTTCCACATAAGCTAGGACGATAAAACTTGGCAGGCGTATCAGGGACCCCAAATGATTAAGTTGGAAATAGTCACTTCCCCCATCCGAGCACCGTGGGGGGAGTGGAGTGAGGGGGAACCCGGAATCTTGAGGTATTTATAACTTTTGAACGGGTAATCGGATCTCGATGAAACTTGATATTTGGAAAGACCTCATGCCTCAGACGATCTAATTAAAATCCGGACGGGAACCGGTGACTTTTGGGGGGAACTGAAGGGGGCAACCGGAAATCTTGGGAAACGCTATGAGTGGAGGGATCGAGATGAAACTTGGTGGGAAGACACCTAGCAAACACTAGATACATCACTGAAATGACCGAGCCGATTCGGGCACTGTCGGGGGAGTGGAGGTAGGGGGAATCCGGAATCTTGAGGTATTTATAACTTTTGAACGGGTGATCGGATCTCGATGAAACTTGATGTTTGGAAAGACCTCATGCCTCAGACGACCCACTTAAAATCCGGACGGGATCCGGTGACTTTTGGGGGGAGCTGGAGGGGGCAACCGGAAATATTGGAAAACGCTATGAGTGGAGGGATCGAGATGAAACTTGGTGGGAAGACACCTAGCAAACACTAGATATATCATCGACATAACCGAGCCGTGCCTACTCGTAACAAGTGCCATATGAGCTCGTAGCTCTTGTTCGTGTTTGTCTCTTCCCTCCTGCTCGTCGAAGATAGCAGAAGTCCAGCGACTTATTTTTGAGCGTACTTTCTCGAGTCTTGCTGTAGCCTTAAAAGGTCGGCCTTATCTCTTCTTAAATATTGCCACTGACGCCTTATTCCTTGAGCACGAGTAGAAGAAACGGGACAAACTCGTGAAGAAAAGCGCCCGCAGGGACAAGCGTCATTTTATAGAGATGAAAGCTTAGATGGCAGAAGAGGCATCAAAAAGAGGGGACTCAAGAGCTTTCTACAAAAACACGAACGATATCATCGGAAAGCGGCCTTACGTGGACGGACCTGTAAGGGATCCGAGCTGCCGGCTAATCACTGAGCCCGAAAAGATCGGCGGAGTTTGGGCAAACCCCTTTGAACGCCTCCTTAATCGATCGGCGCCAACGGAACAACCGGATATTCCAGATGAGCCTTTCATCAGGCTAGCAGTAAGCTCTGACCCACCCTCTTCAGCCGAAATCACTGGTGCCCTAAAGAAGCTAAAAAACGGCATGTCGCCCAGAGAAGACTGTATCGCATCTGAAATACTGAAGTGGTCTGTAAACGCCTGCCTAACAGTTTGGATGACACTCTTTAACCTGGTATGGGAAACCGAAAAGGTCAGATCAAAGCTAAGGACAAGGAGTACTCTAGTCAAAATCTTTAAAAAGGGCGATTCTACTAAGTGTGAAAACTGGCGAGGGATCAGCCTGCTCTCCATTCCTGGCAAGCTCCTGGCCACCACCCTGCTGAACCGCATACAGCCAGCAGTCAACAAACACCTCCGCGAAGAACAGCATGGCTTCCGCCCAAACCGTTCATGTGCGGATCTCATATTCGTGCTAAGAATGCTGCTAGAAGAGTGCAACGAATGGAGGAAAAAGCTCTACCTATTCTTCATAGACTTCGAAAAAGCCTTTGACTCCATCAACCGTGCCACACTCTTAGAGAGTGCTCCGGTACTATGGCATACCGGACAAACTCGTAAGCCTGATAGCAGACTTTTACGAAGACACGGAATGCTGTGTCCGTACCCGCGACGGCAACACCAGATACTTCCAAATTACGACGGGCGTGAAGTAAGGGTGCTTTCTGTCTCCGCTGCTGTTCGTCCTGATCATCGACTACGTTCTAAGAAGATGTGAAGGATACGGCATTGACATCCGGGATGGCAGAAAACTAGGAGACATAGACTTTGCCGATGACATCAACCTAATGGAGGCCTGCAAACAGAAGCTCCAGGACTTCCTCAAAAGACCAGTGAAACAGCTGAACTGTTCGGACTGAAAATAAACATCCCCAAAACGAATAGTATGGCGAGCAGTGGATCTCCGCTAGATATACGCTGTAGGGACCAGCAAGTCGAACAGGTCGTTGAATTCCGATATCTCGGCAGTACAGTTGAAAACATTGGAGCTTGTGCAAGGGAGGTCCAGCTAAGACTTGGTCAGGCCAGCGGTGTCTTCAATCGGCTAAAGAAGATATGGAGGAGCAAGAAGTACTCCCTTAGACTCAAGCTGAGACTTTTCAACAGCAACGTTTTGTCCGTACTTCTGTACGGGTCCGAGACCTGGCACCTCAGCCAACAGCAGGAGAAACGTCTTCTGGCCTTTGAAAACACCTGCCTTAGGCGGATCTTAAACATACACTGGACAGAAAGGGTTCCGCCAGATGACAGTGCAACCCCTTATTACTGAAGTCATCAAGATCTGCCGCTGGAGGTATCTGGGCGATACAATCAGGATGGGAAGCACCAGACTCCCCAACGCTATCCTCCAGTGGCATCCGGAGGGATCCAGACGAAGAGCGCGACGGAAGAACACTCCTCGCCGTACACCAGTCGGATCTTCACTATATCAACGTGTCTATCCAGTCCGAATGGGAAGATGTATGGGCAGCGACCCTTATGAGAGACGACTGGCGGCTCTTCTTGGATGCCCTTAGCGCCTGTGGAGGTGCAGGAGGAACTAAGGTCTAAGATAAGGTAACAAAGTTGCTGACTTTGTTGGAGAATGCTTCGAACCAACCAAAATCTTCTGTGACGTGCCTCACCGGTGCCGAATATTAGTAATTTCTGATTCTTGGGAGAATTTCGGGGTGTTTCAGGATCCCATATGCTGTGTGCAGCTTGGACTCTTTGTCCCAGCTGTGTTGGCCGTGTGATTTCCTGCTAAATGATATGTTGCTTGGGTCAGTGTACAAAAAAAAATCCCAAGAGGACCACCCAAATAAAATCTGCTAAATCGGGGCAAAAACGACCCACCCCACCCGGCTAGGGTCCTCAGATTTCATACCAGTCCCCCCTGGCCTCCCTCTCTAAGATTTATTTTCCCTTTTCTTTTCTAACGGACGATGGCTGACAGCTCGAACCTAACCAAATAAATCACCACAAAGTCTCTCCCTCTCGCACGGTCAAAATGCAGAAATGGCAAAAGACCGTTAGAAGAAAGCCACCACCATCACAAGGCTTCAGCCAGCCAATCAGAAGTTTGCCTTTCAGAAGGGCAAACTGGGGTCAAACGACGTGACCCACACCCAAAAGAAGCTCTCCCTCGAAAGATTTTCGGGCTCGATTCGCCATTCACCAGTATACTTGTTGGTACAGGAATTCTAGATTTGTAAATAAAGTAAGTCTCTTTCCTTGGATCCATCCTCCTCCGACGCCCTCGTCGCACTCTGCCCAACTGAACTCATCTCACCTGTTCTCAATATACACTCAACCTATGAGAGCCTTTTGCAATACTGCTGATTCATGCTTCTCTCTCGCCACCTATCTTTTATCGAACAAACGATTATATTTTATACCAGCTGCAGAGCAATATAATAGCCATGTACTTGCGAACTGAGTGTACGATTCTCTGCAGCATGGGGGGGGGGGGGAGGCGGACTTTAAAAATTGAAGTCGAAATTGGACAGAAGTTCGGAATATATAGCGAATAATTAAGGATTGATAGCCTATTCGGGATTCGGTAAAATGTCGTCGAAATCGGACCGAAGTTCGGGGTTCGTAGTAACTATCGCATCCTGGCAATAATACCGAATAAATTGTCGAATCCCAGTTATTATAACGAATAATTCTGGACCAATAGCCTGTTCGGGATTCTGTATAATTACTGAGTCCCATTTGTACCTAATAAATACGTGTAATTTCGTCGAAACTGCATCGAAGTTTGGGATTCGTTATAACTACCGAATCTGGCAATTTTGTCGAATAAATTACCGAAGTCGGGATTTTGTATAACTACCGAATCCCCGTAAATATTACTGAATAGTTCAGTATCGAAGAAATAAAGAATAATTTTTCGTAGGCCCAAAGTTTTACCGAATCTCGAAAAGTAGGGGGTGATGACCCCCCTTCGCCCCCCACCCCTAGCGGCGCCCCTGATCCTCAACTGACGCTCTAATCGACTGTTTCTTCAAATAAATCTCCGGTTTTTGCCGGATTTCCGCTGACCATGTGTTCGGTGAGTTTGAACTAAGTTTTTGTTTCATTCTTTGATCTCGAACCCTCCCTACCACTAAATATAGACCTACCGGTCCATCTACGCATATAACTGTACTTTGAACCAAAGGATCCCCACATTTAGTTTGAACAAAATATCTCAAACTCTTCAAGAGCTATCGCGCTAATAGACGGACGGACGGACGGACAGACAAGCATCACGAAGTCATAGGTACCCCGTCACCAACATTTCGGGATCCCAAAAAGGGCATTCGTCACGACAGTGTGACAGTCCAGTCCGTTATAACAAGGCCCCGTGCATTCATTTTAATCAGAAACAATCCGAGCCGTTTACAAAAATTGTTAATTTTGGCTCTGCACAGCTTCAGTCGTAAGCCCGTCCCTAAAGACAAGTCGAGTCGTTTAAACCAGGTTTCATAGCCCCGATAGGTCGGACACATGATTCATGGGGGAGGCAATATGGCTACCTGTTCTACTCCCACTGATTTTAGTCTCTACTCCAGATTTTAGCCTGTCAAAATTACAATAGGTTAGTTGTTAAAGTGAAGTCTGACAGGATTTAATATACCTTATAGACCAAAAGCGAGAGACAAGCATAGAATTTTTAAACATAATCGAAAAGCCATCAGAAATCTAATGACAGGAGACCCGCGAAACAAGTGTGCCAAGAACAGATGGAAAAATGTCGATTACAAAGCGAGGTTGAGGTGGGAACAATGCTTGAAAGGACAAGGAAGATTTTAAGATACACCCGAAATTCGTCTCCCAGAACAGGAGGGGTTCTGCAGACTCTGGAATAGCTTATTCTAGTCGGGACATAGATATTTGACCTCTATGCTAGCAGAGGAGTAACTAGCCAAAATGTTTTTTTTTGGAGGGGGTGGGGGGCTGGCTGGTCATTTTTACCGACTTTTTGTGTGGAAATTTTTTTTTTCTACGTAACATCGACTGATTTTAAGAAAAACCGACCATTTCTAAAAAAACATTGACTTTCAAAAAACCGACTGTTTCCGAAAAAATATCGACTGTTTTTACGAAAAATCGCGGCGCTTCACGGCGATGGAGGTATAATCTTTACCGACTGGCCAACAACATTGGGGGGGGGGAGGCCTCCCCCTACCATACGTGACGCCCCTGTACGCTAGTGTTAAACCACATCTGAAAAGCCTTCGTAAAATTCAGAACACTCGTACAACTCGAAAATGATCTCTTTTATTTTTAAGTTATTCTAAAAGCGAACTTCTCGTTCTTCATTTGCTGTGTAGGCTATAGCAACTTCTGTAGCGTAATGAGACTCAGACTTAATTTTGTGGTAAGGTCGCAGATGAGTACTGAGGCAGATACAGACCTTTCAGATGGGCTTAAATATGCTGCATTGGGGAAAGATATAGCGTTTCTATCGGGCGAAAGACAAAGTTTGTTTCGTCGATGAATCTCGGTTTGTTTTTACACAGAAGGAATCAAACTATGTAAACCAGTTTTGAGTTGCAATTTCTCAGATGTAGTTTTACGTGCTTTAGTTTTCGTCAGGAAAGTACAGTGTGTCGGATAGAATAGCCGGAGTTTTTTTCTATCTGTAAACTCCAGTTGGGCGAAGACCAAAAGTTTGTTACCTCCATAAATCCGGATTTTTTTTTTTAAATGCACTGGCAAACCTGTTTTCCTCGTTTCGTTTCTGAGGAAGTGTGTGTCGATGGACAGTGTTGTGATTTCATAGCTATTCTTTGCTTTTCATTGGGATCGCAAAAAGACGCTCTGCTCCTTGGCGTTTCACAAAATTTCGCCTGTGGCGCATTTCGTAGTATTCTCTATTTAGAGGAACGGGGGAACTAAGGCTTGATTACTTGGCAATTTGGCTTGGAATTTTTTAGATTTGAAACACATTAAAGGCTAGAATCTTTCTAGACAAAGGCAGATTAAAAAGTTTAGCCTGCGGTGCTTGCTTTTAATTTGTACCGGGTACAGGCTTGAAAGCTTTCCTCTTTAGCGAAAGCTGAAATGTAAAGCTGAGGCTATGAATGTATGTATACACAAATTTTGATTACAAGAATAATTTCAGCTGATGCAGTGCGAATACTTTCTATTATTTGTTGGCGGGAAATGTGCGCCATTGCCGCGTAGCGGCAACAGTTCATTTTTGTCGGTCCGTCTGAGTCGTATTTTACGATCCAGAAGTCGTTGAAATGAGGGGTCTCACCCCCCTTGGCCTTAGTGCTTAGAGCCACCTGGATTCGGTTCAGCGTCGATTTCATGAAACTCGCCTAAGTGGGTCCCCCACTGGCAATCGCAAGGCCGTCGTAACGGTGTTTGTCCAGACCCGGCGTGCTCTCATTGGCTGAAAATCACAAAAATGGGTGCTTACGACACGGTACAATATTACTTGCGGCTGCTTTTGGAATACGCCTATCTAGTCTGGGCAGTCCCGTATACAGGGATTTATTTTGGGGGGGGTTTGCCTTTCGGGGGGGGGGGGGGGGTCGCCTGTGGGTTGGACAAAAAAGTAAAAAAAAGACACAGATCAGAGGGAAAAGCCTATAAAAATGATGATGTTTGCATGTTTCGGGGGGGGGGGGGTCAACCGCCAATCCCCCCCCCCCTGGATGCGGCCTTGAGTCTGGGGATCCTATTTGCAAAGGAGCGTATGTCTGAACGACGACAACGAGTCCGAGCAAATCAGAGCACTTCGTACAGTGGAAGTGGGTGACCCAACGCCACCGTATGTTTTCCACCACCAAGGAAGTCTTGCATCATCAAGAGGATTAGTTGGGTCAGACGAAACGGTCTAATATTTTGGTAGCTCCATCGCCAACGTATATTTTCCGCCAACTCATTAGTGCAGGTAGCGCAGGTAGCTGGTTCTTCAGATCTAAATCCTTAAATGCGAAAAGGGGCTTATCACCGCCAACGCTAACTCTGAGTTAATCCTAACTAATACGAAGACTGAGCTTAACGTTTCAAATAAATATTTATTTAAAGTGCAACCAAAGAAACTGTACAACTTCAACAACTCAAGGTCCCCAAATTATTCAAATTTCAAAAGTTAAGAAATCGCCCGCAGAAATACTTCTCTTGAAGACTTTCCTTCTTGATACGTAATCTTAACTTTCAGTAGCCATGATACTTAATGTAATGTAATGTAATGTTTATTTTTCACCCATCGTACAGGAAAGAGAAAATGATGGAGTATAAAAAAGAAAGAAAGTAGAAAAACACAGAAAAAAGATCACACAACAAAGAAAAACAAAAGGCAAATCACTGAGGGAAAAATCACACTTATAATCACAAAATGTCAAAAAACAATCCCTTGCCACTCATGGCCGCTCTTACTGCATTTTACTCGTTGACATAGCTCATCGAGCTTTTGAATCGGGTCGACGATACCGTATTTATTGGTCATGTAGGTATTGCGCGTCCAAGGAGGAAGACGAAGAAGGTATTTTGCGAATTTAAAGTAAATCCGTTTAATTTTTAGTCGGTCCGTCGCATTTAAAGTTTCAGAAAATGGAGCTATATATAAAATATGGGGTAGCGCAACACTATTATATAATTTTGCTAATAGAGTTCGGTTTAGATGAAACTGGGTTGAAACAGTTTGACCATAAGAGTGACGAATTTTGCTTTCCATGTTCTCAACCATCAATGCCTTAGTTTGTTTCAGCGTCTTACCAATCGGATGCCAATCCGGTTGGCACTTGACGGGTTGTCGGCAAAACGTCCCCATTCAAAACGTCCCCTGACGAAACATCCCCGACGAAATGTCCCCTTGACAAAACGTCCCCACGACAAACAGTCCCCGTGGCGAAACGTCCCCAATGAAAAAGTCCCCTGGCGAAACTTCCCAATGACGAAAAGTCCCCGGCTGTAGAATTTTGTGTTTCATCGCTGAAGGATAGCTAGGCCTGTGAGACTACTGATTGTGTCATCAGTCCGGACAAATTGTGTTATTGGAATATAAACTTTTGAAAACCACGATGGGGTTGAATACTTCAAGATTTAACCGATACTCAAGAAACAAACCAAAGTGTTGCTCCCTGCTATAGCCATTTCTTAAAGAATGCGCAAAGATTGAGTAGTTTGTCAGTTTTCGTTTTATCTTTTATTTAATTGGTTTATTTTGTGTGTTAGTTTACGCTGCGATATAGCTCGCTAGCTCGCTTCTCATCTCGCTTTTGTTCGATATTTAATCTGGTGATATTTATTATTAAAAGATTTTATTAAAGAACCAAACCCGTCTAACCTAGACTTACTATGTTTTTCTACCTAACTAATCGTTCTATCTCCTTTTGTTTCCTCGCTTCCCTTGTCATTTTTATCCAGTATAACGGCATTACGCTTATTTTTGCGTTTTCCTTGTTTGACTCTCTTTGAGCCACAGTGGGCTTCCCCTTTCTCTGAAGAGCAAACGACCTAGAACTGATCAGTTACAAATCAATTGCAAGGCATATTACGCTACATTTTAACTGAAAATAATACATTTACAAAGCAACCGGTCCTATGCCGGATCTTTCCTGCTTATAAAGAATGTTCCCACGCCTGTAATGCTCACTCTGAAGTTATTTTACCTCAATCGTGCACCTGAAGATCGAGGCGAACTTAAAAACCTATGCTTGGGGACGTTTTGCCGTGGGGACATTTTGTCACGGGGACCTTTTGTCATGGGGACATTTCGCCAGGGGACGTTTTGTCATGGGGACGTTTCTTCGGTAAGCTGCACTCGACACCCCATCAGAGTATTCTGACAAAACTTGACCCTGCACCCTCGAATCCTCTTGGTGACGTAAGATTTCTTGGGTGGCGATAAACACCCTTTTCATATTTCAAGATTTACATCTGAAACTACCTGCACAGGCTACCTGAATTGAAAGGTGGCCGAAAACATATGGTGGCGGAAAACCGCGGGTGCGGTGGAACACTGCTACCGTATAATGTTAGGTCTAAGATAAGTTGGCTACAAAAGACCTTGAGACCTTCTGTAATTAAGGCCGAGATTAAGGCTGGAGACAATCCTTGTCCGCCGGGAAGCTTTTGTGGCAGGTCGATCCTTGTCAGTGGAAAGCACATGGATATATTTCTCGAACAAGCATCGGTGAACCAACGGACACGGCACCAGGACATCTTGCTGCCAGCGAAAGGCCGTACTAACCAAAATCTGACGCTTTTTTTTACCATATTTTAAAGATAGAATTAACATAATTTGATGGATTTTAAGTGGCAAGTTTTTTGTTTTAATTGCAAATTTAATGTTTTTTCCCGCAGCTACGAGTCGAGTCAATAAAATATCTGTCTATCTATTATTTTCAGTCATTTGAAAATAATGCGAATAAAGAAGTTTCCGAATCAAGAGCTTTCTGAGATATGAATATGGAAACGTCCTGAGTGATGCTGAATAGACGTTGAGCTAACGTGTAAGGATATTCCCCTCCTTAAAGACGACCTCTCCCAAACACATAAGGTAAGATCCATCTGGTTTGTTAAATTATTTTACAACAGTGAAGAGGTGGGGTGTGAAGAGGTGGGGTGGGGGGGAGGTGAGATGGGGGGCGGTGGGTAGGTTGTGACGAGGAAACCATTTTTCTTTCCTATATTCTTTTTTTCTCTCTCTCTTTCTTTACCTCTTTTTTCTTTTCTTTCTTTGAAAATATATTAGATTAGTTTTTATGTCATTATTTATTGAATAATTTCAAGTTAAAAGGTGGCTAGAAGATACAGCCACCCACAGGACTTTTGTCTTTTATGTGGTTGTTGGGTTTTTTTTTGTACAATGTAGTTGTGTTTTTTTGGTGAAGTAAAAAAATACCTGTATCTATCTGTATCTGTAAACAGGCCTCCCTCTCAAAGATTTATTATCCCTGTCTTTTCTGACGGACGTTGGCTCACAGCTCGAACCCAACCAAATAAATCACCACAAAGTCCAGGTCCCTCTCACACGGTCAAAAGTCAGAAATGGCAAAAGACCGTTAGAAGAAAGCGATCACCATCATAAGGCTTCAGCCAGCCAATCAGGAGTTTGCCTTTCTGAAGGGCAAACTGGACGACGTTCTCCCTCAAAAGATTTTCGGGCTGGATTCGGGGAGTTTTAATCTTAAAAAGCCGTTCACCAGCACACTTGTTGATACAGGAACTGAACTGTATAACTAAAGTAAGTTTATTTCTGTAGATCCATCTTCCTCCGACGCCCTCACAGAACTCTTCTCAGCTCAACTCATCTCTTCTTATCTAACATACAGTCTGCCTAGGAATGCCTTCTACAATACTGACCATCCTACTTCTTTCTGACTCAACATCTATCTATTAACAAACGATTATATTTTATACCAACTTCATACCATTATAATAACCATGTACTTGCGACTTGATAGTTTACGATTTAAGATTTAGAAAGCGGGTAGATTGTTCACCACAGCAGATAGGAAAGCAAGAACCAAATGTACGCCTTGCCGAACGCTATCGTCTACGCTACCTAAACAACCCCTCAATCCGGTGGCTTCTCGCTAAGCCGCCAAGTAAGGTCGCCTTCGCGTCTAACATCTCGTGCGAAACAGTAGACCGACCGTAACCCGTAAACGCGTACCTAGCTCAAAAGGGGTTACAAAAAAGTAAAGTACCGAAGGGAACCTTACAAAGTGGTGGTACCAGACTGTTGGATTTGATAAGTTTAATCTGGATATAAGCTTCTTTATTATCCAAAGAAAACGAAAACTATCAATGTATTATCTTGTTTATTCTATTGATAAATGTCGTTAAAGATTTGAATTTGATGTCTATTTCTATTTCTCAGAATTTGATCTTGGCTCACTTCATCTCGTATTTACACAGTAATGTAAATGTTAGAGCGTTGATCAAAGCGTTGATTCTATTTGTATTCAGAAAAAAAAGAGAAAGAATGGAGAAAAGAATAACTCTAACTTCGACAGAAAAAAAGAAAAAAAAATGGAAAAAAATATGTCCAGATATCGAAGAGAAGAATAGAAGAAAATTAAAGAATGTAAATCTTAGCCTGTTTTCTATGTATATCTTACCCACATAAAAAAAATGAATAATTGGGTAATTGGAACTATAAAATATTTGTATAGTTTTGTTAGATATGTAAAACGTTTTTCAGCTGTTTGTAATTCGTTGTCTGCACCATGACACTAGAAATGTTGCAGTAATTTGTTTAACTCATGTTTGAACTTCCTTACATAGTTATTATTTTTGACCCAAATATTCTGGTGCAGAAACGTCAAAGTTAGAAAAAAAAGTACATTTTTTTTCTCTATTCCAATTCGTGTGTAGCTTTCTATTTGTTATTCTGACAGTATCGAAAGATCAGCAATTGTCCAAACAGACGACAAGAAAAAAAAGGAAATTGGATCTACTAAGGTTTTCTAAATTTTATCAAAATTTAAGAGCATGTAACGCTTATTTTGCTTTGTTCCATGCTTGGCTTCTCCCGCGTTTGGCTTCTACTTTTTGTCTACCTTTATTTCATCCTTAGATTATTCTCATACTCCCAAAGCTTTAACCCAGTCCATCGGACGGCCAGCAACCGAAGCACCGTACCGTGCTTTCTGAAAGCCGCGGAGTATGTAAGGATACTTCCTCTCCTTAAGGACGACCTCTCCCAAACACATAAGGTAAGATCCATCTGGTTTGTTAAATTATTTTACAACAGACCTCCCCCTCTAAGATTTATTTTCCCTGTCTTTTCTGACGGACGTTGGCTGACAGCTCGAACCCAACCAAATAAATCACCACAAAGTCCAGGTCCCTCTCACACGGTCAAAGATAGGAAAGCAAGAACCAAAAGTACGCCTTGCCGAACGCTATCGTCTACGCTACCCAAACAACCCATCAATCCGGTGGCTTATCGCCAAGCCTCCAAGAAAGGTCGCCTTCGCGTCTAACATCTCGTGCGATACAGTCGACCGTAACCCGTACACGCGTACCTAGCTCAAAAGGGGTTACAAAGAAGTAAAGTACCGAAGGGAACCTTACAAACATATCGATACCGATGCGTGTGGGGATTCACAAGCCAACACCTTGCCTGTAGTTGGATCACTGACATCACCCCCACAAGTAAGTTCGCCCCACATGTCAGTTCATCTAGGCATCAGTTTGTCTATAGTCAGTTCACACAAACGTCAGTTGGAACAAACTTCAGGTCGCCTGCAAAATCCCCTGCAAAGTAGGTTTTCCCCTAGACACGCAAGTTAAATCTAAACGCGTGGCGGCTGCTCCCTTTCCGTTCGCCTCTACATATGCTTTTCGCAGCAATATTATTTCTTTCCAAAATTTGGGCCTAGTGATGTTTCTGTCTACTAACGCTTGTGTGAGCTGACGGTAGTTGAAGTGACGGTGGACAAACTGTCGGATTTTAGGATTGGTGAACGGACGTGTGAGAGAACTGACTTGTGGGTGAATTAACGGTAGGAGAACTTTACTGACGGTGGAACAAATGACGCCAACTGTAATGTGGACAAACCCAGGCGTGGGCGAACTGACGTGTGGTTAAAGTAAAAACTGACGGATTTCGTGGATCAAGTGATGTGTGGAGGAACTGTCGGAAAATTTTGACATAGTGAAGAATTGTAAGGGGGACTGACGTGTGATGAAACTGTATCAAAACCTGGGCGTATTGACGATTTTTCAGGCGATCTGACGTGTTGGCGAACTGACGGGACCCCCTACAGTTTATACAACGCACTGGCAGCGCAACACCACGCTCTTTTGGGATCGCAACAAACATCCATATATTAAAATCTGAACTATGGGTCGGCGCCAGAAAACAGGTAGCCATTTTAAGTGCTGTTTCTATTCCGTTTCTTATATAACCGTTCTAGCCCTTTCTGTTTTTACTTTACCTGTTTTTTTCCTAATTCGGTTTTTTTGGTTTACGAGATACAAGTTGTATTGTCCAAGCTTATGTTTGTTTCACGAGATTTGTTTTTATTTTAGTTAGCATCAGAACAAAATTGTGCTCTGGTTAGCACTTAGAATTCGTTCTTCCCCTTGGTCTTACTTTAATCTTAAAACCGTATTTGTTCCAGCATTCGCTTCCAAATACATCGACGTCTAGCCCTATTGGTAGACCGTTCGACCGTTCGAGTTCAAGTTCAAGTTCAAGTTTTTTTTAATTTTACACAAAAATACAAATAGATGACACAAGCACTGTGGAGAAAAACAATTCGAACATGCAGTGCTTGTTCGAAAACAAATGGATGAAAAATTGGATAGGTCCCGCATTTGGATCTTTTGCTTTTGCTATGATCCAAATGCTAACAATCTTTTGATAACGTTGTTCCTAGTTTCCAGTCCCCCGGATCCAGGGAAAGTCGGATTGGGGAAGTGATTATTTTTAAGTTAATCTGGTCGGGTCCGCGATATGCCTGCGAAGTTTCATCGTCCTAGCTGGTGTGGAAGTGCCCAAACTAGAAAAACCTGGACCGACAGACCAACGGACGGACAGAAATTGCGATCGCTATATGGCACTTAGCCGGAGGGCACTTCGACAAGTGCCATAAGAACTCGTTTACTGATGACTGTGATGAACCGAGATGATACAATGGAAAAAGGGCTTTCCCCTCCCACCTCTTAGTGACTCCGGATGAACCAGGGGAATTCCCCGTCTCAGAAACGAATTAAAGATGCAAGTGCGAGCAAATGAAATCAAAACGAACTAACCGTGACACAAACAGCAATTGCAAGCTGGTGGGTCATTATTGCAGAATAGTTGAGCGGTCTTGTGACGCCAATGTATCGATCGACGGAAATGGCGCATAATGAGAGAATCGAGGCAGTGCAGCACAAGACGTCCACGGCAGCCCAGACGTCACAGAAAATATATCCGAAGTACCACGTCTGTGTTACCTGAAATGCAAAATGCAGTTTAAAGAAAGTATTGACACCTGACAGATTGCATATGTAATCCCTTGAGTCTGGAAATTAAAATTATGTAACAAAGAGAAATCTCGAAAATCGTGCGTCGGTAACTTCCAGCTAAGAATTCAACTGAAAGCCAGGGCGACGAGCCAAAACTCCCGAACTAATTTCGAGACATCACCAACGCAAAACTCCCACACAAAATATAAAGTCTTCAAGATTTTGATCGGGATGCTAGTCGAAAACGGAGTCTGTCAGCTAAACTTCAGATGCTGGGTTCTGGCTTTTCACTGCGTAGACTCGAGCGTGTCATACGATGAGGCTGCGCTTCATTTAAGACAGATTTTAGGGCGTCATTCTTGACAAGTCCCCCCCACCCCCCCCCGAAGAATTAATTTTAGCGCCACGCATTTGCACGCTTAATATGGTCTATAACAACAATTCGAGATCACGCATCCTCTCTAGGGAACAGTTAAAACTGCGAGGCTATTTTTTGTTGTCAAGTTAAAGTACCTAGAGCGTATAAATTCATCTTAGAATCCGGGTAACCAAAGAATGGACCGGGAGAAGTCACAGTTAGACCTCGGCACTCAACCATTCCGAAAAGATTTTTTTTTCACCATTCACCGCCGCCCCCACCATTCACCATTCACCAAGTTTCGTGAACAGTAGGTCCATTTTTACAAGTGATGTAAATAGCTATGTCGATTCTAATGGTGTCTGAGTTATTCCACCTCGTCCGAAAGTTTGAAGATCTATGGCATAAATTTTCTCTCTTAGAGAATCTGCACATGAAAGCCGTTAGATCATGCAAAAAATACATATCCCACTAAATCACGTAGAGGACTCACGATCGCTTTGAAAAAAACTTGACGTTCTCCTATTGCTAATTTTACAAAATTGTTCGGTCCAGGAAGATATTGAGCGTGTTCCACCCTACTTACCGTAGTTACTATGCACGACGTCACGAATTTTGGTTTCTTGGTGTCAAGGCTGGAACACATGTTTCTATTTTCGGCGATATCATGCCACTGGCTAATCTGACCAATAACGTTACAGAGATTCGTAGTTACCACGCTCACGAGCATGGTAAGCAAATAGTTACTATTGTTACTATTTCAAGAAGGCTGGAAAGGCCAGCGTAGTAGCTTTTTTACGAGGTTGGGAAGAAAATAGTAACCAATAGTTACTATTGTTAGAAGGTTGGAATACGCTCATTTATCACATATCCTCTCATCTTTCTGAAACTGGATTCACGACACTACTTAGTATCGTCACACTACATGCGACAAGATCTTGATCGAAACATGGCCGTTTCTGTTTTCCTGGCTGAGAATTCTGTTCGGCACGTGAGGGACTTGAGTCATGTCAGACTTGAACGGTCACAATTTGTTGTGTTGCGGAGTTTTTTTTTCCAATTCCACCAATTTCTCGTAGTGCTGGAAGATGGTGTGGGTCCAACCTCTGCGGATTTTACGGAAAGACTGGACCTCAGGCGAGATTGATGACTATATAGATTAGTATACTTTGAAAGCCCAACGGCTATATATCCCAAAAAGATCAACCAAAAAACTTGCACACAAACTTCTCCTTCTTTTCAAGTTTGATCAATGTACACCCCCCACCCCCCTCGAGTAACCATCTGTATGGAATGAACTACCAGTGAGCATTAGGGCGGCGGAACACTTAGCCTTCCTCAGTTTGAAAAGAAATTAAAAGATTCTTTTCTGGGGCATAAATTTTGAATTTTATTATGGGTGGTAGGGTGGTTAGGCGAGGAAGGGTGTGCTAGGGATGTAAGGGTGGGCAGGGAGATAAGGTGAGGTTGGGAGGGAATAACGGGGGACGGGGAGTTCAGTATTGATGAGTGAGAGAGATTCGATTTTTTTTTTGTTTATTTTTATATATATCGATAAGAAGTTTTGTAGAAGTTCGCGCGAATGCAAACCCTCATAGGTTTTTTCTCCAGCGCGATAGTGTTGTTTTTTATTTATTGAATTGTGAACGTTGAAAATAAAAACTTGAACTTGAACTTGAAACTTGTAGAAATATGTTGTCTTCAACCGGAGCAGGGCAAAACAAAAATGAGTATTGGGGGATTTGTTGCTGGGTGCCCGAACCCACCCAAGAAGTGGAAGTACGAAGACTAACCTGCGACTGAAAACCATATATTGGTCTAGTCAGACTGACGTACTCGAATATATGCGGATAATTGCTCATAAATACATGTTTAATGTAGTATATAGCCATACTATTTTAATGTAACCGAGTATTTCTTAACATACAGCTTAGAACCGACATCCAAACTTGAAATAAGGCTCTCTGTGACGAAATGTCCGTATGACAAATTGTCCTAATGACGAATTGTCCGTATGACGAATTGTCCTTGTGACGAATTGACGGGACACCGAAGCAACACGTCAACCTCATTTAAAAACAAGACCAAAGGTCTCGATGGGATCGCACAACTTAAAAAAGAATTAGCCTGAAAAGGACCCTTGTCAAGGAGGGTCGAAATATAGGTCAAATAAAATTGAGCTGACGTATCTGTTTTGCACTATCAAATATGATTCGCAGTGAGCTTGGGCTGAAGGAATAGTTAATATTTGATCCAGACAATTTGGTCTTTCTTATCCGACCTCCACCACACCCCTTGAACATTTTTACTTTTAAAATTTAGAAACAGAAGAAGATCAATGGCTAATCATCTGAGAAAATGAGGTTCAAATATGGATTCACCATGTGTATACTTACCCCTAGGCTATGCGTCATTTATATTTTTGCAAAACAGATCAAATCTTTTTGCCCTAATTACTTCTGCCTAATCTCTGGTTTCGAGCGGATTCCCGGCGAACAACTTGTCCGGCAAAAACTAAAGCTCAAAAACGAATTCGGCATATCACCTTACCCTATACCGAACATATAATCAACTTCAGATAAAACTTTTACTTTCAACAAATTTTCCGGTTTCAGACGGATTCCGGGCGAACTGCTTGTCCGGCGAGAAGATGGTTTTCATATTCGTGTTCAGCATGTTTTGGTACCTTTAGTTCGACTATCTCATTAGTTGTTTAAAAATATTTGTTCGCCCCTTAATCTGAAATCCCTTCCCCACCCCTAAATGTTGAACTACATAGCACATCTACGAATGCGACCTCTCCTTTGACCGAAAGAGCACTCACACGAAGTTTCATCAAAATATCTCATTCCCTTCGAGAGTTATCGTGCTTACAGACGGACGGACAGACGGACAACTTTTACGAAGTCATAGGTATCCATCCACAAACATCCGTAGAACTCCTGGCTGGTGCAAAAGGGATGGGTTTGACTCGTCTTCGAGTCAGAGCCTAGACTTTTATAATCTATGTCAGAGAGGACTGTCCCCTTTACCATGCTATGAAGCCAAGCTTTTATTTCTTCAGACTATATTTCTGCTTCAAGTGCAAGGCTCCGTTCTAGGAGGCAAGCAGGCAGGCTAAGTTTCAAGTTGTAAGATGGTTTAAATCTAAAAGTAATGTGCCACAGTTCCCTGGCCCTATCACCAAAATATCTTCTTCGAATAATAAACACACAACTTTACAGAGATTTGTTCATCGAGCCTCAACGTGCTGCCATCTAGGCTGCTGCTAGAAGTAATTTCAGTATTATATTCAAACAATGTTTACAACGGATATACGTCAGCTAGGATTCTTCATCAGCGATATTTCGGCCCTTGCCTGACGAGGACCCTTGCCAAGAAGGGCCGAAATATCGCTGATGAAGAATCGTAGCTGACGTATATCCGTGTTTGAAAATACGTTTCAAAGTCAGCTTGGGCTCAAAGAATATTTAATTTCAGTATTACTAGTAGTAAGTGCTACGAGTAATTTCTGTTCGTGTTATTTTGTCAACGCTGAATCCTTCGAAGAGATTAGTAGGCTTAACATTGAAAAAAAAAAATTCGGATACAAATTGTGAGACAACCGAGGGACTTGTAAGTAAAACTCGACTAGACTAAAACCATCTTCGGCGATGAGGGATTTGCAACTTCTGCTAGTTGGTGTACATTTCATGGTAATAAAAAATAGCTCCCTTGTCTGCCACGGAGAGAGACTACTGAATTGGAATCGGTTGTTAAAGTACGCCCATCTTCAGAGACTAGAGGTTAGAAGCTTTTGCAAATTACTGTGGTCAATCTGCTCGGTAGATACTTTTCGTGACCTACCTCGCCTTCGGATCGGATAGATTATTTCCAATGACCGCCTATGTGTTATTTTCCTATGTCAAGCTCGATGTCAGAAGTTAACTTTAAGGATCTGTAGTATTATGATTCTGAAAAGTTACGGATGGCTTTATAGTACTAAATAGGTTCTATGAGATATATACGATTCAAAAGGATAAGGTTCAACTGGCTGAAAAGTCATTATCTTGGTATAAATCAATCAACGCATTGGTTGGCAAAGCTGACTAAAGGTTGCTGCAACAGCTCAAGTTGCCGAGGCAACGTCAATCTACTTTCATTTTCAACCTCTGGAAGTACATAAAATGATATTGCCAAAGTAATTATGGCTCTTTTACAGTAAAACTTTTGGGTATTTTGACTCCTTATTTGATCAAGGGTTCGATATATTCCTTAGCCGCGTACATGGTACAGCAACGACTAATTGCGATTCCGGTGGAAATGAAATTCTGTGAAATTAAGAAGTAAGTTTCCGAGCCCGCAGTGATCAAAATAAATTGTTACGGAGCGTTTTTAAAATTAAATAACCTGAACCTGAATGAATGGTCGAGTACTAAAAAGGCACGCCAAAAAGGTCCTAAAAAGGCACGCCAGAAAAGGGTCCTGAAAAGGCATATATCAGCTTTTATAACCCAAAGAAGTCGAGTACAAAAAAGGCACGCCAGAAAAGGGTCGTAAAAAGGCACGCCAGAAAAGGGTAAAAAAATGTACGTTATAGAATCAGCTCGAGTACTAAAAAGAGGCACGCCAGAAAACGGGTCCTAAAAAAGGCACAGCCTCTTTTAGTACGTGTGCCTCTTTTTAGTAGGCGTGCCTCTTGCACCATGAACACCACTAAAAAAGGCACAGCCTCTTTTAGTACGTGTGCCTCTTTTTAGTAGGCGTGCCTCTTGCACCATGCCGTGCCTCTTTTTAGTCGATCCCGAATGAGTGGGCATAGTTACTGGCACAGATGCTTTAAATGAGATATTACTGTTACCCAACTGAAAGAAATGGCAACAGCTTGGAAACAGAGAAATAAGCTAAGTGTCTAAGATTTTTAGACATTCGTCCAGAATCTATAGTTAACTTTTGACCAACTGCAGTAGTTTTCCACTTGGCACTTATTGGCAACAATCGAGTTTTCTCATTTTTCTTTGGGACTTTTTCGAATGGCAAGCATTGGCGCCATTCCAGAAGGCCTTGGGGGGGGGGGGGGGGGGGGGGCAAATATTAATTCTCAACCCCAATACCAGGTTTCTTTTTCGAGTAACAAAGTTTTAGAATATCCCTTTCAATAATGTAGTTGGCTTTGCATTTTGCCTTTGAAACCTCTTTAGTGGCCAGAAAATAGCGGGTGTGCCCCCTCCCCTCCCCCCCCCCCCCAGTAGCGCCCCCGATGGCAAGAACATGCAAGTAGTAACATTTCATAATACACACTTCAGTTCGCAACACTACTAAAACCATGAAGATATTGTTCCAATGGCAGTCCGCACGTACGAAATTAATTCCACCTCTTTTCTCTTGCTGTGACGACTACTTTCAGATAGGTGGCTTCGGTTAAGGTGGCAACTGGTTAAATTCAATGGTAAGGAAACACAAAAAAATAAGACGGCTTATGCACATTCAAAGGGACCTAAAAGTGACGCAGAATCAGAAAAACGGAGCCGATGTCTGCCTCATACGCAATCCAACTTAAGGTATACCGATACCGATCTATCTGAATTTGTATCCTGAGATCAGGCTGCCTCAGATCATTCTCTTTCTCTTGTACCCACTTATTAGGTGGCAAGCAGGGCCGTATCCAGGGGGGTAGGGGTTGGTTAGGGGGTTAACCCCCCCCCCCCACCCACCAAAAATGTACAAAAAAAAAAAATCATTTTTATAAGCTTCTCCTTCCGATCTATGTCTTTTTTTAACTTTTTTATCCAACCCGCAGGCAAATCCCCCCCCCACCCCCGAAATAAATTCCTGGGTACGGGCCTGGGGGCAAGCCTCGGGTGGTGGGGAAGGCACTCATGCTGGTTGTAACTGTGCGTTCACATAGAGGAATTGGGCGCGAAACTTTATATCGTGGTAGGTTTGTAGCAGCTACGAAATAGCAGCAATGTTCACACACAACGATTGGTTTCAGCTACAAAAGGTAGCAAATTGTTTCCTTGTCCTTCCTTCCTTCCCCACCTCTCAAGGAACTTTCTCCTAGGCTTTGAGGACCAAAAGTCTCGGCCTGTTTCTTACTGTTCTTTCTGTGTATAACTCGCTGACATTTGTTAGTGAACATCGTTTTCCAACAATTACATCCATTTTCCTAGATTTTTGTGGCGCGATTTTGTAGCATGTAGTTCAAATAATCCAAGTACAGCGATTCTCTGAAAAATCGTGGAACTCTCAATTACAGCGTGGAGTCTCGAAGAATTTGTGGCGCGAAATTTGTTGCCGACGAAAAGCCGGGTTCCTCTGCGAATATTCGCGTCAGTGCGAATACACAGTAACAATGCACCGTTCCATAAAAAAAGTAACTGAAAGAGCAAATTTGTTTGACGAACAACCGTTGAACAGGCACCTTTATATGGACCTTTGCGTCCGTTGCACCAATTAGGCCAGAGTTGTTGGTTGCATCTATGCCTTTATAGTTTCCCAGTCACGCAACAATAAACAAAGGAACTGCTGCATAGCCGTCGGAAAAAGAGACACAAAAGTATGAGATATTTCTGAAACCTTTAGGACCTACGTTGGCTTATTTGACAAGAAATACTGGCGATGTCCAAGAACAAGGGATTATAAGAAATCTGTAGAATGTAATATATTACCATAAAAAGCGAAAGGCCATTGAAACAAAAATTGTACAATTAAACTACTTTATATTAATAACAAACACCCCGCCTATTCTATAAATCTCGTTCTATGCTCCATCGCAAGCATCAAGTAACGCCTCAAGTTTTTTCAGAATAAGAAAACATATAGGCTATCCTTACTATTTCGGTCTCGATAAGAATCAACATGAACATAACGTGAATAACGCGATAAACAAACAGAAAACGTAATTTAATTTTTTTGTTTTCCCGTTATGGAGCGTTTGCTTTGTTCAATCACTCCAACTCGGAGAAGAGTTTTTACTAATTGACACAGATTTTTAGTCTCACAAATTCAATGATAAATCACGATCTATCTTGCTCTTCTCCCTCTTAGAACTTACTTCGGACGTTCAGGATTCACACTTTCAGTGAAAATTGGATATACCCTATTCTGTCTGGGGTACTAAAGGATTAGTGAGCTGAGATTTAATTTTAGCGCCCGAAATATAAAATATTAGACCGCTACACTGTCAGATGTTTTATAACAGATTGCCGATAACACTTTCAAGAATAACACCTTTTCACTTAGAAATAAATTGTTATGACCAATTAAGTTTACACTATTTCGTGCCTAGATCTCCAACACCTTCAATAGGTAAAAATACTACACTGTCAGAAGTTACATAACGACAACAGAAGGATGCGCGGTTTCAACAGATAACACTTTGGGATGTTACCTGTTATGTTTCTTTCGTTCCCGTTAGTATTTTTACCAATTGAAGGTGTTGTTGGAGATCTAGGCACGAAATAGTGTAAACTTAATTGGTCATAACACTTTATTTCTAAGTGAAAAGGTGTTATTCTTGAAAGTGTTATACGCTATCTGCTATGAAACTTCTGACAGTGTAATTGGTTTAGGACCACCAAACACGATTCAAAGTCAACTTGGTCTGAAGTATATTTTATTAGAAATGTATCATTTGTCTCCGCCATAGCCGGCCGTAAGACCGATTGTCAAGGGGGACGGTTGGGAGATTGGCTTTCTACTTGTCTCCGTAAACAAAACAAAAATGAAGTCGACGTTTCCTTCGGATCTAATTCCTACTTCCCTTACGACACCAGGGTTCAAGGTTTAATTAAATATTACTGTATAAAATAAATACAGATGCAGGGTCAAGCCACAAGGTTAAATAATGATAACCCAAAACCTCACAACGGGAAGACATCACTGCAAGCGCACAGCTTCGTGATTATAGAGAGCGTCGGACTCGAATCCTATTGGTCGGCGATGACGAGAATTTGAAAAAACGTGTCATAATCGACCAATAGGACCAGACTCCATCTATGTTTACAAACTTTGACGCCTTCAAACTCTTACTTCCATGGAAACTCTTTTGCAAAAATAGAAGTATACAGTTTAGGAAAAGCCCAATTAACATTCCAGCAAGTCCCTGACTCAAAATGATGATAAAACGCACGTAATTTAATTTCAAAGTTGAAAGTCCTATACTTCCTAATGTTAAATTTTTTCGTTACGATCCCGTCCGTTTTCATCGGGTAGGTTGCAATCTCTCTATAGAGAGCGTCGGCCCCTAACATTGATGGTTGGCGAGGAACTAATTTAAGGTATCATTTTTGCGGTCTAAAAAGGCGTATTCTCGCCGTTCCCCGAGGAATCGAAGGGGACGGCGAGAATAGAGGGTGTCACCCCATGCGGACCCCGCGTACAGAAACAGTGAGAATATAGGAAAGGATTCCAAAATCGATTTTGTCCGAAAAAATATAAGCAGTTGACGAAATTAGTCTGGATCCACTTCATTTTTGGTTTGTCTATTCAGATTCTTTTTAATTAATTTGCATTGCACCAACACCAGCAGAAATTGTCCTTTTTGATGATGGTGATGATAAGGGGAGGATTATCCGTCGTGGAGACTCGCGAGAATACGGGGAGTGATTCCCCAGGAAAAAAAAAACGCGGGGAATGGCGAGAATACGCCTCAAGGTAAGGTTTTGGAAATATCCATACCTCCAGAACGGCCGAAAACGGCAACACCAACGTCCCCAGCAGTAAATCCGCCACCGCCAAATTCACAAGAAAAATGTGCGTTGGGCTGCGCAAACTTCTCGACTTGCTGACGGCACACAACACCAACAAATTCCCCGTCACTGTGAGCACTACAAGCAGTCCCAAACCGAAACTTAAGAAGACCGACTGAACAGTTATTTCTTGGGAAGAATCCCCACAGTCTCCAATCTCCGTGCAATTAGCTCCCATGATTTAGCTTGGAGTGGGGAAACCACTGCTGAATCCTCCGAACCTTGGGGAAACTAGAAGTGCGCGGGGAGCTGGGAATTCCTTCGGCAACTAGTGGGTAGCCACTAGAGATTGCAAATAGGATACGCATGACTGTGTGAGAACCGACGAAGAGCAAACTCTCGACTGACAGACAATATGTAATTGACGATTACAAATTTGGTTTTGCAAAATTGGTTTCTTCTGTCCAACTTTGGAGTAGAACGGCGGTAATACAATGGCTAAAGATGAACAACTGAACAATGTCACGTATGCTTGGAAGCACGCTGACGCCGAGCAGAAAATCAGAAACAAAACGACAGAATCTTCAACGAATGAAGGAGAAAGTTTTCCAACGGCCATCGCAAATATAGCAAAAAATTAATAGCGCGCAATAGATTTTCAGGACCAGTGCAGTTTATTCAGTTTGAAGGGACCCAATTTTGGACTAACTAGTAGCAGAGGCGTCACGACTGGGGGGGAGGGGGGAAGCCCCCCCCCCAAAGCCAAATACGTAGTCGGCGCGAAGCGCCGCGATTTTTCGTCGAATCAGTTGATTTTTTTTTTCATGAAAACAGTCGGTTCTTCTGAAAATCAATCGTTTTTTCAAAACTGACATTTTTATTGTTGAAAACAGTCATTTTTCTTCTGCAGAAAAAGTCGGTAAAAATTACCAGCCAGTCGGTAAATGCCTCGTCCCCCCCCCCCAAACATTTTGGCTAGTAACGCCTCTGACTAGTAGGACTTCACTGAAAGAATGGTAAATAAGGTCCAAAGTTTGGTCCTTCCGAAAAGGGAGTCCGGACCGGATTCGGTACTTGTGGGGGGGAGTAGAAGTGGGCACCGGAATTTTCGTTAAAACGCTTAGCTCGAGGGATTGGGATGAAATTGGTGGCAAAAATAAACATAAGCCCTAGATACGTTCTTGACAGAACTAGACCATATCGGGGCTCTTTGGGGGGAGTTGGAGAGGGCTTCCCATAAATCCGGGGATCGCGAGTAAGGATAATTCCAGATGTGGTAAGGACGATGAAACTTGAGGGCCTGGCACAATACCTTAGGAAAACTTCCGTTTCTTGATCCGACCATTTTCGGTGGAGTTAATGGGAGGGGAATCCCGAAATTACTGATTTGTGTAGGGTGCGAACAGGTGGTCCGTTTCGAGTAAAACTTTTCTAGTGATAAGAACTAATGACCTAGACAGGCAAGACATGTTTCCGAACCACATGCGGCAATGGTTGGAGGAGTTGGAGGGAGGTGGGGGGTCTGGAAACTTTGTGACATGCACAAAAAACAAACGAATCTACTGTACCGAACGGGATGCAACTTTGGCAGTACCAATTTTTGCGACCTAGTTTGTTTTTTACGGTTCAGACCGGATCCGGGAGGATTAAACCGAAACCAGAAATTTGCAGACATGCTTTGATTGTACTCAAACTTGAAGGACGAGAAGATGAGATGTCAGAGCGACGTCTATGTTTCCTAGTCGTATTTGGTCACAGTATGGGGAGTTGGAGGGGGAGTCCCGGAAATTTTGTGGATCGCATAGGGTTCAGGCGAGTGGAGGGATTTGAACGAAACTTGAAGAGTAGAGATACGATGTTCCCTAGATGACATAGCTTAGGGTCTGAACCCTAAGCTACGGGGGGGGGGAGAAGGAGTACCTTAGTTTTGCGAAAAATGCTCAGACTCAAGCGAAACTTGATAGCCGGTAAGAGGAGATGCTTTAGATGATCAGTTTATGTGTCTGGACCAGATTCGGCTGTGGTAGGGGGAGTTTGAGGGGGACGAGGGGGCGATGCCGGGAATGCTCATCCTCGAGTGAAACTAGATATCCTATTTCTAGGTCCGATCCTAGGAGGTTGGAGGGGGTATTTTGTAACGTTCTCATCTACTTCCTTGCAACACCTACTCGTAACAAGTGCCATATGAGTTCGTAGCTCTTGTTTCCCTATTAGGCAACCCCAATTTCAAATTATTAGTAGAAAGTAGTAAGGGTTATTTTAAGTATTTGGTAACATATTTTAAGGACCTGTGTGGTTTTTACGGAAAGTGTGGACCTTACGGAAAGTGTAGAGTTGTTGGGAGGTATATGTTTATTTTGGAGGTGACAATGTGAAGGAGTTTGGTCTCTTATTTTTTTTGGGGGGGGGGGGGGCTGTTCTTTTCTTTTTTTTTCTTTTTTTATTAGTTATTTATTATGTTGTTTGTTGGTGTGTTTAGAAAATGGTTAACCTTTACTACTGCACGCCAGCAAAAACGTAGGTTTTTCCATTAGTTCAGTAGATGTAGATACAGAAGAGTTAAATTTTGTTTATTAATAAAATAAGTATCCTATCCTATCCTTCGGCCAGAATGATGAACATGACCTTACGTTTTGAAAAGCTCCGCAGAGCTCTTGCCTGGGGCCAAATAAGATGGTTTTTGCTTGTCCTGGAGCCAGAACCTATGGTATGTGAAGTGAAGCGGGAGTTGTATAGCCTGTGTCAGATATGACTATCTGAAGTTGTGCAGCCAAGCTTTCGTTTCATCAAACCATGTTTCTGCTTTCGAGTGGAAAGCTCCGTTCTAGCAGTAAAGCAGGCAGGCACCAGTTTCATATTGAAGATGGACTAAATGTGAAAGTGCTAATTATGTGAGGCATTTACCCCGCCCCAGAGCCAATATATCTTCTTTGAGTGATAAATAGAAAAATCCAGAGAAACAAAAAAGGGTCGTTTTCCCACGGGTCCGAGAGTGCTGATATCTGTTGTTGCTACCCACTTCTGTTCGTGAATTCAACTAAGTTCATCATTAAATTTTTTGCAATTGGGGATTGCGTTGAACATTTTATCAGATATGACTCTTAAACTTTAGAAGTTCTTTCACTGCTAAAAAAAAACTTGGAGCTTATCTTTTGCTCCCTTCTTAATTGTGATATTAGAAAGTTGGCCTACGGTAAAAAAAATAAGCTTTTGAACTAATACAGCTAAATTTCTTTTTCCAACGACAATCGATAGACCTAGACGAACTGATGAAGTATATGTCACCCGTTTCATATGGCACCTGCCCTTCGGCCAAGTGCCATACAGCGATCGAAGTTTGTCGGTCTGTCTGTCCCGGTTTTGCTAATTCGGGAACTTCCAGATAAGCTAGGACGATGAAACCTGGCAGGCATACCAGGGACCGGACAGATTAAATTATAAACAGTCGCTTCCCCGATCTGACCATCGTGGGAGGAGTGGAGGGATGGGGAATCCGGAATCTAGTGGCATGGGCAGCTATTGTACGGGTGATCGTATTTAAATGAAACTTAATATTTAGAAAGACCTCGTGCCTCAGACGTCCCATTGTAAGTTCGGACTAGATCCGGGGACATTGGGAGGAGTTGGCGGGGGACCCGGAAATATTTGGAAACGTTTAGAGTGGAGGGATCGGGATGAAACTTGTTGGGAAGACCAAGCACAAGTTTTAGATACGTCACTGACATAATAGGACGGGATTCGGGCACTGTGGGGGAGTTGGGGTGTGGTCTGGATTTCTAGGAAGCTCGCGAGTTCGGTACTTCCTAATTTGCTAGGACGATGAAAACTTGGCGAGGGACCGGAATAGACTGACTCGAGAATAGTTGTTTCCTGGATCCGGCCATCATGGGAGGAGTGGAGGGATTGGGAATCCTCAATCTAGTGGCATGGGCAGTTCCTGAACGGGAGACCGGATTTAAATTGAACTTGGCAAGTGGAAAGAGCTATCGTCTCAGATGTTCTATGTCAGGTCCTGGGAGGAATGGAGGAAGGGGCAATCCGGAATCTTGAGGTATTTGTAACTTTCCAACGGCTGATCGGATCTGAATGAAACTATATATTTGGAAAGACACCGATTCTCAGACGACCCAGTTCAAATCCGGATCGAATCCGGTGACTTTGTCAGGAGCCGGAGGGGGAACCGGAAATCTTGGGAAACGCTTAGAGTGGAGGGATCGGGATGAAACTTGGTGGGAAGAACAAGCGCAAGTCCTAGATACATTACCTAGATAAACCGGACCAGATTCGGACACTGTGGGGGAGCTGGGGGGGGGGGGGCTTAATTCTGACGATCCCGCAAGTTCGGAACTTCCTGACGTTCTAGGACGATAAAACTTGGAAGACATATCAGCGACCCGAACAGACTGACTTGAGAGTAGTCGTTTCCCCGATCCGACCATCATGGGGGTTCCGATAAGTTTTTGACCTGCACAGAAACCAAATGGGTGGACACAATAGGATGCACGTTGGACAGTGACGAGTTTATGCGACCATGATTTGTTATTTAGTGTCCGGACAGGATCCGGTCAAGGTGGAGGGGGGGGGGGAGCAGGATTCGGATATTTGTAGATAGGCTCTGCTCCGATTCCAGTCAAACTTGATGGACGGGAAGAGGATAAGCCAGAGACGGGAAATTCATGTTTCCGAGTCGTATTCAGCCACGGTGGGCGGAGCTGGAAGGGGAGTCCCGGAAATTTTGTGGTTAGCATAAGGGTCAAACAAGCGTAGTGATTTGAATGAAACTTGGGAAGATACAGAGATCTTATTCCCTAGATGACATATTTTAAGGTTTGAACCGGATTCGACCACGCTGGGGGAGGAGAGATTTACTGGAAGTTCCCCCACAAATGCTCAGATCTGAGTGAAAGATAGGTAGTAAGAGAAATTGCTACAGAAGATCCCCCATATACCGAGGTCGAATCCGGACCAGATTCGTCCGCGATATATGGGGAGTCGGAAGGGGGTACCGGAAATCTTGGACACGTCTAGGGACATAGCGAGCTGATTTCTTGGTTTGAAACTTGGAAGGTTGGCGATGGCTTGGAGGTGATGTCGGGACTAGATATCCTAATTCTAGGTCCGAACCGCATTTTTGGATGGCGGGGTGTTTTGTGAAGTTCTCTTCTACTTTCTTGTACCACCTACTCGTAACAAGTGCCATATGAGCTCGTAACTCTTGTTGTTTCAAAAGCTCCTTGATGAGATACAATAATTTCAAAGTTTAGAGGGGTTGACAATTTCAGCAGTAAGGTACACACTGAAACAAAAAAAAAGGCCGATCCCAACTGTGGGACATGTAGGGGATTTGTAAGCAACAATCGGTTGTTAGACCATACTCATCTTCGGCAATGTGGGGTTAGCAATTTTTTCCAGTTGGTGTCGCCTACCTATCGCTACCTATTAATCCTATTATTTGTTTCCGGTGTATTTGATCGTGAGAACAGTTTGGTACCATGTCTATCACGGGGAGATGGACTTGCGTAAGTAAGAATCAGTTGCCAGAAGGGGTTCATGGGGGCCTCGAAACTAGTGCAAATTGGTGCACATTTTATTTGATTTCTACAAACCTAAGGGTAAGGATTAGTCTAGTTAGTCTAGTAAAGGTTGGATTTTTAAATTGTGTCGGTTTACCTTTTGCCGGTACTGGTGTATTTAATAAGTCTGTCAATTGCCAAAAGCCAGTTTCCGTCTAAACTAAAACAGGTAAAAATCATACCGTTATAGAAAGGTGGGGATCCCTCGGACCCGTGTAATTGGCGACCGATTTCGATTTTACCTTTATTTACTAGAACTTATGAAAAAGTTATTTATAGCGATGATTGTATGGTTACCTGGATTCGAAGAAAATACTGTATGATGACCAATTTTGCTTCAGAAGTAAACATTCCACTAGCCATGCAGTACGCCATCTTTTAATTTTTGTTGATAAAGCTCTTGAAAGTAACCTGGTCCTCTAACTATTTTTGTAGATTTCCGTAAGGCTTTTGATACTGTTGAATTAATACTCTTCTAAGTAGACTAAGCTGGCTTCGGCTCGGTAGTAGTTGCGTAAAGTGGTTTCATCATACCTGCATGGCCGCAGGGTCAAAGTTGCTTTATCGAATATCCTTAGCAGCGAGTTCGATGTAAAGTGTGGAGTGCCACAAGGTTTCGTGCTCGGACCTCTACTATATCTCGTTTATATTAAATCGCTGGCATCACATGTCGCTGAGGAGGCGCTGACCTCTTTCGCGGACGACACTGCGATAACAGTAGTTGGTAGTTGTTTGGGTTGTACATAAGACTAACTTACGTTACGCAGTTTTACAGTTGGTAGTTTCCTCAGTGCTTCCACTTCTCCTGATTTATCAGGAGATCTACTTTTTTTAAGCCTCCCACTGATTTAATTTTGAGCCTCCTGATCTACTGATATTTCGCTATTCTACTTAACTTTCTCCTGATTTTTCCGAATAGCTATATTCTTAATTATTCTTTTGTAGAACCTGGCCTGGAGGCTGGAACTCATCACCGAAGTTAGGCGTTTCTGTTTCTGTTTGAAATTTATTCCATTCTCGACCAGGATTCCTATACCGTTCAAATGAGCAATCTTACGCTTGACTCCTTGATTCTGTGGGGGAGGGGGCTTCAAGGGACTGCGTTTAGAGGTGGCATCTCAAAAGGCTTATTAAAATGGGAAAGTCAAGTATTACTTTACGAGTAATGTACTGAGACTGTCACCTACGTTTAGGTCGTAACTTTTTTATTATTTTACTCTATTCTTTTGAAGCTCGCATAGCATCTTTTCTAATGAAAAAATATCTTATTTTTTTCTTTGGTCCAAGACAATGGGCTCAAATCCGTGTAATTGTCCACACCGTGGACGTAATATTTCCTTAAACTCTTGAACATCACCAACTATTTCAAAAACAAAATATTCACACAAACTTTAAACTATTCCTTAAATTTCTAATTACCGACCAACAAATTTCTTTAATCGTTTCTACTTACATTCTTATCTTCGTTAATAATTAATGTATATTTTCTCTCCTGTCTGCAGATCTGCAAATCCTCAAAACCACTCACAAGAATTCTAACCCCAACCAAATCACTACATATGAAAAATAACTCCATCAGACACAGAACCACTAAAACTAGAAAAATATTTAATAATCAAATGTTTCAAACTACAATGTTTATTTTATAATCTACACTATAAATTCTAAGTAAATCGTAAAGAACATTTTTTTTTAACCAGAATTTTCATGACGATCGTTTTTAGGGTAGACTACATGTACATGTACTTATAGAGGAACCCTACCTCCGTAGGTTCCCTTTCCTTCAATGAACGATCACTCTACACCTAAATATTCTTTCTGCCGAAGCTGACTGCGAGTCATGGTTGATAGTGAACAAGTGCGCAAGCGCTCAGACGTGGAGTGTAAAAGTAAAATGTTTATCACATTTATATACAAACAGCTTTAGAGCCAAGACGTTTATCTTCCCCAATAACCAAACAAGTATTGAAATAACCTTGTAATCACCCCCCTTTAAAAGCTTTAAATGTAAACAAAACGCCAGTATAAATCCAGAAAAATGTTGAAGATCTTGCACGAATAGCATTTGTTCAAGCACTGAATGGTCGGCCTGAAAATCCCACCCTTTAAACCTCTTGTTCATTAGCAATTTAATAACAAGTGCAATAAACCAATTCGTAGCAGACTAATGCCCCCTTTGTCACAATTCATTAAGTAGGGCATATCATCGATCATGTGACAAAACAGTCCAGTTTCCATCTGTTCTGTAAAGAATAAAGTACGTCGCGTTGTCTTATTTGTTGATGCTACACCAAATCCTCACCCATAGGTATATCTCCCCAAATATACAAGAGTCATAGACGAACTTAACTTGTGGGAAATCTGGGCCCAGCTGCCCATGAACGGGAAGGGGGGGGGTCGGGACCCATCCGTATTTACACCTTTTTTCCTCAAGAATACGAGATTACACTTTGATTCCAGTCACGGGTCAAACAAATTTTCATGGGCAATTTTGGGCCCACTTGCCCATGAACGGGGAGGGTGGGGGGTGGTTCAACTCTCCCTGGTCCCTGTGATCCTAAAGCACAAAGGAATTTCATCGCCTTATCTCCACTTATTGTCCAATTAAAAACATTTTAAAATGGGCAATCTGGTCCCAATTGCCCCTGAACCAAGTGGGGTGGGGTTTGGGACCGGCAACAAGCAAAAAGAGACCACAATGCTCACAATCCTACCAAGTTTCAACTTGATACCTGTTGATTCCTGGCAAGGGTAACGAACTTTACTCCTGGTCAATCTGGGCCTAGTTGCCCATGAACGGGTTGGGTGGGGGAAGTGCAACTTTAAAAGCAATTTCCCAGCGCTAGGAGCTACACGTCCAAGAAATTTCACCGTCCTATGTACAGTTCTGGTCAAGTTACGAATATTATTCACTGGGCAATCTGGGCCCATTCGCCCCTGAACCGGTTGGGTGTGGGGGGTGACCCCTAAACGGCACAGCTAGACCCCAATACCCACAAGCGTACCAAGTTTAAACTTGATACTTGCACTCGTTCACGAGTTATGAGCTCCACAAAATATGGTGAAAACCGAAAGCTGGAAGCTGCCACAGCGCTCGCAATAGTGGATTGTTCCAAGGAACACTCCGCTAAAAACGGATGTGTCAGCTGAACTTTGTTCGAGCGATATTTTGGTCCTTCTTGGCAAGGGTCCTCTTCAGGTTCTAACCGCTAGAGCTGGGAATTGAACTCAAACTGGGAACTGAACTTTAATTCCCAGCTTGAGTGGTCTGAGTCTGAAGAGGACTCTGGCCAAGAAGGGCCGAAATATCGCTATAATAAAGTTCATTTGACGTATCCGTTTGTCACTGTCCACTCTACACCTATACTTCAAATGTTCCCCTCTTTGACAAATAAACTGTAAATACAAATCCCTCCTAATAAAAATCTCATTAGAAACTTCTGATTTCTAAAACATCTCCTTATAACTCTCCTGATTTTTTAGATTACTGACTGAATCTCCTGATTTTTATGTCACTTTCGGCTAAGTGCCATATAGAGATCGCAATTTCTGTCCGTCCGTCCGTCGGTCGGTCCAGGGTTTGCTAGTTCGGGCACTTCCACATAAGCTAGGACGATGAAACTTGGCAGACATATGACCCCAAAAGATTAAGTTGGAACTAGTCACTTCCCCGATCCGAGCATCGTGGGGGAAGTAGAGGGAGGGGGAATCCGGAATCTAGAGGTATTTATCATTTTTGAACGGGTGATCGATCTTAATGAAACTTGGTGTTTGGAAGGAGCCCGTGTTTCAGACGACTCAGTTTAAATCCGAACTGGATTCCGTGACTTTGGTGGGAGCTGGAGGGGAGGAACTAGAAATCTCGTGAAACGCTTTGAGTTGGGGGATTTGGATGGAACTTGGTGAGAAGAACAAGCATTAGCCCTAGATACGTAAATGACAGAACCAGATCGTATCGGGGCTCTGTGAGGGGTGGAGGAGTTGGAGGGTGTTTCTTGGAATTCCGACGATCGCCAGTTAGGATAGTTCCAGCTACTCTAAGAACGGTGAAACTTGGCAGGCCTATTAATGACTTAAGGACCCGTCACAATGCCCTAGGAAAACTTGTGTTCCTGGATCCGACCATCTTTGGGGAGTTGAGGGAAGAGGAATCCGGAAATCACTGGTTTCCGTAAGTTGCGAACGGGTGTCTGATATTAGAGTGAAACTTTATGGGTGAGAACTCATGACCTAGATAAGCAAAACATGCGTCCGAACCACATGCGGGCACGTTTAGGAGAGTTGGACGAGGGGGGGGGGGGGTACAGAATGGGATTAGGTTGGACAGTTCCGAGTCAATGCGGTCTTGATTTGTTATTTGGTGTCTGGATCGGGTCTGAGCACGGTAGGGGAGGGGGGGGGGAGGGGGAACCGGAAATTTGTGATCAGGCTATGCTCCATTTCCAGTCTAACTTGATTAGGAGATGTCAGAGATGCGACGTTTACGTTTCCGTTTCGTATTCAGCCACAATGGGGTAGTTGGAAGGGGATTCCTGGAAACGTTTTGGCTCGCATAGGGGTCAAACAAGTGGAGCGATTTCAGTGAAACTTGGGATGTAAAGAGCTCACATGACCTAAATGACATATTTTAGGGTCCGAACTGGATCCGACCACGCTGGGGTAGGGGGGAGGGGAGTTACAAGAAGTTCCCAAAAACGCTCAGATTTGAGCGAAACTTTATAGGTGGTAAGAGCAAATGCTTCAGATGATCCATTTAGTAGGCTGAAGTCCAAACGAGATTCGGTTGAGTGAAACTAGGTATCTAGGTCCGAGCCGCATTTTTAGATGGTGGGGTATTTTGCTTTCTCGTCTACTTTTTAGGTACCACCTACTCATATCAAGTGCTATATGAGCTCGTAGCTCTTAATTAACTATGTCCTTGTTTTTTTGAAAATTTGAAATGGAAGCACTGTTCTCTAGCAGTTAAGGCATCTGAAACAAATTATATTATTTTTAGTCGAACAGGTAGGTTACTTAACGATAACAATACAAAAAAAAATTCGGAGAACTACCCATTAAACAAGTTTTTGAAATGAGATATTTGGGATTTTACCTCGATAATAATATTAGTTGGAAAAAAACATTGTAGTATTGCTGGTGTTAGGGGACTACGAATTCTAAGAAGGATAAGAAAAATATTTCCATTTCAGATTTTAAAAACTACTTATTTTTCTGCCTTTCACCCTACATCGATTACGGTTGCGTTCATTGGGCTAGCAGTTATTTTTTCTAATTATAAAAGGATCTAAATTTTGCAAAATAAAAGCATTCGTTTGGTTGCGGACATAAAAGAGGAGGTTGAATCTAAAACAATTGCCAGCTTTTCCCGGTGTATGTTCTGAACGTTGGTCAGATTCGTGATTATCAGGCGTCAATTTCTGTGTTTCAAAGCATGAACAATATATGCCCCGATTATTTCCATGATTATTTTTCTATGAATCAGGAGCACCATCACGACACTTGAAATGCACAGCTTTTAATTAATATAAAAAGAAAAACATTAGATCCTCTTATCTGGTTCATAATCTGAGGCCTTCTGTTTGGAATAACCTGCTGGCTAGCATCAGGGAGTCTGTCACTTTATGCGGGTTTAAAAAGAAATTGAATACTTTCCACTTAAAGGACCCCTCTTGCTTATTCTGCCTTTTATAACATACTTAGCTCCCATATGAAATTATAAGCTTATAAAATCCCCACCTTTCTCCATTGTTTCGTTTCGTAATTGCGAATTTTTAGCGCTTTTTCGGCCTTTCCGAGTTTGCCTGTCACCCAACGAAAAGTTTGTCGTAATCTTCAATGTACGCTGACAACTCTTTCACATATAAGTATGTGATACTCCCCTCTTTATTACTTCTTTTATTTGCTTAGTTTTCCCACTTCTTAACCAAGGCACGGTTCAGTTTTCAAATGTTTTGCGCCCAGCCGCCGCGTCGGAGAGCAGGAAGGCTGGATATACTCGACAGGCGCTAACAAGAGAATCACTTGTTTTAGGTGGGAAGTAATGGTATTTCCATTAGAGTTTTTTCTGAATAATTTCATAGGGAAAAGATCGTTTCTAGTAAGAGTTGTGCTTTAACTAATACGAGTTGAAGGGTGGTGTAGTATTTTTTTCTTTTTTTTATTATTTCTTTTTTTTCACAGTTGTTCGGGGTTGATGAGGAGCTGATACTGATAACTGATAACTGATAAGGAGTAAATATCATGCGAACACTCGTCGGAAGCATATTGCGCACGGAAAAGAATCGCAGCAAGTGCAAAGATTAGTGAGGTGTAGTTAGTGGGTTTTATTATCTAACATGAAATTAGAGTCTCCGGGTTTAAGAATTAATTAATGCAATTACTGAAATAGGTTTGGAAGTATAGGTACGGTTCCCTAGACACGCAAGTTAAGTGTAAATACATGACGGCTGATCGCCTCCATATTCATTAAAATGTACTTTTCATTAAAATGTACTTTTATTCCCAGAATTAAATACTTTTATTCTTCATATTCATTAAAATGCACTTTTCATTAAAATGTACTTTTATTCCCAGAATTTTATCAGCACGTCCTAACACGGCCCGGGGGGTAGCCGGAGCCCCCTTCGCTCCCCACGTGAATGCAGTTCGACGATGCCGAGGGTCTTAATTCCTTCCATGAACATAATGAATCATCACTGAATAATTGGCACGTGAGACATGCGGAGACATGTGCCAGGTGACACGGAGCTACAAATATAGGTACCATGGCCGTATCCGGGGGGGGGGGGGGGTTATTATACAGGTGCCGACAATCTGGCCGGAAAACTGGATCATCTTTCCGCAACCCTGCCACCTTCGTATTGCAGCTACTTTTTAATAAAATCTGAAAGGAGTCCGGGAGACTCCTTGATTCAGTCAATCAACCGTTGCCAGTGACGAAACGAACTACGGTGAGCAAGTTTAAAATTAATTAATGTACGCATTTCCGGTCCTTTCTTCCGGAATCGAGTTTCACAGAAATGGGAGACAGCATCTTGTTTTGCCTGAATAAATGGAACCTTCCGCAAGCGATGAAAGCGACGGTGACACTGCCTTTTGACAGTCATTTATGCATGGCCTGCGCTCATACTGTTTGACTTTCACTTCCACCTACGCGAAAAATAAATGGTAAAATCATTTTATTTCAAAATCTTTTTCGCATGCCCAACTTTAAGAACTTGAGCTTCTGAAAGAAAATACAAATCAAGAGTCAAATGACAATCAAGCAGAAAAGAGGATAAGAGGGAAGGAAGGGATCAACTAAAAGAAAGGAATGGAAGGACACCAGGCGGAACGAGTATCAAAAAGAGGAGCGAGCACTAGAAAAGGGAACGGTCGATGATAGTGATAAACGCATAAACCCACAGGAGGCAAACATACTAAAAGAGATGGAAAAATTGATGAAAAGGATGAAAAGGTATGTATCTAGAAGTGAAACTAATTTTGCGCAGAGATATGGACTGGAAATAACGCGATGCGGATTATTCCGCATGCAGACAACAACGCACTCGCGAGTCCGTGGTCTGTGATGACGAGTCTAGGCGATCCTCCAGGACATAACAACCCGCCAATCCCCACCCCCTGACGAAAACCCCAGGTACCAAACCCACCGACCAACTCCCCCGAATGCAAATATGTAGGAAATAAAAAAAAATCTGATTAAGAACAGACAGTCAGTCAGTCAAGACAGACAGACAACTGCAGTTTAGATTTTCCCTAGACATGCTACCTAAATGTATCACGTGACGGCGGCTCGCTGGCCGCTATCGTCTATATATACTTTTCAGTATTTGTTTACTTTATTTTAGTAACACTGTATGTGTGTGTGTGGGGGGGGGGGTATGTTTGGGGTTTTTCTCCGTTTTATTTTTTTTTTAGCAGAGGGGGTATATCTGGGGTTTTTCAAAGAGCGGTTTCCGAATTTTTTTGTGCGGTGGGGTATCAGGGGGGGGGGGGGTAGCCAAACCTTTTAGTGACATATGTTAGATGCTTTCTACGCAGAGATCTACCTCATCAGTTGACTGTCTAGAGTTGTCCCACTTCCTAACGAGGCACGGTTCATTATGTGTGCACAAAGGAGGGCTAAGCAAGATCTAGTTCCTAGGTACAGTCGTGACCTCCCCCCCCCCCCAAGCCTCGATTTGCGAGGTCATCATCATACTATTTACCATACCAAAATTCCAATAGACGGAAATTCGTACGGAAAAATGTATATTTCTCAGTATGGAGATCTCTGATCTGTATATACAGTGTGGGAAAATCATTGAGCTATGATTGCCTGTAATAGCCTGTTGGGTAGAAAACCGGATTCCGGCAAAAGGTGCAATGTTTCAAAAGCACGATTGCTCTGATGAACCTGCGGTCAATTTCAAGCTCCTCATCCATCCCATCAAGGAAATTTTGATCCTCCTTAGAGGCTAGATTCTCCATGTCCCCATGAACAGTGAGCAAGGCCGTATCCAGGGGGGGGGGGTTAGGGGGTTGAATCCCCCCCCCCGGAAACATGCGAATTTCATCATTTTTATAGGCTTTTCCCTCTGATCTATGTCCTCTGTGTACTTTTTTGTCTGACCCACAGGCAAACCCCCTCCCCCCGGGAGGCAACCCCCCCCCCCCCCCCCCGAAATAAATTCGTGGACACGGGCCTGGCAGTGAGTTTTCTCCTTACCTGCATTTACGTTCAGAACAGGTTGGACCCGATTATCGCCGAGGCGCAGAAAGAGATATCCCCGCCCCCGTCATTTCCCTGCTTGGATACTTAGATAGAGACTGAGCAACAGAAAAAAATAATTAGAAGACTTGGTCTGAGATTTTAAGGATTTCCAAGGGTTAAAAGCCTTGGCGACGTAATATCAGAACGACATGCAATTCATGGAAAACGAAGACTTTTCCGCTTACACAATCCGACACTCCCTGGCTGTGCTCACGTTTCGGAAACCAAGAGTAACTGAACCAGAGGAAATGAGCATAAAGTAAATGAGGCAGTTATAAGGAAAGTCAGCTCCTGTCTCCAGCGTCGGTCCAGACCCTAGTTCTTTGGAGGCACAGTGTCTGTGATATGGCTCTTGAGCAACACTGGGGTATGGAAGTTGGTCATACCGATGTCCACGTGTGCCGACGAACGCGAGTCGTATGCTCACCTGCAGTAAAGCGTGAATTACTCACATGGCATACAGCGAGGCACTTGTATACTTCCTCGCTCCTCCAATATTTGCGTTTTCAAGCTCGCGATTCTCAACCCGTGTTCGTCACGTCGTTTTTACGGAGCGCATCCAGTGCGCATCCTAATGGAGGGTTCACACACTGTGTAAAATCCGAGCGTATTTTGAAATCCGAGCGTATTTTACGCACGTTTTGAGCTTGAAAAGATTTCTAGCAATACGGACGTATTTAGATATAAAACGGACCGATTTCTTAAATATGTCCGTATTGCTAGAAATGTTTTCAAGCTCAAAACGTGCGTAAAATACGCTCGGATTTTACACAGTGTGTAAATGGACCATCATACGGGTTCCCTGTTCTGTGGCTTCAAGCGTTTTAGCCCCCGTGTTTCTTTCGAGTTCAACACCGAATCCAAACACAAACGGACTCGGTTGAGTATCAAATCCTGTGCCGGGTTTTCTTATGCAAAACACGGGCGCTGAAAACAGGTGACAGCGCAACGTGTTCAGATTCGACTTCAACACGTTATTGTTGAAAACCTAACTCTTTACTCAAAATATGCATTAAAGATTAACTGACAAGCCAGTTTATTTTAAATCTTGGATTTGAAAACACTGAATTATTTAGACTCACGGATTTTTTTAGTTTTTCATCTTGGGCTTGAGTAGTTAGCTTCGCAATACGCGCTGCTGCCCCGAGAAGACAAAGTTCATCCAGACGCGGAGAATTTGAGTTTCAACGAAAGCGTGCATTTCAATGGCAAATGAAGCGAAGCTCAGGAAATGTTGAATTCGACATTTTGAGGTCACTTCTGAAGGAATCCCATTATTGCCTGTAACCCAAAAAAGATTTGCGTGTTCGGCAATCGTGTACCGTTGTAGCTGTTAAATATTTCAAGCATATAGGTACAAGCATACCGAGGTACTACAAATCTGAAAGAAACAGTTCACTCGATGAAAATCGATTATGTGAATGGTAGAGCAACGAAGTAAACGTATTTTCATCGGGTCGTCAAGCCTATGCGAGCGAATAAGTGATAGGTAACCAGACTATGGTACCTCAGCCATATTCCGTACCTCAGCCATATACGCACGTTTTGAGCTTGAAAAGATTTCTATCAATACGGACGTATTTAGACACAAAACGGACCGATTCAAGCTCAAAACGTGCGTGAAATACGCTCGGATTTCAAAATAGGCTCGGATTTTACGCAGTGTGTAAATGGAACATAACATGGGTTCCGTGTTCTATTTCTTCAAACATTTTTAGCTCCCGTATTTCTTTCGAGTCCAACACCGAATCCAAACACAAACGGACTCGGTTGAGTATCAAATCCTTCTCTTATGCAAAACACGGGCGCTGAAAACAGGTGACAGCGCAACGTGTTCAGATTCGACTTCAACACGTTATTGTTGAAAACGCAACTCTTTACTCAAAATATGCATTAAAGATTAACTGACAAGCCAGTTTATTTTAAATCCTGGATTTGAAAACACTGAATTATTTAGACTCACGGATTTTTTTAGTTTTTCATGTTGGGCTTGAGTAGTTAGGTTCGAAATACGCGCTGCTGGCCCGAGAAGACAAAGTTCATCCAGGCGCGGAGAATTTGAGTTTCAACGAAAGCGTGCATTTCAATGGCAAATGAAGCGAAGCTCAGGAAATGTTGAATTCGATATTTTGAGGTCACTTCTGAAGAAAGCCCATTATTGCCTGTGACCCAAAAAAGATTTGTGTTTGGGCAATCGTTTACCGTTGTAGCTGCTAAATATTCAAGCATATAGGAACAAGCATACCGAGGTACTAAAAATCTGAAAGAAATAGTTCATTTGATGAAAATCGATTCTGTGAATGGTAGAGCAACGAAGTAAACGCATTTTCATCGGGGCGTCAAGCCTATATGTGAGCGAATAAGTGATAGGTAACCAGACTATCGTACCTCAGCCATATTAGTTTAAATGCTTGACATCGTATCTACCGCGTGGGATTCAGGCAGCATTATTAGCGAAACCTGAGCGAAACCAAAGTCTTGCTCCGAAACTCACTTGGGATTACCTATTTCCGACCCGGAAATAAAAAAAAACCCGAAGAGCTATCAGAGAACCGGAACTCACGTTGGCTTGCCTATTTTCGATCCATCGAGTCGATCGTGACAAAGATCCAAAATCAGGTCCAAAACAAAACCCAAGTTTTGTCCCGAAACCCACGTGGGATTGCCTATTTGTGACAAAAGTCGAAGCGTGACAAAAATCCGAAAACAGGGACATAGGATAGGACACACCACAAGACACAGGGAATATTCTGTAACTCAGGTATTTACTCCCTTTTGTGGTCTTTGGCAGGCAGAACGTTAGAGTCGGGTTATATCCAACCATTCACTTTTATTTCAAGCGGAACATTTTGTTACTGGCATGACGTCATCCAAATGTTCTCCGTATGTACGAGAAAACGAAAATGGTTTTGTATACGTAATCCATTGCTCTAATCATCAGTGACATGCCGGATCACAGAGCTCAAAGAGCCGGTCACAGAGCTCACGGAGCCGGTCACAGAGCTCACAGAGTCGGCCACAGAGCTCACATGCCGGATCACAGAGCTACACATAGTGTTCTGCCTTGCATCCAATACTCCTGATCAGCTAGCATAGACTTCCAAAGCAATTTCTTGTATGTAATTAAAATCGCTCTGTTAGAAATTTGGCTTTCTGAAACTTGAAATATCGGAACTATAGGCGTATTCTCGCTGTTCTCCGAGGAGTCCTCGGGGAATCAAAGGGAACGGCGAGAATAGAGGGAGTCACTCCACGCGGACAGAAACAGCGAGAACACGGGGAATGCTTCCAGCATGGATTTTGTTCGAAAAATAGATATACAGTTGACGAAATTAGTCTGGAGCCACTTTATTTTTCGTTTTGTTTACGCTGATTATTTTTAATTAAGTTTACATTGCACCAACACCAGCAAAAATTGATTCCCCTTCGAATCTGAAAGGAAGTCCTTTTTGATGATGGTGATGATAATCAGAGCATTCCCCGTCCGTGGGGACTCGCGAGAATACGGGGAGTGAGTCCCCGGGACAAAGAAAAACGCGGGGACCCCTTAAGTGGAGTCCGCGGGGAACGGCGAGAGTACGCCTTATCAAGTCGTGAACTTCTTAAATGGCCGAGTAACTAACCCCATCTGTTAACTCCATAAATCACAGTATCGGCAAGCTCTATGAATTTCTGGGCGTTTCTAGGATCTCTTGGCTTTCCGTTCTACGCCAGTCTACGACCGGAATAATAAGAATTGAAAACTTGCAAGGCATTCTGGTCAAACATATGTATCCACCATATATGCAAACAACTTAATCTGATTCAGGTTGTTTCCCGAACCACTATTCCAATGATAAAACTGATTTCAAACAAAACTTTTACTTAAACAAAGATAGAGTTTCTACTTGTCCGACCAGCAGGGGCTTCACTAGCCTTTTACCTTTGGGGGGGGGGACGTCCGGTTTCTGCCGACGGACTCAGAAATGTGCCGACGAAAAACGCCGTTGCCGCTTCGCGGCAATGGCGTACATTTCCCGGCAGCACAGTATAGAACCGGGGTAAAACTAACTACAATGCATTAGTTGAGATTATTCCTTCGATGTAATTTCGTATATTAAAGTTCACACATATAGGTTTTCATTTTAGATTTCGCTAAAAAGCGAAGCTTCCAACGACTGTACCAAGAACAAGTTAAACTAAGCGCCGCAGGCGGAATTTTTTAAATCTGCCTTTTTCCAGAAAAGTTAGCTGTACCTACCATACAAGTTCTAGCTTTTTACGTGTATTAGCCCCCCGCGAATTTCAATTATAAAATGCTAACTAAATGAAACACCGTTCTCCAAATGAAGAATACTAAAAAATGCGCCGCAGGCGAAATTTTTTGTAAAGTAACTGTAATGCACCAGTTGAGATTCTTCCTTTGGTATAATTTCGTATATCAAGTTCACATATTTGGCTTTTCATTTTAGCTTTCGCTAAAAAGTGAAGCTTCCAACGACTATACCAAGACAATTTAAACCAAACGCTGCAGGCTAAATTTTTTAAATCTGCTTTTTTTTCGGCAAAAACTTAGCTATATTACCATACAATTTCCTGCTTTTAACGTGTTTCAAACCCCAAGAATTTCTATCCTAAAACGAAAACTAAATGATACACCGTTCTTCCAAATAGAGAATACTACAAAATGCGCCGCAGGCTGAAAAACTAACTGTAATGCATCCGTTGAGATTGTTCTTTTGATGTAAATTCATATACTTAAATTCATAGATTCGGCTTTTCGTTTCAACTTTCGCTTAAAAGCGGAGCTTTCAACGACTGTACCCAGAACAAGTTGAACCAAGCAACGCTGGTGAATTTTTTTAAAATCTGTATATTTTCCGGAAAAATTTGCACCCGACAAATCTTTGCAGAATTTGATTTCTTACGTATAAAAAGACCCAATGTGCCGACAAGTATACCGACGCCCGACAAAAGCATTCAGAATTCAATTTCTTCTGTCTTTTGCCCGACAAGACTGTAAAGAACTTCAGTTCTTGCGTGTAAATAGACGCCCATGTACCGACGAGACTTTTCGGCATGCGCCCGGTAAAAATTTATGGAGTCTGATTTCTTTCGTGTAAGAAGAACCCTGATGTGCCGACGAGAATACCAACGCCCAACAAAACCATCGAGCATTTGATCTTTTCTGTGTTTTGCTCGACAAGATTGTATAGAACTTGATTTCTTACGTGTAAGAATAACCCCTTGTGCCGATGAGACTTGAACTTCCCGGGTGCGCCCGACAAAGTTTTCAGAATTTGATTTCTTACGTATAAGTAGAGCCCGATGTGCCGACGAGTCAACCGATGGCACATCGGTGATCGGTCTGCTGACATTAGCGTGGTTCTTTGGAGAGATTTTCAAAAATCTGTCAGCAAGGCATTACTTTTGGCACTTCTTATCTTGAAAACTCAGCAGCTTCCCGGTTCATTTCTGTTTACACGACTAAAATTTTGTTGGGGAAGTTAGTGACGGCGTGTGTTCTAAACAGCTTTAATGATTGCGCATCCTTCGTTTTTGATGGCCAATACAGCATAAAATTAAACCGCTAATTCAAGAACATGGCTTTCAGAAAAAAACCTGGGTTTTGAGACGTCGTTTGCTTCCAAATATTCAGATCTCGAGGGCTCGATTTCTGAAAACATTTTGATACAAATGTGCAAGAATGATCTGATTCCGGATAAGAAACAACCTATGAGAAAATGAGAGTTTACCCGTATGGAAATAATTCAAGTCACTGTATTATGGGACATTTTTCCAATCGTAGCCGAAACAATTGGAAACGACCGTAAACAATGTTTTTTTTTTCGATTGGAAACAGTTGTTTCCAACTGTAAACAGTTGTTGACGATTGTATTTTTACGATTGGAAACAATCGGTTTAGTGACCGAAAAGACAACAGGAGCTGACGAAAAACATTAAATGGCCATGGTACTTGCATTGCTTCCTTTAACTTAATACCTGAATACGTGGCACAATACCATACACCCCCCAGTCCCCATCCAGCGCCAGGAGTCTTCAACATTTGAGTAACAGTATAAGAATAGACGCAGAATAAAATAATCCTTACAATTCAAATCCTTTTTATTGTCTCTTCGAGAATCTTTCGTCCTCGATATCGAAAGCTGGTGCTTCGGCATTGCGTTGACAGGTGCGCTCTCTATGGACCCGTTGAAAAACTTCCTTGCTGGTGGGACAGAGCCATCTAAGAAAATGTGTCGAGCTTCAAAGCTCTGGTTTTCCAGCATCGAACTTGTGCCGGAATCCCTATGCTCCAGCATGGAAGATGACTCGAGTTCGAAGCCGTAGATTTCCGCTAGCTGTCGGGACACAGATGAGTCGACAGGATCGACGAACTGAAAGTTGACGTATTCAATATCGCCCCGTTTGGCAACAAACATTAGTTGCGTTTTTACAGATACATTGGTATCTGATACCACGAACAATACATTCTTGATCATTATCAGACTGTTTTGCTTCACCGGTATTGGTTACTTAATATAGCTGTGTTTTTGCAGATACCATGGTATTTGATACTACGGTCTAAGATCGTTTTAGCAGTTATCGTGGTATCTGATACCATGGTCAAAAGGCGTTTTTGCAGTTATCGGGGTATCTGGCCAGTTATCCACGGTCCTACCGTGGTAACTGATCGTGGTATCCGAAACTGTCATCTCACTTTCATCAATTTCTGTCAAATTGGTGGGAAAGAAGTTTGGCACTTAGTGAAGTGACTGAATATCAGTTTTTCTTTTGGGACGACTTCGAAAAGCGCAATTTCGGCTATTGTAATTTTTGCAGAGCTACCGTGGTATCAGATACCACGGTAACTACAAAACGACTAATTGCAGATCTAGTTACCGTGGTAACAGATACCATGGTATCTGCAAAAACGCAACTATTTGTATAGCTTTTCTACATGAACACTTCAGATTCTAAACAAAGAACAGTGGGAAAGACACGAAACTCCGCTGAAACCGTGTCGAAGCTGCTCGCTACCTAGAGTTTGAACTTCCAACTTCACAAGATGAAACTGAGAGTCAGCAAACAAAAACTGTAAACAAGCAAAGGGAATTTGCAAACAACAGCACATGAAGCGTGAAGTATGATAAACTGATGAGGATTTGCCAAAAGGAATCGGTCGAAATGTCAACAGAGGGGTGTTTTAACGATCATAAAGTAAGCGAATAATTATTGCGACTCATAGGGCTTATGGGGGGGGGGGGGTTACCAAAATCACCACGATATTTTTGCCCACTCTCACAATGCCCACGCTCAGAATGCCCACAGTTCAAACTGCCCACGACTCCAAATGCCCATGGCTCAAAATGCACACGATCGAGGTCGAGGACCCCAAATCGAAATCGTCCAAAACGTCGACGGCCGGAAATGTCTGCCAAAATGTCCCGGGACAACGGAGAATGAGATTACAAGGGACAGGATTACCACAGAAAGATATTGAACGCTATTATTTATAGTTTGTGATCAAGTCCGAACTATTTGTGTGAAAGTAGAAGAAACATTATATAACATAATATAATTTATTGCACGAAAAGCCTGAGCATGTTCCAACACAGGAAGCGAGACTATAGGCCATCCAAATCTTGCACCATGAAGGTACGAACTAATCGTAGTTAATAGTTTTAAGATCGCTGTTTGTGATTCAGCTTTCTCTTGAGAATTCGGCAGAGTTATATAGTTATACAGTCGTCATCACCGTTCTCATACTCGGTCTGCTCTTTTCTCACTCATCACTAGCTTCAGTTTACTACGGACAACACCTCAAATATTCAAATCACGGGCATTCTGAACCGTGGGCATTTTGAGTCGTGGGCATTTTGAGAGTGGGCAAAAAGATCGTGGTGATTTTGGGACCCCCCCCCCCCCATAAGCCCCATGAGTCATTACGGTATTTGATTCTAATGCTATCTATGGTGCATTTTCTAAACTGTGTCTGCACTCCTCCTATCCAAAAAATTGCACAAAAAAATTGTGCGTCAAATGGTCGGCTACTCTACTGACAAATATCACATCTCGCGTAAGTAATCTTGGGACATATTAAATATGAACTTTGACCTAATGATGACCCTTTGGTCTTTGTTACGACGATTTGAAAATAAAAAGCAAAGTGATGCCATCTAGGAGCGAACAAGCGCTGCATTTTGTACGAATTTTAGGAGCGGGCTCTACTGACGACCGTATACTCCAATGAGTGGTTTGTAAACACAGAAAATGTTTAGCCTGAAACGGTGGTTACCTTTCGATAGGACTGATTACTGTGAAGGCGACTGTACATTTTCTTTCTGCAAAGTGTTAAACGAGCCAACGTAAGTTGCGCGTCCAACGTAAGGTGCGTTTTTGCAGATACCATGGTCTAAAGTCGTTTTCGCAGTTGGGTCACTGACAAGAGTCAGTTTTTTTTTGTCAAATTGGTGGGAACGAAGTTTTGTCACTTTAGATGTCAATGGATATCAGTATTTCTTTTTGGATGATTTCGAAGAGCGCAAATCCGGCAATTGTCGTTTTTGCAGAGCAAGCGCGGTATCAGGTACTGTGGTAACTTTAAAAATGACTAATTGCAGAACCAGTTACCGTGGTAACAGATACCATGGAATCTGCAAAAACGTAACTATTATGTACGAATGCTGGAAACCGAACCAACCCTTTTGCGCAGCGAGTCCATCGCACTGGTCCGTCCATAAACTTCAATGGGTTTGACTGAGCTTAGTGGGCTCCGTCACTAATTTCCCACCCCTTCTGTCTTCTTGAAAGAACAGATAAGCTTTGAATTCGCACTCTAGATTTGAAGGTTTGTATTTCAACCTCCCCCCCCCCCCCGCCCATTTAGTGATGCTGTGGTTGTCTCTTCGGTCGTCTCGTTGGTTGTCTCTTTGCCCTTGCTGGTCGTTTCGCAATATAAATAAATAAATACAATTGAAACACGTTTCAGTATATTCGTTGGCCTTTAAGGCCCATTCCCAAGGGGGTTTCACCTAATCGGTACCAGCCAGTTCCGGAAATCGCTCTGAGACCGAGAATTAGGTGGGTTGCTGCCGTTCGCAGTACTCTTGATGACTATCTCTCCTTGCCGATGCAAAATCTCCGGCCTCTCCTGGTACCTAGCGGAAAAAAGGCAGAAGTGGTGTCACATCTGCTGCCAAAGATCGCCGTGATTGGTTGATAGGATTTGAGTCGTTGAGTTTGAGTCGTTAGGGACACGTTTACTACTTCTTCCTGAGGATCACTAGCGTGTTTTGGACTTAGTCATATAGAGTATTGATACTGGTGCCAGTTTCGGGTACCAGCTAGTCTCGGACCCAAGATGAAATCAGTTCAACTTGTGAGGGTACTAGCCAATCAGATTATTGAGGCGAATACTGAGGAATATTCCGATTGGCCAATGCTGAACCACGCCAGACCTAACACACTGACCTAAATTCATAATAATACATAGATGGCACTTTTCACGAGAGACTTGTACCGTGACCAATAAACCATAAATATTTATGGTTTATTGATCACGGTACAAGTCCCTTGAGAAAAGTGCCGTCTATGTATTATTATGAATTTAGGTGACATGGGGATGTGAACTGGTTAGATGAATTTGGCTTCGACCGGGATCACTGTTCCTATGGTCGGTTTCTACCAGACTATTGTAGTGGTTTGCGAACTCTGTTCGCAAGCCCCTCGGTAGCTCAGATGGTAGAGCGACTGCCTTATAAGCAGAGGGTCCTGGGTTCAAATCCTGGCTAAGGAGTATTTTTGTCTATTAGTTCACTACTTATAAAAACAAGAGCTAAGAGCTCATATGGCACTTGTACGAGTAGGATGTACAAGAAAGTAGATGAGAACGTCACAAAATACACCCGCCATCCAAAAATGCGGTTCGGAAATAGAAATAGGATTTTTAGTTTCACTCATTTCTGAGCTGTTCCGGCATCGTCTAGATTGTCTGTAGCAAATGAACATGACTGTTCAAACTTTCATCCCAATAAATCCATTTGTTTGATCCCTAGACGTGCTACAGGATTTCCGGTACTCACTCTATCTCCACCTACCGTGGCCGAATCTGGTTCGGAATAAAAAAAAATCGACCACCTAAAGCATCTTCTTTTATACCATCTATCAAGTTTCACTCGAATCTGAGCATTTTTGGAAAGTTCCGGTTTCCGGTACCAAATAACAAATGTAGGCCGCATATACTCGGCATTGTCGAATTTGCATCTCATTCGGTCCATCCGTTTGGTTTTTGTGCATGTCAAAAGTCCCCCCACCCCCAATTCCCCTAACATGTCGAGGCCATCGATTCGTATCACCCATGAAGTTTCACTTGAATCAGACCACTCGTTCGCAATTTATAGAAGTCAATTTCCATATTTCTCTTCTCTTGCTCCCCAAAAATGCTCGGATCTAGGAACGGAAGTTTCCGGGGGTATGTTGTGTCAGGTTCTTAAGTCAAGATAATTCGGGTCGCTAATATGCCTGCAAAGTTTCGTTGTCGTTTTACATCTGGAACTATTCTAACTCACGACTACCGGAATTCCAGGAAACCCCCTGCAACTCCCCCCACAGAGCCCCGAAACCATCTGGCTCCGTCAATTTCATCTAGGCCTAATGCTTGTTCCATCCGTTAAGTTTCGTCCCAATCCCTCTGCTTTTAGAGTTTCTTGAGTTTTCCACCCCCACCCCCCATCCCCATAGGTGTCGGACCCGACCCGGACGTGATACTGAACGTCCGAGGCGATAGCTCACCAGACAAGTTTCATTCAAATCCGATCACCCGTTCAAAAGTTATGCACGCCACTAGATTCCGGACTCCCCATCCACCCACTCCCCCCACGATGGTCGGGTCGGGGAAACGGTTGTTCTCAAGTCAATCTGTTTGGATCCGTGACATACCAGCCAAGTTTCATCGCCCTAGGACATCAGGAAGTATGCCGAACTCGCGGGATCGCTAGAAATCCGGACCCCCACCCCAACTCCCCCACAGTGCCCTGATCCGGTCCGGTTATGTCAATGACGTGTCTAGGACCTGTGCTTATTTTTCCCACCAAGTTTCATCCCGATCCCTCCACTTTAAGCGTTTCTCAAAATTTCCGGTTCCCTCCTCCAACTCCCCCCCAGTGTCATCGGATCCGGCCAGGATTTAAAGTGAGATGTCTGAACACGAGGTCATCCTAAATATCAATTTTCATCAAGATCCGATCACCCGTTCGCAAGCTAAAAATACCTCAAATTTTGGCTTCACCCTCCCTCCACTCCCCCCCCCCCAGATGGTCGAATCGGGAAATTGACGATTTACTATTTAATTTGGTCGGGTCCCAGACATACCTGTAAATTTCCATCGTCCCAGCACATCAGGAAGCACGGAACTCGCGGGATCACTACAAATTCGGACTTCTCCCCCCCCCCCAACTCCCCCAAAGTGAGCGGATCCGTTCCGGTTATATCAGTCACGTATCTAGGACTTTTGCTTGTACTTTCCACCAAGTTTCATCCGGATCCCTCCACTCTAAGTGTTTTCCAAGATTTCCGGTTTCCCCCTCCAACTCCCCCCAGTGTCACCGGATCCGGTCTGGATTTAAAATGGAGGGTCTGAGACACGAAGTCCTTCCATATATCAAGTTTCATTAAGATCCGATCACCCGTTCGTAAGCTAAAAATATCTCATTTTTCCTATTTTTTCCGGATTCCCCCTCCCTCCACTCCCCTCCAGATGGTCGGATCGAAGAAGCAACAATTTCTAATTTAATCTGGTCCAGTTCCTGATATGCCTGCCAAGTTTCATCGTCCTAGCTTATCTGGAAGTGCCCGAACTAGCAAAACCGGGACCGACAGACCGACAGACCGACTGACGGACAGAAATTACAATCGCTATATGGCACTTGAGTAAGCTCAAGTGCCATAAAAAACACTAAATTCACTTTCGGTTTTCAAGACAGCAAAGAGTGGATGTGATTTTATCTATCGGGCTTGGTTCGAAACTAGACAATCAGAAATGTTCTGCAATATTAACCCAAATAATCTGATTGGCTAGTGACCTCAAAATTTGAACTGATTTCAACTTGGGTCCGAGACTAGCTGGTACCCGAAACTGGCACCCGTATCCATCGCGAACGGCAGAAACCTGGCAAAGCTATGGTCTCGGGAGCGATTTTCAGAGCTAGGTAGTACCGAGTATTAGCTAAAACCCGTTGTGATTATTCATAGGCAAAAATTATTCCAGCGACCCCTCACCCCCCGGACATCCCCCCCCCCCTCGAATGCAAATACATAGGAAGTTAGGAAATCTTATTAGAAACTGCATCTTTGACCGCGAGCACTTTCCCTAGACACACGAGTAAAGTGTAAACGCGCCTAAATGACAGTGGGGTCATCTAGAGGCGCTATCCGTAAGCACCCACATGGGCAAACTCAATAATGGATCTTGGGCACCACTGTGCAGTCTCCCTGGGCAAGGTGGGCACCTATTGTGCAGAAATTCTGGGAGTGACCCCCCCCCCCCCCGAATAGATCTTAACAAGCATATCAGATACAACGAAACACATTTGGCTAGAATAAAACAGAAAATATAGATATATATCTGATATTATTTATTTCTCTCATTATTAATTTTTGTATATAATTTCTGCCTAAGAATCAGCCTTGTGAATCCGCTAAGCTACCGCGCACTCTCTGACTCACAGAATAAAGTCGCCTTCACATTGACGCGTACAGCCTGTTACACTATAAGCCAATGGTTCCCAACCTTTTCCGTACCGCGTACCCCTAATCAAGGTTCGAAAAGATTGCGTACCCCCTATTTCAGAACGTGAAAAAGACGATGGTTATTATCATAAATGATAAGGCATACATGTGTAAAATTAGATATAAATCAGTAAGACAATCACCAGAGGCTGCTTTGTGGCAAAAAGTTTGTCAAATCTCGGCTCGACCTCATTAGCGGTATATATTTTATAGTCACCCTGTTTCTGTGTTTGGTTTTGATATTCTCTGTGCTTCATCAAGCTGCATCGCAAACTTTTTCGTTAGCTTAATTCGCAACCTGAATGACAATATCACTTACAATGTCTTCGATTCCACTTGAAACAATATTGTTTGACACAGGAACAGATTTTACGGCAGTAGGCTAGCTGTTTCTGAATCAACATTATTTCACTGATTTTAGCCAGGGCATGGAATCAGAGGAGTCATGGAGGGGTTGACAACACTTAGGTTCGCCCCTCAAAAAAAATAAAAAAATAAAGGTCTGCCAGATGATTAAAAAGAAAAGAGTCGGCACGAAGCGCCGCGATTTTTCGTAAAAGCGGTTATTTAAAAAAAAAAAATCAGTAATTGCCCTTGCCAATCAAGATACATTTTGGCTGGTGATACCACTGCTGGTAATATTAGGCTTTCGGCAATCAAAAGTCAGTGAGACGAGATTTTGAAGCTACAGACTTAAATCAATTTTGGTTTCTACCACCAGTTGGGAACCACTGCACTAAGCAACGCAACCTGTGCGTCACGATTTCGACGACGCAACGCAGAGCTTACGCAGACAAAAGAAAATGCAACGCAAGAATAGAAACCAAGTTCTTCTATTTTTGCGTTGAGTCAACGCGTTACGCATCAGATTTTTCAGTGAAAACCTGGTTTTGAAGAGAAACTGGAGAATAGCCTACTAATGATGAAGAAAAACCTTCTAATGATGATTGAAACTTACTAATTGATGAAAGAAATGATAATCTGGCAGAAGAAACTGAAAAGGAAAACGTAAATACGCATCCAGCGTGACATATTCTCACGCAGGTGTGTCAAAAAAAATCAACGAAGAAAAAATAAATTATCTTCGCAGGTGTGAAAAATACGCTAGGCAACCTGTACGCAACGCAAGATAAATGCATACGCGACGAATCGCAATGACGCGTCAATATGAAAGCAGCTTAATTCATGAGCGGGCGGAATTTTATGGGTCTTTTGTCATTAAGGGTTGATTATTAGTTCTGATTAGTGCGGATGATGTTAGCTGGTGTTACGAGTTTTCGAAAAAGAGGTTGTAGTATGTTTACAACAATCACCCTGTCGAATTGTCTCGCCTAGTTTACGACATTTGCACTCCTTTCAAGAAAGCTAAACAAGTCTTGACTAATGCCAAGAACAAATAATCAGATAGAACCACCGTCTTTAGTCCCATGCAGCGACTATGAATACCCACGACAAAACTTAGCGGAACTAGAGCTATTTACTCTAGCTTTGAGCTCATATTGATACTCGCTTACTCATCTTCCGTCTTCGCCGTTGCTCATCACAGCCCCAAAAATGCAGGAGGCGTACTCCACGCGCTGACCCGCTCTAAAGCGCGTCCGTAGAACCAATCAGCACTTCTTCTTTTCCTCAAAGGGGCTTCACAGCGATTTAGCTATTTGTAGAGGTAACGAAACGTGATGTGGCTTGAAGCTACTAACCTCCGCTCATACGCAGTGGACAGAGTACAGGGAAATATTCGACTCCGCAAAGTCATGTTACAGAGATAGGTAGACGGAGGTTCTATCTGATTATTTGTTTTTGCTAACGTTTAGGGCAAAGCATACCTTCTCTGAGGAGTTCTGGCCTTGACCGAGCGACGAGCCAGTACGCTGTTTACCCTCAAGGCTTGACCTCATACCATTCTTAGCTCCCTGCCTGGAGGCATTCGGTGTTCGGCTGTTCAGCACAGTCGACCTCTGCTGTCTGCCAATGAAGATGTACTGCCACACAGAACACCGGGGGAAGAAGCAGATCTGAGAATAGATGGCGACTCTATACTTTTTGCCAGAATAATAGTGATGACAATGACCGTTCCCCTTTCTTCAGATTCTCCAAATACTTACTTCGGCTCCCCCCCCCCCCCCCCCCCCCCCCCCCCCCTTGGACAAGAAATACCAAAGTGATGAAAATATATAACATAAAAGACCCTGAGCTTGCTATTTCTAACCTGATTAGCTCAAAAAACATCAGACAACTCAAAAATCCAGACCCACTCTTGGAGCAAAATTCTCAAAGTTTAAGTATATATGTATGTAATCGTGTTCGGTTTTTAGTCAGTCAGAGAGTCTCAGTTAGTAATTGTCGATTTTTGTGTGTGTTTCCCATGAACGTGTTACGTTTTGCTTTTGTTTTATTTTTCTTTTCGTTTTTGTACTCCGTCCCTTTTCTGTTGGAAATGACGGGTGATAAATAAATAAAATACTAATAGTAGCTGCGTTCTTTGTCACGGGAGTTCTCACCGTTGGTCTCCGGTTTTTCTTATATGCCGATTTTGCATCCACCGGTCACTACTCAACAGTCTTATAACCCGTTTTTGAACTAAACAGTGTCCAGTTTTATCTCACCGGTGCGGACTAACGAGAACTTGCTCGGGACCCCAGCTTCAGCGAGGAGTTGGGTAGTTTTCATCAACTCACCGGTGAAAGAAAAAAAACGTGTTTTAAGAGAAGAACCGGACACTGGTGACAAAACACCGGAGTGCAACGAACGCAGCTAATGATAGACTCGAAAGTACTCAAAATGGAAAAGTCATCTAGGATATTCTTCAGCGAAATTTTGTCCCTTCTTGGCAAGGGTTCTGATCTCAAAATTTTCGACCCTTATTTTCCCCTTTTGCAATCCGAGGGGTTGCTCACTCTAAAAAACGATTTACACCAAGTGGCGCGTGCCGTGGTCCCTTGCCGGTGCCACGTCGAGGTGTACACCGGTGGCACAAAGAGAGCAACCCCTCGTTGCAATCTATAAGAAGAATTCCCCAAAATAAGATACTTATATCGACAAATTTTGACTGTGAATCATATTTCATGGCGCCTAGCAGAAATGCAATCAGCACCTGAAAGCAGGTGATTCATCGAAAAGCGGACTCCTCGCGTAAACCACAAACAGTAATGTAGGTACGACCTGTCCTTCAAAAAATCTTTCGTTATCAGAACTGGAAATAAATTAAAACATACTTTTCGGCAGAGGATGTAAACCCAGGGGTCAATTAGTTGATTTATGGAGGCAAGTCGAACAGCCAGAATGTCAGATGCATGATCCTCGGCGGTCAGGTGCTCATGGAACATGTTGGTCAAAATCTGGATCTAAAATGGATGTAGAAAATAAGAACGCATTCTAAGTAACCAATACCAAAATGGATGTAGAAAATAAGAACGCATTCTAAGTAACCAATACCGGTGAAGCAAAACAGTCTGCTAATTATCAAGAATGCACTGGTGTGTTCTGTTCAAACAGTATTCTATGTGTTTGTTGTGGTTCGTTGACCTTTCGATAGTTTATCAGCTCCAACCTAAGCGGACAGACATCTAGGTAGTCAGCTTTAGATAGCCAACGTGATTCGATATTCGTTTAACCAGGGACCCATGAATTTCCTGTGATGACTCGCCATTCAGGGGGCTTGTCATTTCCTATGCTTCTATGTTGCTATGTTGACCGAGCCTCACCTAGTTTCCAAAAATTCCGCTTGGGTTGAATCAGCGTTCTTGCTCAGATAGACAAAATTTGTTGGCACAAGTCAGGACTATTTAGCATGCCACCAGGTACCTAAGCTAGGACAAAAGATCCAGGATACTCTTCCATTACAGAGAAATATTCCTAGTTCAGCACAACAGCTGCGAATATTTTGTCTATCTGGATAGTCGGGTATTAATCCCCGTGGGTATTTCTCGAACTATCTGACGCTTGGTCAAGAGCGCATCAGAAATCTCTTATTGACAAGCCCCCTGAATGGCGAGTCATTACAGGAAATTTATGGGTCCCTGGTTTAACCAAGGTATGGGTTGGTTAACCGTTTTAGTCCAAGGGATTCTTAATCGTGCTGAGTCTTATACAGTACTCAGTGAAATACAAAGGATTTATTTTACTTGCTTTGAGAAGCAAAGAGAGAAAGAGGATCGTGAGTTGAGCCATAGGCTGAATAGGGTAGGACATTCCTTCCCCTCAAATTGTTGATTGGTGATAGGGTGGAGAATAAGGTCAGGCCCGCCGGTCTTAAGACAGTTTTGACACGCTCATCATCAGGTCCCAAGGACCCTTCTTCAAGACCTAGCCTAACCTCCACCCGCAAAACCCCATCGGTACTTGAGCACTGCGTTAGTCTTGAGAGTTTCCGAAAGTTTTCAAGCTCTGTCGGTGTGAGTATTAAGCGATTGATTTTCCATTGCACCAACACCGGCACAAATTGATTCCCCTCTGAATCTGAAAGGGAGGCCTATTTGATGATGGTGATGATAATCGGAACATTTCCGAGAATACGGGGAGTGAGTCCCGGGGACAAATAAAAATCTTGCAGTATTTGCTACTGGGGTTAATCTTATCTTGATTGAGATAAGATTACCCCTAACTCGGATTAATCTTATCCCAATAAAGATATGGGCCGGGTCCGATACCTGTGGAGGGATGGGGGGGGGGGGGGGGGGGTCGAAAAACTCAAGAAACGCTTAAAGCAGAGGGGTTGGGACGGAACTTAATGGAGAGAACAAGCATTAGGCCTAGATACGAAACTGACGGAATTAATGGTTTCGGGGCTCTGTGGGGGGAGTTGGAGGGGATTTCCTGGAATTCTGGTAGTCGCGAGTTAGAATAGTTCCAGATGTACTAAGAAAACGAAACTTTGCAGGCATATTAGAGTCCCGATTTAATTGACTTAAGAACCTGAGACAGCATACAACCGGAAACTTCGGTTCCTAGATCCGAGCATTTTTGGTGGAGCGAGGGAAGGGAAATCTGGAAATTGACTTCTGCAAATTGCGAACAAGCGGTCTGATTCGAGTGAAAATGGGGGGGGGGGGGGGACTTTTGACATGAACAAAAAAGAAATGGATGGACAGAATGAGACGCAAGTTCGACAGTGCCGAATAATTATGCGGCCTAGATTTGTTTTTTGGCGTCCGGGCCGGATTCGGCGAAGGTGGGGGGGGGGGGGGGGGGGTACCGGGAATTTCTGGGTAGTCTATGCTCCTATTGCCGGAAATTTTGAGGCTCACATAGGGGTCAAGCGAGTGCATTAGTTTAGATGAAACCTGGAATGTAGAGAGAGCGTACACCCTAGATGCCATATTTTACGGTCCGAACCGGATCCGTCAACGGTGGGGGGGGGGGGTCCGGAATTTCCAAAAATGCTCAGATTCGAGTGAAACTTGGTAGATGGTATAAAATAAGATGCTTTAGATGATCCATTTTTGGGTCCGAACCAGATTTTACCACGGTAGGGGGGGGATGGAGGCAGTATCGGAAATCGTTTAGCATGTCTAGGGATCAAACGAGTGGATTTATCGGCCTGAAACTTGGAAGTTTTAGCTGTCATACGCATTTGCTACACATAATCCGAGACGATGCCGGAACTGCTCAGAATTGAGAAACTAAATATCCAGTTTGTATTTCCGAACCGCATTTTTGGATGGCGGGTGTATTTTGTGACGTTTTCATCTACTTTCTTGTACCGCCTACTCGGAACAAGTGCCATATGAGCTCACAGCTCTTGATCTCAATAACTGCTCCACACCCCATCCCGGATCAAAACAGTAAACTTTCCGTGACTCACAAAGTTTCGACGGAAACGTAAAAACACGATTAGAAACCTAGTCCTATGCACTAGTTTTCTGGTGTATTTTTTTTTTTGTAGTAGACTTATCGTCTCTTTTTTTCCCACTTCTTGAGAGCAAAATAACATTAAGGAGTAGCGCCAAGACCCATGCTTTCCATGCTTTGCAAACGGGGCATACTCGAAGCGCCGCCCACTGCGCTTGAGTCATTTAAAGCGAGACACGGTCGGTTTCTTGGCTGATTGGTTAAAGGCAGAGATTCTTGATCTTATTGATTTACAACAATTCGGGAACCTCAAGGAGGTATCTACTTCGCACTACCTTGTTAGTCTTCTTGACACTATTCTAAAAAATCTTGAAAACCCTGATACTTGGTTGAATCTTTTATTAATAGATCTCCAGAAAGCTTTTGACCTAATTGACCATAATATCCTTGTAAACAAACTGTTGATTGAGTTCCAAGTGAGTCCTTTTTTAGTCAAAATTGTTGCTTCTTTTTTAACAAATCGTTCTCAAGTGCTTAAATACAAAAACGTCTTTTCTGATCCCCTCCCTATTTTTTGTGGTGTCCCCCAAGGAACTCTAATGGGACCAATTTTATTTTTAATAATGATCAATAGCCTATTGACTGACCACCCAGATCGTTGGAAGTACGTGGACGACCTGTCTGCACTGGAGGTATGTCGACGGAATATAAAAAGTTCAATTACGGCTCTACTTGAGGACGCTACTAAGCAAGCGTCTTTGTCGAAGATGAGGGTTAACTCCCAAAAATCATCGGTCATGACTGTGAATTTTTTAAAATCCGTGCCCTCTTTCACAGACCCCATTCCTCCCGAAATCTCCGTTAGTTTTATTAAATTACTTGGAGTTACTATTTCAGCTGACATGAAGTGGGATGCCCATGTTCAAAACATCCTCAAACAAGCTTCCCCTTCGGTTACCATGTTAAAACTTATGAAAAAATTTTCTTGCCCCCCGAAGGATCTCCTCCAACTGTACTGTTCGTTTATCCGGCCAATACTGGAGTATGCTTGTCCAGTGTGGCATTTTGGGCTTACCTCTGAGCATGTTTATAAGATTGAAAACATTCAAAAACGAGCGCTTAGGATCATTAATGGGGAGGGTAAGCTTCCTTACCATTATCTGCTTGGCAGGTTCAGGCTCACCACCTTGGACGCGAGAAGAAACCTCCTATGCCTTAATTTCGGCACCAAGACCCTGTCTGTTCCCAGATTGCGTCCTATTCTCCCCGAACTCTACACACCCATCCGCAATAGACCGCAGCGCGACAAGGCTCAGAAAGTACCCAAATTAAATCCAGTCCCCACAAAACATGAAAGGTACCGAAGGAGTTTTGTTCCAAGTTTTGTTGAATTGTACAACAGCCAGTAAACTTGGTCATTATTTTTGTTGAATTTGTTAGTTTTAGTTTTTGACCCTTTTAGAATGTTTTATTTTGTTTTATATATATTTTTAAGTGAAATTACTTTTGACGTAATGATTAAAAATTTACTTTGATTGAATTTGAAAAAATTTTTTTTTTTACCATTTCTTTAAAGTGATTTTATTTGTTTTTTAAGTTTTTGGCAAAATGTTCGCCGAATGAGCCCATCGTGTAAATTGTGGTAGTTAAGTTTTGTATCGACTGATGAATTTGTTACGAATTATGTTGCAATTATTTTTGACTGACAAATTGATTCGAGTGTTTAGTTATGTTTGGACGTAGAAGTCGAATATTTTAGAAGATTTTTATTTGTTTTAGAAGTTTTTGGCAAAATGTTCGCCGAATGAGCCCATCGTGTAAATTTTGGTAGTTAAGTTTTGTATCGACTGATGAATTTGTTACGAATTATGTTGCAATTATTATTCGACTGACAAATTGATTCGAGTGTTTAGTTATGTTTGGACGTAGAAGTCAAATTCGGCGTTCACGCTGTGAAAGTACTTTTTAGAATTAAAAATCTACTACTACTACTACAAGAACAGAAACTTCAGCACTTATTAAACACTGACGTGTAATACGGAACGAACGTGTTTAAAAACCTATTTGTTCGTGTGGTAGGCGGTACCAGTTTTTCTTTGTTTTTGGACCTAGTGTCAACTCGATTCGGCATGACCGGTGGTAGTATGGCCCTATGTTTGTCACTTCGTAGAGGAATTGACCAAATTTGCATATCAAACTGAACCGACGGTCGTAAAGGGACGGTAGTTGTAAGGTTGATAATGCTGACTCATAATCAGTAAATGCTTCACACAATATTACTTTAGCGGCTCTTTTCTGTATTGACTCAAGTTGATCACTTAAGTATCCTGTGTTATTGACTTGAGGCCCCCAAACAGGGCAAGCATACTCTACAATTGGTCGGATATATGTCAGGTACGCCAGCTTTAGTTGCGACACTGAAAAACCGAATCGACGCATTAAGATAAGGGTACGCATCGCACAGTTGGCTTTTCTTACTATTGTATCAACGTGAAGACTAAACGAGGGCATTCTTACCATTAAAGGGGCCCAGCAGACAGAGAAAACAATGGTTATTGCGAAAAGAAGAACGACCATCTGGATTTCTCGCTCTTGCTGCCGGCTGCTTCGAAATTTCATTCTCTCCTTTTCGCGGTGACAACGAAGGCGAAGTAGGGAATCTGAAAAACAAATTGGATAACCCTAGTGAAGTCGACAGACATTGCAATGTGGGGATTTTATCCAGATCCGCGGAACCGACTTAGACTGATTTACGTCTACGGATTTCAAAGAAAAATTCCCTTAGTTTTCCCTGGCGCTTGAAACAAGGGTAGAGAAGTGAATTTATGCACAAATTGAAAAAATTCAATCCCCGCAGCATAGATTGTGAAAGCACAATAATTATTAATATTAAAACGAAGGGAAAGCGAAGCAGTATTGGCCTATGCTTTATTTAAGAATTCCTATAGCTTAAAAAGAGCGTGATACTGAAGATAAGGTGAACTTTTCTGGGAATAAATTCAGTACACCTTATGTAGTACGGTATTCTCCCAACATTAGGTTTATGGGTTTTATTCAGTTGGAGTTGAAGCTAAGTAGGCAAACATAGGTGTGATAGGGCTTAATTCCAGATCCGCGTGACTTATTTAGATGGATTTACTCTACTTTCAAAGAAAAATTCCCCTCAGTTTTGCCTGACATCAGTCCTCGTAACAAGGTCCAAAAAGCGAATCTGATTTACAAACTGGAAATACACATTCTTCATAGAAAACACTCAGAGGGAGACAAACATTGGGGTGAAAGGGATTTTATCCAGATCGCCGTTTCTGAAACAGACAGATTGTCGACGAAGAAATCCCTAAGTTTTCCCAGACCTTTGGCGCTTGCAACAGATGAAGAAGCGTATCTGAAACACAAATTGGAGATATACATTCGCCCCAGTGATTGCGTCAAAGCAGACAAACATTGGGGTGAGAGGGATTTTATCCAGATCGACGTATTGAAACAGACAGATTGTCACAGAAAAATTCCATCAGTTTTTCCAGACCTTTGGCGCTTGCAACAAAGGTGAAGAAGAGTACCTGAAATACAAACTGGAAATATACATTCTCCCAAGTGATTGCGTCAAAGCAGGCAAACATTGGGGTGAAAGAGATTTCATCCAGATGGGCAAAACTGATGACACAGGCCTTAAAGGGATCTTCGCAGGAGCAGGTCATGACGTAACCCGGCCTCAGCAGGCTAAGGCTCGTCCCTTAGGTCAAAGGGTTGAATACTTCAAGAAACGGCGCGTGGCCTAGGAAGAGAGGGTAATGTAGCAGGGTCGTATTTCTAGCTACTGCCTGAAAAAGACCCTTGTCAAGAAGGGCCGAAATATTGTTGAAATAAATTGTAGCTGACATCCGTTGACCGTCGTAAAACAGGACGACGATTTGGTCGTAGGACAGCACTGCGGTAGCGTGAACGCTGAATTCTGCTTCCTAATCTGCGGGATAACACGGTCTGTATAATGGCAGGGGCAGAAGACCAGTCTTTCTGGCGAGATTTCTGCATCGCAAAATCTCACCTTTTCTGTACGGAATTGATGATAGGCAGAAAATCCTGACACGAATTCGAGTCCACGACCGCCTGACTTTGATCGGGTGTCCTAAGCAGAGGCGTTACTAGCCAAAATGTGCGGAGGGGGGGGGGGAGGGGGAAACATAGCCTATTTACCGACTGCTTTTGGAGAAAAAAGGACCGTTTTTTCAGAAAAAACGACGGATTTTTAAGAAAAAAGATTGATTTTTAAGAAAAAATCTACTAATTTTACGAAAAACTGTTTTAAAATCGACTACTCCGAAGAAAAATCGTCTGTTTTCAAGAAAAAAAAATTGTTTTTACGAAAATAATGCAGCGCTTCGCACTGACTCGGCTATTTTAACCCCCCCCCCCTCCATATATGACTCCCCTAGTCCTCAGTCCTAACTATAAACGACAGACAAAATACTCCATAGTAGACAACACCAATTTTCCCATTCAGTTCAGTTCAGTTTTATTAGATTAAAAAATAAAAAATAAAAATAAGTTTCGACCCCTTGAAAGCTCAATGGCCCGTTAACACCCGGTTAATACCAAAGTAAACAACAAATAAACGGGCCATCTCCCCTTCAGAAGCACTTCCGCAAATTACACACCGAGTCTTACAGTGAACTGGTCTGGGGAAACGACTGAAAGAAAGGCGAATACGTAAAATCTAAGGTAGGGAATAGGAGGCCTACACAATCCCCGGATTTCCGGCCCGATTTAGTGATGGCCGTATTTTCAAATGACACCTGGGGACAAATATTCAACCACCATGCATGATACAAAGAAAAAGTTTAAACATCATAATGAGAAAGTTTTAAAACTGGGAGGTGTGGTGGTTTTGTTGTTATTGTAAAGCAATCTGAGTCTTGTAGAGGTACCCTTTGGTGAAAGTGCACCTCTCGGCGGTGTTTGATCGTTTAAACTTTGTTGTGGTTTTTGATCCCAAAACGTAAGTGGAGGGACACCTATGACTTCGTAAAAGTTGTCTGTCTGTCTGTTCGTCAGTCCGGATAGAGATTTAAGTTCGCTTTCCACTATAGTATTTATATGTCATTGAATGGATGTCATTGATGGTTCAGGCATAGTTTTGTTTTAAACATCATATTTTGTACTCCTCAGTTCTGAGGGAAATAAACATAAATAAATATTTTGTTCAAACTTCGTGTGAGGAACCATCGGGTATAATCGTATATGAGCACTGTAGCCCCATACTTAGGGGTTGTGGATGGGTTTCAAATTAAGGCTCACAAAAAAAAAATATGTTTAAAATAGTGTTTTAAAATGTTTAACTGTTAAATATTTTTTTAAAAGCCAATGAGACAGTCGATCGAAGGGTAAGGAGACATGCTGAATCCATATCTGACCATATGGATTCATATTTTATAAACTGGAAAATTTGTTAATACTAAAAGTTTTATTTGAAGCTGTTAATGTTCGATGGAGAGGTAAGAAGGCATGCTGAATCTGTATATGACAATCGTTTTCTACCTGGACAATTAGTTCGCCATGGATCTGGCCGAAACCGGAAAATTTGGAAAGTTTTTGCTGAAGTTGATTAGAGGTTCGATGTAGTGGTATGGAGTAGTTCGATAGGGGGATTAGGAGATATGAATTCGTTTTGACCTTTATTTTTTTTTGCCGGACAAGTAGTTCACCAGGAGTCCGGCCCAAACTGGGTATTTGCCAGAAGTAAGGCAGGAAGATTCGATGACTGTCGTCAAAGTAGATATGACGTACAAGGGTAAACACACATGCTGAATACCTGAACTTGTAGTCCATTATGTACGGTTTGACCGGGACAAAATTGCAACAAAGGTTTTTTTACACTAAAATGTTCAGAAAAAATAGCTGAACAACATATCCAAAATCCGCTAAAATCGCCCCACGGGAAAATCTCCTGGGGCTGCTTAAAGGGGGTGGAATGGGTGAAAAAAAAATCTTTTTTCGACTTTTTGTGTTTCGATACGTTCAGAGACTTGATTCTGGTATTATTCTCATCCTCGGAGGTGCGGGCTAAATCAGTTCATAGCGAATGCTCAGCTACGACGGTCGCAGTGCATGGCTACGCTTAGCGAGTTTTTATCCAAGAGAATGATATAAAAGGACGTTATAGTGAGAGTAAATAGTGTGTATATGAGGAAGTGAAGGAATGGCGAAAACAAGGATATGCAACGTAGACAAACTAACTGAACAGCTTGTTTAGTTGTTGATATAAATCAACTCGCTGGAACCGAAAATGATATTAATTTTCTTGTAACTTGTCTCTACCTCAAATTGAACCGTAAAACAGAAGAGCTAGTTACGATTTTAAATCGTAACTATTTAAAATCGTTACGTTTTCCGACTTCTTCCTTTTTGGTTTTCTCAGATGACTAGCCTATCTAGCCATTAACGTTAATCTGTTTACAAATTTTCATGGTAAATGTTTAGTAATGTTTAGTAATGTTCAGAAGTTCACGGAGTCTGGCAATGACTGGATACCTATAAGACGCAATTTTCCGTTTCAAATATCGTATCAGGCAAGAGCAAACTGTCTACCAGTACTTGGAAAAAGTTTTTGGAAAAGGAAAAGAGGTGGTCCGGAAGCGCAGTATCCTTGTCCTTTTTGTAATTCGAGTGATGAGGGGCTGGGCCATGTTCTCTTGAGGTGTGAGGAGCTTAGTGGTACTCTTTTTCAGAATGGGGGGGGGATGAGCTACTTCTAGGTATCCTTAAGTCTACAAATGCTAGGTCTATAGTGTGTTTTGGCAACATGGTAGAAAAAGTTATTAGTTTAGCAGAAAGTCGGTAGGATATTAAGTTAAGAATGTGAGGTTGTTTGTTAGTTGAGATTGTTGTTTGTTTTGTTTTTCTGTATATGGCTTCATCGCTTTCAAATACAGATATATATATATATTACATTTCTGGGATCCCATCGAAATCTTTGGTCTTGTTTGACTCGTTTTTGGGATCCCAAAACGTAAGTGGAGGAATACCTTTGACTTCGTTGAAGTTTGTCCGTCTGTCAGCATGAAAAATCACGAAGGCGCAGAGATGTTTTCTTCAAACTTGGTAGGAGGATCCATTGGGTCAAAGTACAGGCCAAGCTCGTAGATGAGACCTGTGGTGGCTGTGGCCCCATACCTGGGGTTTGGGTTTCAAATTAAGGGACGAAAAAATGTTTTAAAAAGCCAATGAGATAGTCGATCTAGGGGTTAAGAGACATGGTGAATCTATGTCTGACACTTAGTTTCTCGCCGGATAATTAGTTCGTCCGGAATCCGGTCAAACCAGGAAATTTTTTTAAATTAAAAGTTTTATTCGAAGCTGATTAAATGTTCGATTTAGGGGTAAGAAGACATGCTGAATCCTTATATGATAATCGTTTTCTATCCGGACATTTAGTTCGTCCGGAATCCGGCCCAAACCGAAAATTTTGAAAAAAGTAAAAGTTGTAGGCTATTTAAAGTCGACTAAATGTTCGATTGGAGGTAAGCCGACATGCTCAATCCATATCTGACAATCATTTTCTACCCGGATATTTTGTTTGCCCGGAATCCGGCCGAAGCTGCAACATTTTAAAAAGTTTTATCTGAAGTTGATTAGAGGTTAAGAATAGGGATAATACTGAATCCATATATGGAATTATTTTCTCGCCGGACAAATCGTTCGCCCAGAATCCGGCCAAAACCTGAAGATTTGTTGAAAGTTAAAGTTTATCTGAAGTTAATTAGAGGTTCTGTGTAGTGGTAAGGAAATATGCTGAATTCATTTGAGCTTTAATTTTTTGCCGAACAAGTAGTTCACTCCGAATCCGGCCGGAACCGGATATTTGGCAGAAGTAAGGCAGGAAGTTCGATCAGTTTCGTCATATATACAGGGGTAAACACACGTATAAAAAAAGGAAAAATTATAAGAAGGGTTTGTTAGGCATAACTTAAAAAGACGGAAAGAATACCAACATGTAAATAGAGCTGCAATTATAATTATAAGAGCGTAAACACACATATTAAACCCATACCTGAACTTGGTTTTCTCAGATGACTAGCCATTTGCTCTAATCTGTTTCTAAATTTTAATAGTAAAAAATGTTCAAGGAGTCTGGCGAAGACCGGATATCTACAAGACGCAAACGTCTGGATCAATTATTCAATTTTTGGGACACATCGAAACCTTTGGTCTTGTTCTAATTACAATAATGTTTTGAATGCTTTTCATTGATTTTTGGTAGTAGGTTACATTTAGTAATTGTAAAAAGTAAAGGAACGAGTATTTTGTTTAATTTCTTTTTCTGTTAAGTAGTTAAGAAGTAAAGATTTTCATAAGATTTTTCAAGTAAAATTGAAAAAGTAGGTGCCATACTTGTATCACTGAGAGCAGGGAAAAATGAATAAAAAAAAAAATACCAAGTGACCTCCTGGGAGTGTGTGCACTTCACTGTTATGCCCTTTAATGTCCGAATCCTAAATTATCCAAGTGTCCGGTTTCCCTTGTCTTGTCCATAACTGTATCCGTCTTTTCTTCACAGCCCTATAAATACAGATAAATACTCTTTTCCTCGAACGCTGATGGTTTCCATTCAACGCAGCCCTTCGGAGGAAAGTGACAAACCCCTTATATTTAACGGGGGATATTGCAGTTGAGCTCACCCCACCCCCTCGCTTGTCAAAGCCTTAATGAACCTGTCCCCCCATCCAAAGAAGAACGAAATTATGACAATTGGGAAGGAAAGTGGTAGACCCCTTACACTGAACAGCGATATTGCAGATGATGATCAATCCAATCGCCATCAGATTAACTGCGGCGAAAGTGGATGAGTAGATGATCTCTATGGTTTCTCTGGGATGGATATTGAGAAAGCACCACGTGCCAGGATATTGGACGTCGTATTCGCCAAAGCCAAACAGAGGGAGGGAAGCGAAGCTGAGGCTGATTATCCAGAGGGTTAATACGGCAGTCCTGAAATAGGTGGCGCTTGATGAATGTAAAAGTGAACACTACAGTAAAACTGATAAAGTGGACTGAGAGCGTGTACGAAACGAACTGAACAACGATAACAAAAAAAGCTGAAGTTTATCTGTCTGACCGCTGTGGAATCAGATGAGACAAAGATTTAGACATGCGTCTCTACTCGCAGGGGACAGAAATCGGGTATTTTCATATTTAATAGTGCAAAACGGATACGTTTTATAGCTCTTAATACGTCAGAGCTATATTTCAGTCCTTCTAGGCAAGGGTCTATTCAGGCTCGTAGCCGCTCAAGTTGGAAACGAACAACTAGGTAACACAAGACAATATGTAGCTCTAAGAAAATTCAGCTGATGTATCCGTTTAGCACCATGAAATATGATGCGCAGTCAGCTTGGGCTGAAGGAATATTTATCCTCGTGAATTTTCTCTGCCCGATTACGAAATCGACAGAGTATGCTCCTGCCTACGGGCCCCCACTCCTTTTAGGGGCCCCAAGATACAGTACTAAAACATTTACTTTCTTCTTGACAGAAAGCTTGAAAGAAAATCTCAAATCAGAGAATCTTGAAAGAAAATCACAGTCAAGGTTTATAATTTTTTCATCACTGCGAACTTCGCACGAATATTGGGCAGTGGGTATGGTTATCACCATCTAGCAGTCGGCCAGAACACTAGGTTCACTATTATCCCGCCAGGAGGGGGTCCCGACATTTCGACTGCCTAGGGGTTTAGTACGGCAAAGATATTCTTGTCATAGATCTCCTTGTTACGTGTCTATTTCATTTATCATATACAGATCTTATACTACTCCCCAGCCTAACACAATTCACCTTATTCCAATTCAGCACTCAAAGCGGACTTATTTCTGAAAGTCCACCATTGTTTCATTATCAGCACTCGTAACAAAGAGATGCAAAAAGGCAGAACAAAACTTTTCTTCTCGGGAAACAGATTGCAGGGTTCTACTCATCTATTTTACTAAATCTGTCATAACTGTTGATTATAAGACAATAAGTGTCTTTCAGACTAGTATGCCTGAAAACACTGAACTGGAATGTAGCCAAGGGGTTTGGCGCGTATGAAAAATTAGCAGACACGGTAGATTTAACCCTCTGATTTAAGCACAAGTTTCTTCAGTCCAGGCTGACTGCTGGTCATGTTTGGTGGTGCTGGACAGATTAGTCCGATGAAACGCTTCTTCTTCGCAGATTTGGCCCTTCTTGCGAAGCACCCTCTTCGCATAGGCTATTACGTAGTGGAACGTCCTGCCATGTGGGTCCTGGCTCGTCTATAGAGGCTCCGACATGGGAGTCCTAGACTTCTAAATTCAATTGACAAGAGCTCATATGGCACTTGCAAACATATGTAGTAGGTAAGAGTATCAGCTAGGATTTGCGCTGTTTTGAGGCATAGACGATTATGGGCCTTTCGGATTCATGAAAACGTATGGTTCAGTAAAACAATATGCGCACTCCGTGGCTACAAGGCGCACTTTAAGGAGGCTAGGAACCCATTTTGTAAGCAAAAGCACTGGACTGGTACACAGAAGATCATCGGCCCTGGGTCATGAAAGTATATCATTCGCTCGAAATTTGTTTCTTTTCATTTAGCAGCTAAGATACGCCCTTAGGTTAGAACCGAATTTGGAATCAAAATATATCGAACACAGATCATGGGCCCTTGGGGATCTTAAAACTGTTTAGTTTTTTCAAAATGTATAGTTTCTTAAAAATGTTTTTCCACTTTGCGATACTTTTTTTAAGAAAAATCGCGGCGCTTCGCGCCGACTCGGTTATATTTTTACTGACAACATTGGGAGGGGGGAGCGCCCCCCCCCAGTCGTTACGCCCCTGCGCATGTAGTCTTTCCCTTACAAAGTTTCATCTGATCACTCGTTCGAAAGTTACTCACGTCTCAATTTTCCGATTCCCCCTCCCTCCACTCCCCCCACGTTGGTTGAATCGGGGAAGTGACTATTTCCAAGGCAGTTTGATCGGGTCCCTGATAAGCCTGCCGAGTTTCATCGTCCTAGCCAGCTGGAAGTAACTTAACTAGCGATCACCGAACCGACCGATGGAAAAGTGATTTGGTATATGGCACTTGTCTTCCTCCCCTGACATGGGGATGTGAACTGCTTAGATGAATTTCATTCAGGCGGGATAACTGTTCCTATGGCCGGCTTCTATCTGACTATAGTAGTGATTTGCCAACTATGTTCACAAGCCCCTCGGTAGCTCAATGGTAGAGCACTTGCCTAGAGAGCGGGGATCCTGGTTCAAACCCCCCTGAGGAATACTTTTTTCTTTCTATTCACTACTTATAAATGCCCTCTTCACGCCGTCAGAGGCTTCGCTTATGGGGGTAAGGCGACCCCCCCCCCCAAATTGTTGCCTGCTACTCCGTAAAACAAATTAAGCTGATGAAGTCACAATTCTTCTGACGGAACCACGATTTCCTAGTCGGTTTAATATACCGAACTCCCGGTCAGTAGCTGCAGCGGTAATTATTTATAATAAATTACTCGAAAAAAAAAAGAGTCGGTAGCCAAATATTATGCCTAGCAACGCTCTGAATGTCGTAGCCTGAGGGTTCTAAATTATTGCTTGTACCTAATGACCAAAAAACAATTATCGACTGCCCCCAGCGTCGGTCTAGAATAACTTACTGCCTGATTGACTAATTGGCCACAAGCTCAGATTTGTACATAGGGCTTAAAAAGGACCTTCGCCGACGGACTGAAATAGTGTATTATACATAGAGTATAGAAGTTACAGTATTATGTTATAGTCAAAAGTATGCTTCTATTTGTGGTTCTGTGTGTGGGCTACTACAAGGCTTCAAATAAAAATTATTACCATCACTTTAACCGAACAAAATTCAAATATAGATGGCGCTTTTTAATTTAATTCAGAAGTCTAGAGCTTCTATGTCGTGGACAAAGTCACAACATCGCCGTGTGTCTACTGTAATGGTTTGCCAATTGAATACCTCCGGTATTGGTAGAGCGGCCGCCTTGTAAGCAGAGAGTCCTGGGTTCAAATCCCGGCTGAGCTGAGGAGCAGTTGTGTCTTTCAGGTCACTACTTATAACACAAATTCAGCTGACTATTGCGTTTCGCACCACCAAATACATACATGTCCCCGAGAGACCATAATACTTCATATGAAGAGGCTCTCATTAAACTTGACATTCCTAAATTAACTGAGCGCAGAAATACTCTTTCAAACAAATTTGGAGCTAAGATAATGTGTAGTCCCCAGATGGCCCATCTATTCCCCCTCCCCTCTCGTCTTCCGTGCGTCGGTCGGAGAGGAATACTGGCAATCAGTTTTCTCCATATTCTGCCAATTCTTCTGCCCAATTTTTACGTAGTTTCGTTCCATCATTTATTTCTGGTCATGTCTTGTAAGTATATTAGTTAATTTGTTTCGTGTCTCTGTATTTCATAAATTTGTGTTCCTCTTCTAGGTTTTAGCTATTTGGATTAAACTTGATTGATTGATTGATTGAATGATTGATTGATTGATTGATTGATTGATTGATTGATTGATTGAGAGATGGATAGACCCAAATTAAAGAAAACGAAAAATAAGCTCTACGGAAATTTGTTCCTTCAGCATGTATTCCATGCACTGCCGGCTTATGCCCGAGCCCCACTATACTCACACCTAGTAATAACGCCGGTAATAACGCCATCTTACGGTTGAAATTGTGAAGAAAAGACGCTGAAACCGTAAGGTTGTCGAGATGGAAAAATCCATCTCCGCCATTTTGTAACGTATCTTTCGAGTGTCTGGACCAGTTACAGACCAGAGTCGCTGATTTTAGGCAGTTTTGTTTACGTTCGAGTGATGATGGTGGTAATATGTCTTGAATTTCTTCGTTCCAGGTGTGACCAGGATGAAACGTAAGAGTGGGTAATAACCAAATTAACGAACCAAATTACGTACAGGTCTGACTGAATGTGGCCCGGGCATTAGCACGCAGCCTCCCACGAGCACGCAAAGCCACATTCACCACCTAGATTTCACACATAGAGCCTGTATCGTAAAACAGAAGTTAAGGTACGATGGGCTTCCTGGTTCACGCTGATGTGATTTGCGACATAAGGTGTATTCTCGCCGTCCCCCGAGGACTCCTCGGGGAATCGAAAAGGACGGCGAAAATGGAGGGATTCACTCCACGCGGACTTCGCGTACAGAAACAGTGAGAACACGGGAAATGCTTCCAAAACGGATTCTGTTCGAAAAAAAAATATGCAGTTGACGAAAGTAGTCTGGATCCACTTTATTTTGATTTTGTTTACTCTTACTGTTTTTAATTAATTTTTGTATTGCACTAACACCAGCAAAAATTGATTCGCCTAGGGAGTCCTTTTTGATGAATGATAATCGGAGCATTCCCCGTCCGTGGGGACTCGCGAGAATACGAAGAGTGGAGTGGTCCTCAAGTGAAGAACGGCGAGAATACGCCTATACATTCAAATCGTGCGACAAGCATCGCTAAACATTGCGTTTTGCCGCAGTGTCGAACACGCAGACAAATTTCAACTGGTCCGACAAACAGGCGTTTTTCGGGGGAGATTAAAGAAAAAGAGGAGTTAATTTTTCAAGGCTAGAATTTGCTCTGCCTTTCTCTGAAAGAAAATAATGTAACCCTTGGATGGATAACCACAAAATACCTTCTGGGAAACAAACCCGAGTAGAGGTAGATGTTATATGAAAGCTCCCAAGTAACGGATTGTCCGCTTTCTGAGGGCTTTATTGTCCTCGTATCTCCTAACGTTCATGCGATTCTATCATACGTCGGAAAGTCACAGAAAATATCGTCTGCACTTTTGATGGACAGATAGACAGGTTTGTCGGGACGAGATTTTTGTCTCGCCTTTTCCGTACGGAGCTGTGATGGTCCGAGAAGAGCCAGGACCGGAAATTTTTTGACATACTTAGAGTGTAGCGATAGGGATGACACATGGAGGGAAGAGGCGTCACGACTGGTGGGTGGGAGGGGGGACGCCCCCCCCCCCCCCCCCCAAAGCCGTTGGCCAGTCCGTACAAAATACGGAGTCGGCGCAAAGCGCCGCGATTTATCGTCAAAACAGTTGATTTTTTTGTTCATGAAAACAGTCGGTTTTTCTGAAAATTGATCGATTTTTCGTCAAAATAGTCGGTTTTTCTGAAAATCAGCGGATTTTTCGGAAAATCAGTCGATTTTCAGAAAAAATGTCATTTTTATTGCTGAAAACAGTCGTTTTTTCTGCAGAACAAGTCGGTAAAAGTTACCAGCCTCGTCCCCCCCCCCCTAAACACTTTGGCTAGTAATGCCTCTGACTCTGGAGGGGGGGGGGGGCGGCGGGGGCGGGTCCAGAATTCCTGTGATCGCGATTTAAGGTATTTTCAGATGTGCTAGGACGACGAAACCTGGCCCGACCATCAGAGACTTGACAAGATTTGCCTAGACGTTGTCACTTCCCAGATCTGACCATCCTAAAGTACTCATCTTAACCGCAAAGTATAAAAAATATTTTTAAGCAAAATCTAAATTTTCATGATCCCCCTGGGCCCATATATGGTTGTTTTTGCCTCAAGCGTTTTGCTTATAAATGAATTTCTAGCACCTTTAAAGTGCGCATCTTAACCGAAAGTAAAAAAAAAGCAAACCATATATATTCTTCATCTTAAGGGACCAGGATCATTTTTGCCTCAATGACTTTGATTACAGGTGAATTTCTAGCGTCCTTAAAGTGTGCATGATCATAGCCAAGTGCAAAAATAAAATACTTTTTACCAAACGATACATTCTCCTGATTTCCAAAGGTCCATGATTATTCTTATCTCAAGGGTTTTCTTACAAACGATTACAACAAATCCACGAATTGGCAAATTCCTACTTGCATCCTCTTACCCTGCCTTGCAAGTGCCATATGACCTTCTAGCTCTTGTTAAACCAAAACTAGGTACCGAAATGTGGAGTGCTAGACTTCCAAATTCCACAATTATTTCTGGTGTGTCTTTCACTATAAAAGTCCCTTATCTCCACCCCCAACTAATCCCGACCTAATTTTTTTTACCAATCCCGCTAAATGGGGTTCAAAACAAATTTGTCTCGAGCAAAATCACTGCTCCTGTAGCCCGTTCCTAGGCGACCGTGGCGGTTTGCGAATACAGTTCAGAAACCCCTCGATAGCTGATATGGTTAGCGCATCGACTCGGTAAGTCAGGGGAATGGGTTCAAATCCCGGTGGAGGTACACTTTTGTGGTCCAGTTCATTAAAAACATTGGTGCCAAAATCCTAGCAGGAATTCCAGTTTGTGGGGATCGACCCTGATCTTCTAGTTGCAGCATTATAATGCAACGTTGTGAAGCAAGTTGGTTTCGTTGTGAAGTCAGTGGTTTCGCTGCCGTGTGCTATCTGGGATCTGGTCGCTACGCTAAGAGGGTATTTATAAGAATTAGAAGAAATGATTAAAAGATAAAATGTGGATTTGTAATTTGAAATTCATAAAATAGTTTGGTAATTGAAATAAAGATTATAGTTTTGAAGTATAAATTTGTAGTATATTTTTGTTATGGAAAGAGTAGGTGACGTTCGAGGTGACGTTAACGAGTTTAAGAAATATTAACGTCACCGAGTGGAGGAGTCGTAGCCCAAAAATTCGAAACAGGATTATTTTATAGAAAAGATACTACGAGGGATTAAAAAAAAAAGAAAAAAATATGGTATTTAAGAGAACTACTTAAAAGTTATTCTTCATCAGTGCACTCCGACATCGACCCTCTTAACTTAAAAAAAAAAAATCCCGAATTTCTGGGTTTAGCCGGATTCCAGGCGAATCTTCCTTTAAGAAAAGTAAGTTCAGATAGGGATTCAACGTATCTCCTTACCACTGAATCCAGTATCTAATTAGCTTGAAACAATATTTTGTTCACTCCTTAACTTGAAACCCCTCCCACCCCTGAATATGAAGCTACGACGTCAATCTACGAACTTCACCTATACTCTGACCCAAACAGTTCTCCAAGGATGCTCTATAAGACAAAGTTCGAAACACGCCAACGAACCACGGGAAGAACAAGAAACGCCACCGAAACGAGCCCTCTAAATTGATTCAAATCTTATCCTGTGTAAACCAATCAACAACGTTTGTTATCGTGGCATTTCTGGCTCTTCGCTGCCCAGCACACGGCGATTCTTCATCAGCACAAACAGTTCGTAATCAAGAGTATTCTCATACCAAGTTTCAACAAAGTATCTCATCCCCTCGATAGTTATCGTGTTTAACTGACGGACGGACAAACAGACGGACGGACTGACAACTTTTACGAAGTCAAAGGTATCCCGTAACTTAAGTTTTGAGATCCCAAACACCTAAGTAAATAACAATGAATAACAATAACTTGCACAACAAATAAGAAACCCAGCTTTGGCGAAGAGTTTCAGAGGTCAATTTGGGGTAGGGTTTCCAATCTTATTTAATCCGCTGGGAGCGCTCAACTGGAGATTCGTCAACTTCCAACATTCCCAAAGACTATTTAATTTTCGGCTACAGCTAGTGGCAGTTTTCTCCGTAAAATATCTCTACAGAAAATCTTCCTAGAGTATCCTTCCCCTCTTCAGCCCTCATTCACTCACTCTTCTAAAATTTGGACAGTAAGTGCTCTTGACTTCCCATTACTGCCTCATCGGTTGACTGTTTAAGCATGAGCATGGCAATGTATCATGATACATTGTCGCTATTTACCTTTTAAGGGGAGATAGAGCCAGGCCCAAAGGAACAGATTTCGAAGTAAGAAAGAACGTGCGAGTCGTTAAAAACAACGTTAAAGTGGTCCTTTAACGACAAAAGATAAACCTAAGTACATCGTTTCTGCCTTTTTTTCTCATTCGATCCCTACTAGAACTATAAGTTTCACAAATCCCCGTCCCTGGCCCTTCTTTCGTTTCGCAACAACATTTTAGCAATTTTTCGACTGAGCCGAATTTCCAGTTAAAGGACATCTGAACGAAGAGTACCAAGTATCATCCCTATCTGTATGACTTCCGTTACCATTGCCTGCAGAAAACCCAATCCAAATACGAAGTAGTGTTTCCTAGCTATGATGTTTGCTCCATTTTGCATCTGTCCTTATTTCAGTACCGAACAATTTTAGAAATAAACAAATGTCTCCAATCAACCCTTCTTCTGGAATATTGTTTAACCAATTAAGCCCAAACGTGTATCTAGGAGAAATTTCAATACCATCCGGCCAGCGCTGTACAAGATTTGAATGAATTGCGCTTTTTGTCTTGGAGTCTCCATGTGCAAACGTCCAGAAACGAACATCCCTATTTTGAAAACGTCACGCTCAGGAGAAGAATGCTCTCCGTGGCCATGTCTGTAAATGCATTCTCCATGGTGTGTTCAAGTATGGTTTCATTGTTCATGTGTCCTTTAAGCAGTGCAATCTCCGAGAGACAACTCTTTAAAAAATAAGGGCATGAAAAGCTTCAATTTTTTTTCATTTTGGAAGACTTCGTAAGACAACAGATATAATATCTTGTGTTTCGGGAGTCCTTTTATACTGCTTGAATATCACTTTTTAACCCACATATATTTCAAATATTTTGCGACGACCCGCCACCTCAGAAAGTGGCCAGTCTCGACAGAGTCGACAAGCGCCAACAAGAAGATCGCTAATTTCGTGGGGCAAGTATTAATGTCGGTAAAAGATATTTCTGAACTAATGTATTATTTCACCTAAAAGTTGTGCAAGTTTCAAGTAGCGTCACTCCCTATGGTCCCTAGCATTATTCTTCGTGCATCGCTACCATCGCTGACGAACATCGTAGCCGACTTTCCGTTTTATAGCCATAGTGTCAGATGTTAAAGCCAGGCTCCACCTTCCAGATTCTCAGACGTCCGGGACTTCCGCCAACCTTTCCAGATTTTCATTATAATTTCCTAGGTGTCCCCTTTACATTTCAAATATCTCTAGACGTCCGGGGCTTCCGCCAACCCTTCCAGATTTCATTATAATTTCCTAGGTGTCCCCTTTACATTTCAAATATCTCTTGCTATATCTGTTTCTTTTGGGATGACTTCGAAAAGTGCAATTTCGGCAATAGTCGTTTTTGCAGAACATCGTGTATCAGATACCACGATAACTGCAAAAATGACTAATTGCAGATCCAGTTACCGTGGTAACAGATACCATGGTATCGGCAAAAACGCAACTCATGTCAGACCAAGAACAAATAACGAGTAAGAACAATGGTCTCTCGTCCATACACCGACTAAAAATGTTCCGACAAAAATTAGCTGAGGTGGAGCCATTTCTTGGTCGCCCGTGTATACTCGTTGGTCTCCGCCGTTGCACACTTGAGTCATTTACGAAGAAAACAACGTAGCCACTAGCGACTCTGGCGCGGCGGATGTTCTGGCCTGTTCACACGGGAAGGAAACAGCGTTGATTTTGTTTGAGTAGACGCTGGCGTCTTAGTGATGCGTAAAATAAAAAGCGAACTTGACGATGGTAATTCATAATCGCTTTTGTTATACCATGACCATCAATATGAAGATTGAAATCCCTTGTGACATTCCTCTTTATGTCTCTGGGGAGAACCATACAATGCAAACCGGTATTTGAAGGACACTCACTGAAGTCATGACCCATTGATTTTCAACATCTGTAGTATTAACTTTGTCAGACGAGTGTAAACTAAGAGTAACGTAATTAAGGCTTTCGAGGATTACTGAAATTACCGAAATGGTAGAATAGCATGGAATAGTCAAAATAATATCAGTAGGTGAGTGTATATTTTGTGTTTTTTCTTCTTTTTTTTTCGAAATGTATAATTGTATACATTTCGATTTAGTGAGTTAGATTTCGATTCAGTATAGTTAACCGAAAGACGAAATTTCACCTCAACCTGGCCTATATCGTTTGTCTTTTAGTTCACTACTTACAAGTAATTCGATGTCAACGGTGTATTTTCCCATCAAATAAAGTCTTTGGTTTTCGTACTGAGGCCTTGCTACATGGGTTCTAGTTTGTCTAGGACCCAAATAGAAGTCCTAGTTTTTCTTTAAATTTAATTCAAAATTGTTTCTGATTAGTTTGTCAGAGTAGAAGCCTATTCCATCTGCGTAATTTTTGTTCATTTCCACTGAGCCTATTAAACCTGAAACACGGCTTTTTTTTTAAAGAATCTGCCTGTTTTCATCTGATATTCTCAGAAGACAGCAAATACCTGGAATGAAATTCATCTCTTCTTGTTCTGGATATTGACAGCACTTAACTGAATTGACCCCGAAAAGATAAAATTTACGTTACTATATATCTTACGTTACCTGTATACGGCCTTTGGGTTTTTCAATACAGATTGTCGTACAAATTTGACGCATTTGTAAAATCTGCTTTGCATCAAATGACAGTTTCTGTATATTTTGATATATCCTTAATTGCTTCCGAATTTTCTTGTCAACCCCCGATAGCTTGTCTGAATCAATGAGCCGGCAACTGCTGTTTCAGCGCCCGCCCAGCCCAGTGTGAACAGGCTTATCACTGCTGCCTCCATTCGATTTTTCTTCCTCAATGGTTTACTGCGTTACACCTTCTCTGTAGAGGTAACGACTTTTGATGTCCCGGGTAAGATCCACCTCCGCTCGTTTGCGTCGGGAGTCGACTCGACTCAGCTTGGTTGTGTGACAGAGATAGGGAGACAGCAGTTCTTGCTCTTGTTAGTTCTTGGTGAGACGCAGACTGTAGCACGGGTCAAGTTCACAGAAACCAGGAAACTAACCACAACTGAAAAGTGGGTTTCCTTTAATTTAAAACTTTCATTCAAAGTTCCCACTTCTAGCCAAAACTGACGGATATTAAAAGAGAAGTTCATGCCAGCGTGAGTAAAAGGGTTTGGATAGTAATAAGAGGAGAGGGGTAACTAATAAAGGAGTTATCATTCCCTTACTTTGCTGTGGCAGGTCTGAAGTTTTTCATGTGAAAATATGAATACTTGATACTGAAGAACCGTTCGACAGCCATCACAGAGACGATAAGAGGCGTGAAGAGACCGAAGCTGATCATTGAGAAAGCATGAAAATCACAAAGCTGGAAAAAGAACAAGGCATTAAGACATTGTACCAAGCAGTAATTTCAAGAACAAATCAGAATTTTGTGTTTCCCTCAGAACTGAGGAGTTCAAAATAATGAAGAAAACAGGACTATGCCTAAACCATCTGGTCCATTCAATGACACATACATACTATAGAAAATACACAAGATTTATTACTATATTATTCACTTGTAAAAAAATGGGTATAGTTTATTGTGGGTTTCGAGGGCTAACTTTTTTTTTTTTTATAAAAGTTGTTGATATTTTTCTTCAAAATTAAAACTGGGTCTTTTACTTTAAAACTAGAAACCAACTGCCAATTACTGAAAGAAATGTGGAACCTATGGTGAAATTTGGAAAATTTGAAACATGATATTTTAATAGCAGATATGTCGCAAATTCGAAAATTTCCTACGATTGTTGCAGCCGTTCTATGAGTTTCAAATAGCATTGGTATTCCATCAGCAGTCTGAGAGAGCAGCCTACAGAGAGAAAATAATTAACTAATGGATCTAGTTATGGGGTTGCCGTGGGAATAACATGTTTACGGGAACTGTCAAAGACCGGAGGACGGCAAAACTTGATTTTCTGGAAGAAGAAGCGCAATATAAGTTCTCCTTAGAAACCCGCCGAAATCTTTCGACTTGTTGAGGAAAGATTGGTCGAATCCAGCCCGACTTTCGACTAGGAAAATAAAGCCTGAAGGGATGGCATCTACTCTTCATAAACAGCCTTTATAGCTTCTTCCAGGCAGTAAGTGACTTGATATTGTCTTTATTTTGAAGGCGGCCATCTCCTTTGGTGTTTGGGGGGAGGGGGTGCTAAGTATGAAGGGGACCGACAAAGGTTGTTGTGCTTCTCCCGTATTTCGTATCGTCGGGGTCTTTTTACACATCGAAAGCGACGAAACAATGCAAGTGTGCAGATTTTCGAGCGGTCGTTAGGAGGGTCAGAATATTCCGCATGAAATTCGGGTCTCCGGTGAATGGATGGAGCGATTCCGGTAATTCTGGGTACGAGGGATCCTTTCAGATTTCCAGGAAATTCTGTTTATAAGCATGATGGGTGGTGGGAGGATGAGGTCATCAGTCGGCTACTGCTGTCGTTCCCAGAGATGTGAAATCTGGAAATCAAATTTCTTACCTTTCTCTTACTCTGGAGTGGACCATTTGTGTAGGCGATCAGAACGGGGACTGTTGTGACGATAATTCCGATCAAGTCGACCCAGGCTAATGACGCAACCAGAACATAGAAAACTGATTTTCTGTGATGCTCCCTCTTCGAACGATAGAACAAAATGAGAGCTAAGGCGTTGCCTAAGAAAGTAAACGAATTGAGTAAGGAGAAGAAGAATAAGATTTTTGGGATCCGAAAGCGTTAGTGACGGGATCTCTGAGCGTCTTCCACCCTCGAGCCAATAGTAACTATTAGTTACTATTTCCGTTCCAACCTCACCAAAAGTTACTACGCCGACCGTTCCAGCCGTCTCGAAATAGTAACCAATAGTAACTATTTGCTTACCACGCTCGGTAGCGTAGTAAGCGTAGTAACTATGGATCTCTCAATCGTGATTGGTCGGATTCGCCCGTGGCATGATATTCCGCGGGAAAATAGAAAAATCGTTCCAGCCTTGACGGAAAAAGCCAGAATTCGTGACGTCATGCGTAGTAACTACGGTAAGTAGGATGGAACACGCTCTCTATGGCTTCGTAAATCTTGCCCGCCTGTCTGTTAGTATGATAACCCTAGAAGGGGTTGGGATATTTTGCTCAAACTTTGTGATATAATCCGTGAGATAATTTGTAAGATAAACTTTGTGAGAGTATACTCGTTGCGTTAAAGTAAAGATCAATTTCACGGATGGACCTATATTTAGGGGTGGAGTAGGTGGCTTCAAACGGAGCGAAAAGAAATTTTTTGGAAGCTATGAGAAAGTGGATTCAGGAGAAAGAAACATGCTGAATTCTCGCCGGACAAGTTGCCCAACTACCAGAAAATTTGTTGAAAGAAAAGTTTTATATGAAGTTGATTAGAGGTTCAATTCGATGTAGGTGGAAGGACACACGCTGAATCGTTTCTGAATTTTTATTTTTCTGTCGAACAAGTATTCCGATCGGAATCCGGCCACAACCTGAATTTTGGCATTTCTTATAACTACTTGATCTAATGGCTCATGGTATCCATAGTAGGGTTAGCTTACACTTTGAATCGATATATATATTTTTTTTTCCTGCTCGATTCATACTTCCAACGGAATCCGGTTAAAACTGGAAACTTGGTAGGCAACTTTAATTCCAAGCAATTCCTATGAAGAAACTCGCCAAAACCAGATATTTGTAGTTGCTAGAATTTTTGTTATCACGGGTTCACTTTTCTAGCTTTGAGCCTAGGATGGACCCTTGCAAGAAGGGTCAAAGTACCGCACGAAAAACCAGCTGACGTCAACAAACTTTCTGCATGCAACATAATTTCCGGAAAATCACCCATCAAGTTTCACTCGGATCTGAGAACGTCCGGAAATTTCCCCGCCATTCATTTCCCCGAGATTTCCGCCCCTACGCTTATCACACAATTTCCGAGACCCCTGCCCACCCACCTCGACCCTCCATCGTGTCAGATGCGATTCGGACACACTAATGTCACATCTAAGGTTTCAGCTTTACGTTTGGTCCCTCCGCATGTTACACGATTTTTCGGTCCCCCCCTCCAACCACCCCCAGCGTAGTCGGACGCGATTCATGATGGGTTTACACACTGCGTAAAATACGAGCGTATTTTACGCACGTTTTGAGCTTTAAACATTTCTAGCAATACGGACGTATTTGAGAAATCGGTCCGTTTTGTATCCAAATACGTCCGTATTGCTAGAAATCTTTTCAAGCTCAAAATGTGCGTAAAATACGCTCGGATTTCGAAATACGCTCGGATTTTACGCAGTGTGTAAATGGACCATGATGGTTAGGTTAGGTTCCATCTACAGCATTTGCTCTTTCCACCCACCAAGGATCCAGTCCAGACGACAAAATAACAAATCTAGACCCATGAGATCTGTACCGTCAAAGTTTCTTCCCAATACGTCCATCAGTTTTGTCCCAGCGCATGTTAGAAATTTCCCGACACCACTCCAACTCCCCCCGCCGTGTTCGGATGCAGTTCGGACAAATAAATGACAGGTCTAGGGCATCTTCTCTTACTACCCATCAAGTGTCAGTCGTGGATCACCCGAAAGGGACCTCTTCGAGCTCAAGCCACTCAAGATGGAAAATAAACTTACAGAATCTAGATTCTAGCTTCATTATCCGATTTTGTGAGTTTCTTCGTGAAAGATGCTTAGAGTTAAAAGTATAAAAAGTTAGACTTTCGTGCTACCCTTGACAACCCCGGGGGATGTTCCTTTCTTTCCGGCCTCACTGGCAAAATGTAAACAAGCTGGGTCTGCGTAAAATTGGTCCTGCGTAAAACAAAACAGGATCAAGATCTGTTGCTCTTTCTGCAGCATAAGTAGCACGACCCGAGTACAAGTCAAAACTGCAGACTCACTGGAGGTTCACGTTGCTTGCTTCTATGCTTCATCCTAGTTTCTAAGACATTTTGTAAACTGAAATCTCAGAGCAGCCAAAGAAACAGCACTATTTGGTATGCCTCCATTACAACAATGCGAAATTTTGTTCTCTACTGCATCACACCCGTCTCCTAATGTTACCTATAAGTGAACCTCCAACTTTCATTTCACAATTCCCATTTCAAACTTTCCTTGTTTGACAATCTTTCCATCGCAAATAAAGATGAAAAATACAACAGATTCTGCAAAAGGACTGAATTAATTCAACACCCATCCTGAAAGAAGAGGAAGAAAGTCGGGATGGACACGTATTGTACTTCAAGTACGACTCACTTCCATTGAGGGATTTTTGCTCAATTCTGCGAACAAACACAAAGGATGTCCCAAGAAACCACGTGGTAAGATGCAATTTCAGTCTAGGAAGCAGACATCAGAAGCAGAAAAGTTAGAACAGTTACAGTTAAGCTATTTTAAAAGGGCATTAGGCCTAAGTAATAAAATTAATGGATTGGTGGTTAGGGGGGATCTAGGCTTAAGGTCGTTGAAGAGTATTAGATTAGTAAAAATGATTAAGTATTGGGAAAAGATATTAATATTGCCGGGTGAAAGACTATTGAAAGATGCGTATCTTGAGTCGTTGAAGGATGAAACACACGATTCCTGGGCTTTCCAGATTCGTTCAATATTAGATAGTTGCGGGCTTGGTTATATGTGGAATAGAGGGGAGGGTCCGGGGAGAGAGTTAGGATTTGTTTCAAAAGAAGTTAGTAGTAGGTTAATTGACCAAGAAATCCAGGTTTGGTTAGCTAGGATAAGAGATAGTGGATCGTTGAGTTTGTATGCAGAGGCTAAAGAGATTTGGGGTGAAGAAATTTATTTTAAAGCTGGTCTAAAAAAGAGGAAATGAAACTAATTTTAAATATGAGGGCAGATAGCTTGCCACTTGGTGAAAGAAGAAAGTATTTGGGAAGTGTTAGGGAGAAATCTGGTCCTTACTTTTGTCCAATGTGCGGTGAGGGAGATGAGGATCTAATTCATTTTATGTCTGGTTGTGATGAAATTGAGGATCTGAGGGAGGAAATTTTTAAGGGAGAGATTCATGGGAGGAAGTGGTTGGTAAATATTATGCGGAGTAGGGATTTTCTTAGTATAAGAAACCTGGCGAGGTTCCTCAGAGTGGCCAGTCGGCACAGGGAAAAGTGTTTGATTAGTGTAGTAGTGTGACCGTTTATTTTGTATTTACATGTTGTTATTTATGTGTGTTTGTTATGGCCTTTGGGCTTTGAAGACAAATAAATATCATATCATATCATATCATATCATACGCCAGAGCCTCGTTTTGTTGCACGCTGCAGCCGCTCGGCCGCTTCCAGACTGATTCTGTCTACATCCGTTTTTTGCACTGCAGTGCTTCCGAGGAAGACGGCAGCGCTTCTCAAGAATCACGGACTTGCTCACCGACCAAGTCCGTGCTTCCCTGCAAGGTGCTGCAGCTTCAACCAAGAAGAAAGTGAGTCCAAAAACGCATACTGTTATTAATTATATTTTACTTTGTGTATTTTATTCATACTCCGCTGTTAAGCAAAAACCGGGTCACGAATAAATACAAAAAATGTGCAAAGGCAAAGAAGTGGTGCAGCAGCGAAGCCGCAGTGCCATTGCAACAAAAACGAGGCTCAGATCTTTATGAATTGTTGGATCGGCGTTTTCAACAGGTAAAGGACAGGGACGCAACTGTGAATTACTTGATCGCAGAAAATCTCCTCAAAAATGTTTTCCTCGCTAGGTCCTAGGTCATCTGACTTAGCTTCTTGACAGTTAGGACCTCAAAGAAATTTCCTTTTAACATTCAGAAGCCAATTTCAAGGTTATATAATTCGAGGCTGGGTACATCTCCTGTACAAATCTGAGCTAAGCACTCAATTAGCTAATTGTCAATTGGTCCTTCTTCCTTGAAAAAGGCGGTACACTACCGTAACCTTAGTCCCCAGCCTACTTCTAGGAAACAAGTTATTACTTTACCCAAGAAAACAAGACCAAACGTTTCGTCGGCGGGAAACCCAAAAGGGAGCATTATTCAAACTTCTTGAACCAGACAATCCAGCCTTTTAGATCTCCAGTATTCTCCAGATCCCGTAAACATATTATGATATCTCTAACTGGGTCTAGCCGCCTGCTTAAAGTTTAACTGAAAAGCTAAATTGTGTATCATTTAACTAATACGCTGCATTATTTGGGTTGTGTCAAGGGATTTTTTATTTTTCACTATTTGCTCTAAGGCGTATTCTCGCCGTTCCCTGAGGACTCTTCGGAGAATCAAAGGGAACGGCGACAAGTCACTCCACGCGGACTCCGCTTACAGAAAACAGAGAGAACACAGAGAATGCTTCCAAAACGGATCTTGTTCGAAAAAAAAAACACAGTTGACGAAATTAGTCTGGATCCACTTTATATTTGGTTTTGTTTATTCTGATTGTTTTTAATTAATTTTATACTGCACCAACACCAGCAAAAAAGGATTCCCCTCCGAATCTGAAAGGGATTCCTTTTTGATGATCCCTGTCCGTGGGGACTCGCGAGAATACGGGGAGTGAGTCCCCGGGACAAACAAAACGAGGGGACTCCTCAAGTGGAGTCTTCGGGGAACGGCGAGAATACGCCTCTAGTATGACGGTTAGAATACCTATCCCGATGAAAAATTTATCTCAGAATAGTAGTATGAAGTTGTACGAAAAAGTAGCATGGAGTACTAACTACTACTAACTGATGCTACTACACTGTCAGAAGTTACATAACGACAACAGAAGGATGCGCGGTTTCAACAGATAACACTCTGGGATGTTGTCTGTTATGTTTCTTTCGTTCCCGTTAGTATTTTTACCAATTGAAGGTGCTGTTGGAGATCTAGGCACGAAATAGTGTAAACTTAATTGGTCATAACACTTTATTTCTAAGTGAAAACGCTTTATTCTTGAAAGTGTTATACGCTATCTGTTATGAAATTTCTGACAGTGTACATGCTTCTACTTCAAGGCTACCGTGTTACTGCATTCTACTTCATGCTACTATTAGCAAGACTGGATGCTCCTAGAGCAAGACAATGCTATTGGATACTACTACTGAAGATTGGCCCAGTCTGAGGCACATTAAATGATAGTACTCTTTACTATTAATTACTAGTACTCTTTACTTTACTATTCACTATATGCAACTTTTGATACAATTATCATACAACTACACAGGCTACAAATTTTTCGTTGGGATGGCCTTCCTCAGAACGCAAAATTCTACTATCACGCGGGAAAATACGGCTTTTGCGGCTTTTTAGTGGCCAGTGATTAGCTCCCGGACGGTAGCTCATGCTTGAACACTTCTTTTTCGTGAACCGTTTTTGTCAAGCGTACAATATAGGTACAAGCGAATAAAGCTACCATTAAATCCGACACTGAAATTCCGAAATTTTAAGACGAAGACGTGAAGAAGTAACGCCTTTTTGGGTCTTCAAGCCTCTTTACGTGAATAAGTGAGGAGTAGCTAGACTGCCATATCTCGGCCCTTTTCGGTTCAATTTTAAGAAAATCGTTCAGGTTATTTTTGCTGCCTCTAATTTCCGGTCTAGCGGGTCTTCCGCAATCCCACAAGAGGCTCTGTTCTGCGGACTTGTGTTAGGACTACAAGTTTGTTTCACAAAAAAAACCCTAGATTACAAGCAGGTGATAGAAAGCTCGACATGTTCTTTATGGTAAAGGAACGGAGAAATAAAGGTTTCGTCGAGCCTACCAGATTTCAAATCATAGGCTAAATCCTTTTTGTTATCATGAAAACATTTTTTTTTATTAATACACAGATGGCACTTTACACAAGGGACTTGTACCGTGACAAATGAACCGGAAACATTTTTTTGGAATATAATTTAGAAGTCTAGGACTCTATTGTCGGAGCCACGTAGACATACCAGGACCCACAAGGCGGGGTCTCATGGTGAAAATTAAATAGAGCCAAATATGTAATTTCAATGGGGAAGACGACCTTGAGATGGAAACATTTTATAAGTAGTGAACTGAAATACAAAAATGCTCCTCAGTCGGGATTTGAACCCAGGACCCTCTGCTTACAAGGCAGGCGCTCTAACAACTGAGCTACCGAGGGGCTTGAGAACAGAGTTCGCAAACCACTACAATAGTCTGGTAGAAGCCGGCCATAGGAACAGTGATCCTGCCCGAAGGCAAATTCATCTAACGCTGTCAAGGAAATTAATAATAATACACAGATGGCACTTTACACAAGGGACTTGTACCGTGACCAATAAACCAGAAAACAGTTTTTTGGAATATAATTTAGAAGTCTAGGACTTCATTGTCGGAGCCACGTAGACATACCAGGACCCACAAGGCGGGGTCTCATGGCAGAAACTAAACAGAGCACAATATATAATTTGGCTCTATCGGTAGCTCAGTTGGTAGTTCAGTTGGTAGCCTCTCGGTAGCTCAGTTGGTAGAGCGCCTGCCTTGTAAGCAGAGGGTCCTGGGTTCAAATCCCGGGTGAGGAGCATTTTTGTCTTTCAGTTCACTACTTATAAAACATTTTTTTTTTACTTGTTTGATAGTAGATTGTTCGCTTGTGGAATTATCTTGTCGATTGTTCATTTGTATTTTCTCTTCCTCTTCTGGTTTATTTTGCCTTTGTTTTTCTTTTCTCCTTTCTTTTTCTGCTCTTTTTCGTTTCTTTCTTTGAAAACATGATAACGAAAATTAAGCCCCACCCATTGTCAGGCACACCTTATGGTGTGGCCAGTACGCTCCCTAGTAAAGATCTTATATTCTCTCCCGAAGTTTCCGTCTTATATCAGATTCCAATGGTATCACCTGTCCCGTAAGAAAACGAAGGACGTAGACCTATCAAGCCTATAAAATACGATTATTTTTGTGTATTTTGTTAGGCGGGGGGGGGGGGGGGGTTGACACCCCCCCCCCCCGGATACGGCCCTGAAAGTATTCTATCGCTTACGCCCTAGGATCCCATAAAAACAAATTGCACCATTTTAGGTTCCATGATCTGATTACGCTACTTCTTACCTCCTACACCAACAGCAGACATGATAATAGGAGATGCCATATTAGCATGCTTCGAAGCTCTGTTAGGAACCAGCTCATCCATTCCGGAGACATTAGCCAAGGTGTTGTCGAAGTTGAGTAATAACGTGTCGTTGTCCATGAGGTCTATAAGAAAAGTAAAAGGTTTGGATTATTCCCTTCCTGGTGGTGGCATGTAATCACGAAAATTGATTTGAGACTGGAGAACTGTGGAACTTTGGAGAACTCTCGAAGGGACTGAGATATTTTGATGAAACTTGATGGGAGGATCCTTTGGGTCAAAGTACAGGTCAAGTTCGAGGATGGGCTCTGTAGTCCTATATTTGAGGCGGGGGAGGGGTTTCAAATTAAGGGACACAAAAACATAGTTTTTGAAAGCTATTGAGATAGTCGACATAGGGGTAAACAGACGTGATGAGTTCGAATATGAAATTTATTTTCGAATCCGGCGAAGACCGGAAAATTTGTGAAAGTAAAAGTTTAATATGAAGTTGATTAGAGGTTCGATACAGAACCAAGGAGACGTGATGAGTCCGAATATGAAATTTATTTTCGCGCCGGACAGTTAGTTCGGCCGGAATCCCGCCAAAACCGGAGAATTTGTTAAAAGTAAAAGTTTTATTTAAATTTAATAAGATGTTCAATTTCCGGTTAAGAAGATATGCTGAATTCGTTTATGACAACCAATTTCTCACGTATAGATCGCTCGGAATCCGGTGGAAACCGGAAAATTTCTTAAAAGTAAAAGTTCGATCTGAAGTTGATTAGATGTTGGATAGAACGTAAGGAGACATGCTGAATTCATTTTTGAGCTTTAGTTTTTTGCCAGACAAGTAGGTTGACCGGAATCCGGCCGAAACCGGAAGTTGGGCAGAAGTAAGGAAGGAAGGAGTACGACGTAGGCTATAGGGTAAACCACATGCTGAATCAATATCTGAATTTTTGACAGCGCAAAACGGATATCTGAATATATCTGAACTTGGTGAGACTGAGCTGGCGTATCCGTTTTGCACTGTCAAATACGAACTTGGTCTTCTCCGATTATTACCATTGGCCTTAACCTGTTTGTAAATTTTGATAGTACAAATGGTCAAGAAGCCTGTTGAAGACCGAATATCTACAAGACCAAATTGTCGGGAGCAAATATTAAAAAGTTTGGGATCCCATCGAAACCTTTGGTCTTGTTACTAATTTTATTTGCTTAGTTTTTGTACTTTTTATCCACGGCGCGTTCAGTTTTCAAATTTTACGCCCAGCCGCCACGTCGGAGAGCAGGAAGGCTGTGCAGAGTCGTCAAACGTTAACACGATCGATAAATTCAGATGGAAAGTAATGGTATCATTTCTAGCAGGAGGTGTGCTTTAGAGTTGCATCCCATCAAGCCGCGTGAAGTCTCCTCTGGTAAATCGACCGTCATGGATTTGTTTCTCGTTGAAGACGCTCATTCTTGATGTAGTTAGTCATAACGAAGATTTTTCATAACGTAGCTCCTCCCACAGGGCGGGGCTTAGCTACAAACTGTCACTTGTCACCCCTTGACTCCTCCCCATTTGGAACCCAGCAGCCAATCAGCGGCGCCTCGATGGGCTTGGTTAGATTAGTCAACGAACTCGGATCCTGACACCAAGTTGGACTTAGTCAAATTTCTCAACGTCTCAGCGTATAACTTTTACAGAAACTTACGTCACGCAAAGAGAACAAACGTGACAAGCGTGATAGTCACTGTATTGCCAGTAGAGGAGATAGGACACGCTAATGAAGTGAAGAATCTCGGAAACGAGAATGGGTGGAAATACTATTGAAGTATAATGTGTCCTTTAAGGACATGAAACATTAAACAAAAGTACTTTTAGCGGGCAAGACTAGTACAAAGGTGGACAAAAGTTTTTTTTAAAGACTCTGGTTGCTCAACTGTTGGCACCAATTATAAGTACGCGATAGGTGTTCGTGTTACACAAAGAAAGAAATCTAACTCAAATCACTTCATAATTTCACACTCCACGTCTGGGCGCTTGCACACTCGTTGTTTACTAAATTTGCTCCAACACCCCCCGTGAAAAATGTGTGATTCTTGACAATGCTTCACGTTAATAGTGCTTAGGATATCAATCAATCAATCAATCAGTCAAGTTTAATCCGAACAGCTAAAAGCTAGAAAAGGAATACAAATTTACAAAATACACAGACACACAAGAAACAAATTAACTAATACACTTACAAGAAATTACCAGAAATAAATGATGATAGAAATAAAGGATATGTACAAAACAAAAGTCAATAAGGAAAAGCTTCCTTTTAATTACCGCTCTCCGCAAGAGAAGGGCGCATCATATGAATGATTTGAATGATTTATTTGCACATTAAAGCCATCCGGCCCTCATGCAAACAAACGAAACAAAAAGTAAACAATCTTACATGCGCATAAACACACTAACACACTCTTAATATTTTTAATTTACACTGAATACTTTCTTAGCACTAAAAACACAATTTCCCCATCAGAAGAAATCTTTCCGGTGTTTAAAAGCTAACCTGAGGAACTTCCCAATAATTCTTATTTCTTTAAAATCTTTACTCCCCATCATTTTAATAATCCATTTCTTATCAGTTCCCCCACCCCGAAAATCTCCTCCCTTAGCCCCCTACAATCACACAAAAGGTGGCATATATCCTATAAAGCTGGCTTTTAACTGCTGTACAAGAACAAGCTTAGGACATCGCAAAGCAATTTGGAGATAAAGCAGCTGATGATAACAACGCCCCTAGACAAGCATCCAGCAATCAGCTGTACTGTCAGACCTACATTGAAACAAACGAAATGCTGTGTCTACAGGCATGCAGCCTTTATCGCGCTAAAAGCGATTTCACAGAATGATTAAGAATCGGGTATTTTCCCAACAAGAACGAATGTTTCGGTGGATTCCTAAAGGAGAATTTTGATGGACTTCTTTATCCTGCAGATCGGGTCTTGAAGATTTCCTGTCTTTTCCACACCTGGGAAGCATATTTATACTCAATCAACTTACTTGTACTTGTACTTTGACGCAAGCTGTGCAGCTCTCCCTGGCGACAGCAGCTGACGGACCAAGGTATGCCATGAATCTCGGTCTTCTGTGAATGGCATGTAGATCTGAAGCCAGTAGGGATCCCATCTCCTCCCACGCCGGCGGAAGCCTCCGATGGGCTCAAGGTCTTCCTTGAGGGTGCTCAGGCACGTTTTCGCTGACCTCCCCGGAGTTTCTTCCAACCGGGCATCGGGGTGGCGAGCAGAGCTTTCTTCGCCAGGGTGAAGTCTTCTCTTCTGCTCACGTGTCCGAACCAGGACAATCGGCGTTTCTTCGCTAGTGAGGCTGCATCGTATTTTTGGGAGGACCGTCTCCTTATTTCGTTGTTGCTGAGACGGTTTCGGAGTATCACTCCCAAGATTTTTTGGAGGCATCCATGGTCGAACACATTAAGAGATTGGGCCGCGGTAGCTTTTATTGGACATGTTTCCGTCCCGTAAAGAAGGGTGGATCTGACCATGGCTTCGTAAACTCTAACCTTTGTGTTTCGACTGATGCCTCTACGATTCCACAGACCTTCTTTAGCTGAGCAAAACCGCCGTTAGCAGCTGATATTCGGGCCAGGATTTTCTCGCTGCTGCTTCCTGTCACGTCGATGAGTGGTATTTGAGGGTATTTGAAGGTATTTGAATTTGTCAACCTTCTCTATGGGACACTGGGTCAGCTTGATGCCTAAATCCGACGGTTCGTTGGAAATGTACTTTGTTTTTTTTTCAGAGCTGATTCTGAGCCCCAGTGGTTCCACCTCCTTTGATACATGATCCAGCATCCTTTGGGCCTGGGCTGCTTAGTCTGAGAGCAAACCGATGTCATCAGCGTAATCGAGGTCAGTCACGGACAACTCGGGGCTGACTTCGATGCCCGCATGGTTCTGCATAGCCCTTCTCATAATCCAGTCGATGACGAAGTTGAAGAGCGTGGGCGACAGTACGCAGCCCTGACGTAAGCCGTAAGCAATATCAAAGAGTGATGACAGTTCTCCGCCAATCTGGATTCGGGCCCTAGTATGCTTGGATGAGACGGACGATTTTGTCGGGTATGCCGTCATCAGTCATAGCTCTCCAGACTCCGTACCGCACCACTGAGTCGAAGGCAGTGATAAAGTCGATAAAAACCGACACAGAATTTGTTGGTGCTTGGCTCGATGCTCCAGGATTTGTCGAAGGGTGAAGAGTTGGTCAGTACAGCCAATCCCTGGCGGGAAGCCTGCCTGGTGGGCCTAGTTCTCGCGTTCCTCTGTGTCCGGAGTCGGCTGTGGAAAGTTATAGAGAATACCTTGGCGGCTATACTGATCAGGGAGATACCGCGGTAGTTCTTGCCAGATGTTCTGTCTCCTTTCTTGCAGATCGGAATGATGATGGAGTCTTTCCAATCCTGGGGGAATACCTCCTATCAACGCTTTACGTCCACCAAGTAATCCGTCAAGTAATACTTTTCGTCTTTAATTTCCAGACTGACTGTTAACGACGACAGACGACTGTTAACGCTATTCAAAAACTTACACATATTCTGATCCAAACTTTGTTGTATTTTGTTTATCTTTACACACATTACGGGATAAATTTGATCAGGCTAATTTTGTTCTTTCCGAGATCTGCGGTGTCACAACCACAGGTCTACCGAATTTTCGGCTTGCACCGGAGTTTTTCAATAGTATCAATCAAATAGTATCAATCCAGCAGGGAAAAGAACGTCAATTGATCAATTTAACATGTCAGCCTACCCCACTATCGCCTTTCCGAACGACCTGATCAAGGAATTATAAGCACTAGCCTAACGATATATTTTTATTTTTGCGAAGTTTTTCCTATGGATTCCGGCTTAATTTCAGCCTGGCAGGAGAATAAAGCAAAGGTGTAGCCTGTGCTCATTAGCTTGAAAAAAATATCAAGCCTTCATTTGAAACGCTTTTTTCCTACCTACAGCGAGGAGGTCCATTTCCGAACCTATCTAGACTGAAACGCATACCATACCATAGCCTCATACCGAGTTTAAGCAAAATATCTCAATCCTTTCGAGAGTTCCTGTGCTAACAGACGGATGGAAAAACTTTACGAAGCCACAGATATCACGTGACCACGTTTTGGGATTCCAAAAGTGCATGGTCAAATTTGCCCACAGCTAGACTCGAACTCACAATCATGTAAGCCCCGAACGTCCGGAAAATCGAGATTTCTGGTGAAACCTCCAGTGGTAAACCATTTTACCCAGACCACCAAAAGAAATATTTAGAAAGCAAGTAGGAAACATAAACATTTACTAATGAAAGGTCAATAATAACTGATTAGCACCAGCCAGTAACTTTGTCGCTACTAACACTCTAGGTGACAACTTCCACAACGAAACTTCCAGGAGAAGTATTTCCACATCCAGCAGAACGTTAAGATCTACCAGGGGATACTTCCAATCCAGCCAAGAGTCGTTTGGGCACGCTGAGGTTAGCACGACAAGTCAACTCGGACACCTGTATAGCGCAGCTATTTGTCACCACTAAAGCCCAGGTGACAATTTCCACAGCGAAACTTCCAGGAGAAGTATTTCCACACAAAGCAGAAAGTTTAGATCTACCAGGGGATACTTCCAAATCCAGGCAAGAATCTTTTGGGCACGCTGAGATTAGCACGATAAGTTAACTCGGACGCCTGTATAGCGTCAGCCTTACGCTGCCTATACCGGTCCGGTTTCTTTTTTTTTGTAAATTTCGTCGGCGAAGCGAAGCTTCAACACGACAAACAAACTATCCCGATGTGCGTAGCACCAATCGAGGATTTTGTAAGGGTCACTATTTCTAGTAACACCGTCGCTGAGCAGAGCTTCAGAACGAAAAAAATGATCCAAATAGCGGAGTTCGTCAGGGTCACCTTTTCAAGTAACACACCTTATCCACTTAGAAGGCAATCCGACTTCTGACACCAAATGTGACGTCCCAGGGTCACCAAGTACGGTAACACCACTGGACGTCACTGTGTTGCCTCTAGCCTACTGGCGTACTAGACGCCGTCCCGTTAGAGACTCCGAAATAACATAGGCAAAGCCTATATACCTCACAAAGTAAGGGGTAAAGAAAGAATACCTTTTATTGGTTCTAATCAATCACTCTGAAAATAACAATCCTTAGATACTTTATACTTAACTAACAATATCTCTTCCAGAAGACCGAACTAATAATCTCCTTTACTTAAACATTCTATTATTCATAATAACTATTATCTGGTTAACTTTTCTAATACAATTCACTTTCCTTATTTTAATGCATAATTTAACTATTATTCAAAATTGACCAATTAATAATTATTATTCACTTTGTTACATTTCCCATATCTTACGGATAAAGTCACAGCTTGTGATAGTTCACAATAAATCCGTGACACACCCTCATGAAATAACTAAACTGACATGAACTTGGGGCTTACATATGTTGACGCAACCGTGTGTTACTAGATACACACATAAAACCGCTTCTTCCGGAGGTACCGCAATCTACTCTACCCCCCTACCCTTTGTCGTCGGAACTGCCTTACTACAACGAAGATGCGGTCAATGGTGAATCAATTAATAGTTTCAAGTGTAAAATAGTTTAATAATTGAAATAAAAATTATAGTTTTGAAGCATACATTTGTAGTATATTTTGGTTCAGACTGTCTTACTACACCGAAGTAGGTGACGTTAAACCGACTGGAGGAATAGTCGTAGCCCAACAATTCGAAAAACAAGATTATTTTATAGGAAAGATGCTACGCGGGATTAGAAAAAAATAAAAAATAAATGGAGAAGCTTTTCTACTCTTCTCAGTACGACAATTCTCTATTTTTTTTTAGACGTGCAGAGGCGAACAGTCCACCACAAATCCCTGATTTTGCAATAGCCTGCGCCAAACGATGGGTGTATCCAGCATTTGACAGGGAGTATGCCTAACGCTGGCTACCCTATGGCAAATGCCATGTACCCTAACAAATAATATAGTGAGGAGTTTACTGGTTCAAGGTTCAAGGTTTTATTATTTACAACAAAACAAAATAACTAAATATCAGGAAGTTACCCGGCAGAGAGGGACTCAACAAATGCTCGGGCAAGAACTGAAATTCAAATGTCAACCAACCAAAGTACTTTTAGTAGATTAGGTCAGGGTTGGGGAACCCACATGCCCACTGACAAGCGTTTGGCATAGGGTAACCAGCGTAAAGCATATATATCTGTATTGACAAGACCTAAAGTTTCGATGGGATCCCAAAATCTAATATTTGATCCAGACAACTGGGTCTTGTCTTCACCAGATCCAGTCTTCGCCAGGCTAATCATCAGAGAAAACAAAGCTCAGATATACCTCTATAAGCCATGTCTATTTTGACGGTACTGACCGAAACTTCCTGCTTTACTTCTGCCAAATTTCCGGTTTTGGCCGAATTCTGAGCGAACTACGTGTCCAGCAAAAACAGAAAACTAGGAATCGAATTCAGCGTATCTCCTTATCCCTATAAAGAACATCTAATAATTTCAAATAAAACTTTAACTTAAGAAACAAGACCAAAGGTTTCGATGGGATCCCAAAAATTCAATATCTGATCCAGACATCTGGGTCTTGTCTTAGCCAGATCCAGTCATCGCCAGACTCCTTGAACATTTTTACTATTAAAATTCAGAAACAGATTAAGGCCAAATAGCTAATCATCTGAGAACACCAAGTTCAGGGATTCATCATGTGTGTTTACCCCTATAAGTCATATCTGTTTTGACGAAAACTGCCTGCCACTTCTGCCAATTTCCCGGTTTCGGCCGAACTCCAGAACTACTTGTCCGGCGAAAAAGAAAGCTCGAAAACGAACTCAGGTATCTTCTTTCCCCAATAATGAACATCTAATCAACTTCAGATAAAATTTTAACTTATAACAAATTTTCCGACTCCGGCCGGATTCCGGTTGAACTATATGTCCGGGTATGATTGTCACACACGGACTCAGCACCTCTTCTTACCCCTGAATCGGTTATCTAATCAGCTACAAATAAAACTTTAACTTCTAACAATTTTCCGGTTTTGGCCGGATTCCGAGCGAACCACATGTCCGGGTAGAAAATTGTTTTCACATAAGTGTTCAGCATGTCTTCTTGCCCTAAATCGGACATCTAATCAACTTCAAATAAAACATTTACTTTTAACAAGCTTTTCCGTTTCGGCCGGATTCCGGGCGAACTACTTGTCCGATGACACAATGGTTTTCACCATCGTGTTCAGCATGTCTTCTTACCCCATAATCGACTATCACATTAGCTGTTTCAAAATATTTTGTTTGCCCCTTACTTTGAACCCCCTCCCCCACCCCTAAATGTCAGGCTACAAAGCCCATTTACGAACTCGACTGGTCCGACTACCCAAAGAATCCTCACACCAAGTTTAATTAAAATATCTTGTTCCCTTCGAGAGTTATCGTGCTTTCAAACGGACGGACAGACGGACAACTTTTGCGATTTCATAGGTATCCCTCCACTTACGTTTTGGGATCCCAAAACGGTTACAACCGGATTCCGGATGAATTATATGCCCGATTAAAAAGTGATTGTTGTATCAGACACTCAGCGTCTCTTCTTACCCGTAAATATGTCGTCTAACATCAACTTCAAATAAAACTTATTACTTTTAACAAATTTTCCGGTTTTGGCCGGATCACGGGCGAACCAGTTGTCCGGGTAGAAAATGCTTTTGACATAAGTGTTCAGTATGTCTACTTACCCCTAAATCGAATACTTTGTCAACTTCAAATGGAACTTTCCGATTTTTGCCAGAGTCCGGACAAAACTCCTTGTCCGACGAGAAAATGGTTTTCACCATCGTGTTCATTATGTCTTCTTACCCCTAAATCGAACATTTAATCAACTTCAAATAAAACTTTTACTTTTAACAGACGTTCCGGTTTTTGCCGGATTCCGGCGAGCTACTTGTCGGATGAGAAAATATTTTGCATATTCGTGTTTAGCATGTTTTCTTACCCCATAATCGTCTACCACATTAGCTGTTTTAGTTTGCCCCTCAATTTGAACCCCACCCCTAAATGTAGGGGTACAGAGCCCATCTACGAACTTGACCTTACCCTTGACCCAAAGAATCCTCACACCAAGTTTCAGCAAAATATCTCATTCCCTTCGAGAGTTATCGTGCTGACAGATGGACGGACAGACAGACAACTTTTGCGATGTCATAGGTATCCCTCTACTTACGTTTTGGGATCCCAAAAAAACCAAAGGCCATATACAGGATAAACAAACAACTCATAGGAAACTAAACAAAATAACAAACTAAGAAACAGCACTTCTCAACTCGAGTGCTTTATGCACAAAATTACCAAAAGAAACAATCAGTCTTGGTGACGCAGAGCGAAGATATCAAGAAGCTGCCCACCATTCCCAGATAATAATGAACCCCTGAAGTGCGAAAGCTCCTGGCACCTGACAAGAAAATGATCCAGACCATCCCCATCAAGATGGCAAGGAGGGCGGAAACGTACTCAATCCGGATCCGGACACCTAGATTCCACGAATTACCACCAAATAGCGGTAAACAGTTTGCTCGCCCCTGAATCCAACCCTCCAAAAACTTAAAAGGTATTCCTAATTTGAAATAAAATTCACTACCGAAAGACTCTTTAACTTCCTGTAATAAACTAAACTCGGTGACTCGTCTATTGCAGGCCACCATTTTTGAATTTGTTGGTCATCTAAACGTGTCTTATTTCTTCGGTAAAAATCAGAAGGGTAATTCGTCGGACCTAGGCCTTCATTCCAAACAAAAGAACAAACTGTTGTGTTCAGTATATTTTTAATTATGTAAGGCCATTATGATTTTTTACCCATTTGAACCATTTCATCATAAGCTCCTTTTATGAGCTGGTCATTAGGTAGGTCAATGGTCCTTAACCAAAATCTTATCATTTGCAGGATTCTCATCTTTCTTAACTAAAAAATACCAAAATCACCCCTCATTACTAAACTATGCGTGGTATGGTAGGGCTTCATTTGTAAAGTTTTTTAATGCCGGGCCGACACTGTAACCTGTGTTTATAGATCCTGAATAATCCTGTTTCGTTATTTTGAACTTGTTGACTGAATTACCGTGACAATTACAATCATTATTTATAATTGTCTATAATTGTTTAGATATTATCTATCGTGCTGATATGCGTTTGTTTTCGTTTAGATTATTAATGCTTTAGACTAAGGGTTCTATTATATTTGTTACAGATCAAATAGTTAGTAAACAAAGCCATATTCTTGTGTTAACTCACACTGTAAAAAGTCTCTCTACATCGGACTAGTGGTTGCACATCGCCGAATCCGGTGATTTTTATTCAGTACAGGATTAAAACCAATACAATACAAATCCAATACAGGATTAAAACGCTAGAATGCAAAATACTGCAGGCCAAGTTATCCTAATCTGTAGTATTTTTGCATTCTAGCCTTTTAATCCTGTATCGGATTTTCACTCTCCGAATTCAGAATAAAAATCGCCGAATTCGGTGATGGGCAACCCCTAAAGCCCGATGTAGGAGAGACTTTCAGTGTACTCCATTGCTGCGAACAAAAGAATTCGGTAACAAAAGTATTCATTAATGCATAAGCTTACCGAAAGCTCTTTCACACATGAACTATGTCATTGCCAAGTCACCTTCTTTCGCCGACTGCGAACGAGGGAATTCAACAGGTCGGAAACTCAAGCGAAGCGCCAGAGTCCTGACCTAATCGCACTTCAGTGAATAAGAACCTGGAAACGGAGAGAAGTTAGCACAGCTGAAAACGTCAACATACTGCGGAGGACCGCAGAAACTGGATAAGCTCTATCTTTGCTATGGCAGGCTTATGTGCACATAAATTTGAGTGAAAATGTCAAAATGTCCCATAAAATAAATATAAGACCAAGACGGGAAAAGGAATGAATTACGAAATCCTTGACGACAGTGACGGGATGTCATTCATGTCACGTTCGTAGATGGGACAAGTACGGGGGTGGGAGTTACAAAAGTGCGAACCAAAAATCTGCTCTAGTTGACGGGGTCCGACCATTTTTTCCGGGGTTGAGGGTCCGAGGTTGACCGGATTCTGATGAAAACAGAATATTTGGCATTTATCAAACCGATAAATAACATTTTAATTACCGGATAGTTAGCAGTGTATTTTTTTTTAATTTCTGGTTGTAGTGTTTTTTGGGAGTTCCAGATCGGGGAAGTCAAGCTTCTTTCATTGCAAGTAAATTGTTAATTGTTGTTCAAGTAATTGATATAAAATATGCAGTTGACGGAATTAATCTGGACACACTTTATTTATGACTTAGTTTAATCTGATGGTTACATTCAGTTAACGCATATAACGGATACGTCAGCTACGATGCTTTAGCAGCGATATTTCGGCCCTTCTTGGTAAGGGTCCTGGTCAGGCTGTCAATCTTCAGGGTCAACGTCGGGGAAGGAAAAAAAACATGCAATAAATAGCTGAAGCTTCTACCGACTATACATATATAATGCCCGACCCAACAAAAATTTAGCTAAACTGGACACTCGCAGAGCGCACGAACACAAAAGTGCAGCTAAACGGGCGCTGACCCAGGAAAGCTCAATGGGGGTCTGGCAGTGCGCCCGAAAAAGTCTGTCAGGCTAAATATCTTAGATAGATAGATAAATCTTTTTATTCCCAACGCTTATCATGGTTCACGCCAAATTTGTTTGGTACAGTCATGCATAAGATAACACAATGGATATAATGAATGTAAATATACTGTTGTACTGTTTTGTGTTTTTATGTTCATGGATCAAGGGCTTCATTAAACATCTATCTATCTATCATAACACGTAAATCATAATAGGCCTACGCATATAGGGCTACGATGGTCATAAATTACATTATAAGTTTAAACTAGCAGCTCAGCTTATGCTTCGTTAGACAACTTTAAAAATGCGGGGACAAGAACTCTTTGCAAACCTCTGGTGGGCACATTTGATTGGCTGCAACTTTTCAACCGCAGTAGCTACCTTGCGAGGGAGCCTTTTTGACAGCTTTTCAGAAGGGAAATATTTGTGTGGATTGGGTGATTGAGAGACTTGACACCAAACTCCATGCAGAGTTTCAGCCTTTGTTCATGTAAGGAGGTGATTTCGAATTTACGTAGTAACTCTTCATAGGACCTCTCGGCCACCTTTGACGCTATGATTAGAGCTCTTTTTTGAATCTGCTCAATTCTGGCGGTCTTTCCGACCGTGAGGCCAAAATGCCAAGCAGGGCATAAATGAAATGTAAATCCGGAATAAGTGTTTAGTGGGTGCACCATGCCTGGACATGAGCCAAGCATCTGAAGTCCGGCATTCGCTCGCTTTACCATGCTAGTTTTCTGTGCTACCCATTTTAAATCTTGAGTTAAAATTATCCCTAGGACTTTAATTTTTTTCTATTCTCAAAGAATCTGAAATTTCAGGTAGAAAGGTAGGGTTGAAAGATTTTAAAAAAAAAATTGTCGTAGTGCACGATATACTATCATCACAGTCATATTAGACTTCAAAGCTTGTATTCTTACTTTACTCGCAATATCTTGAACTTGACTCGAATCCTCTCTACAACAAACTTCAACAATTTTAAGATCATCAACATACTTCCAACAATTTTCAAAATCATCAGCTATATCATTAATCATAACTAAAAATAAAATTGGGCCTAAGATGGTACCCTAGGGCACACCACAAAGTACAGCTTCTGGTTCAGAGTAAACATTTCAATACTTTAGAATCTGGCATCTACCTGTTACAAACCTTTGAATTGTTGTATTACTCTGGTATCAACGTTAAAAACATGCTAGAGCTTAGAAATCTAGATCAGGGTTATCAAGAAACTGATTTGACATCCGCCTCGGGGCTCGGACCTAGGTCATTCTGGGTTCTCGAGCGTTTGAGACTCCAGGAATAGGATTCTTAGACGCATGTTTGAGCTTGCCTGATTGACAATTTTAACACGATCTATTATGTACCAATATCTCTTAATTCATGTAAAAATTAGGCCGATTTTGATTGTGGCGTACAATTTTAAGAATTTGTTTAGTTTCTAGTTAGTTGTTTAGTTAGTTAGTTGGTTTAAAATAAATAGGCTTCGTGAGCAATGAGCGACAGCGTAATGACGGGCCTGTTTGTTGCAAAATATCATTTTATTTTATTTAATTTTTTTAAGTTTCTAGTTAGTAGTTTAGTTAGTTAGTTGGTTTAAAATAAATCGGCTTCGTGAGCAATGAGCGACGGTGTAATGACGGGCCTGTTTGTTGCAAAATATCATTTGATTTAATTTTTTTAGTTTCTAGTTAGTAGTTTAGTTAGTTAGTTGGTTTGAAATAAATCGGCTTCGTTAGCAATGAGTGACGGCGTAATGACGGGCCTGTTTGTTGCAAAATATCATTTGATTTTATTTTTTAACTGGAAACTCAGAACAAGTCTGCTCTGTTCCACGTTTTTTTTTTTGATGATCAGTAGCCTACTTCTTTTTCGGAAAGGGTGAACTGAAGCACATTACCAACTTCCCGCTAAAAGTCTCACATTTTCTAGATTCATGATGAACAAAGACAGACAGGCAGATCCGTGCTAAGTGGCCCTTAATTTCATTTCGGATCCAAACTGGAATCCGTATTCTGATCATTTCACAACAAAATGTTACCGGCGGCTATTTACTGGAAGCTCGATATTTCATTCGTGTTTTAGACTTGGAATTTCGGGGCTTGGATCACCTTAAAATCTAGACTTCATTGGCGGAAGTAATGTTTTGTCCAAAAGAAGCCATAGCCTACAAAAATCGCCTGCGGCGCTCGTCATAATTCAGTCTGATATATAGTCATTAGAAACTGCTGTGGGGCGAGCTATTGCGTTAGCAAATTCCTGTTGTTACAAATGACGTTCACCTTAAGTTTCTGTAATTTCGCACAGTTTCGAGCATAGTCATTAGAAACTGCTGTGGGGCGGGCTATTGCGTTAGCAAATTCCTGTTATTACAAATGACGTTCACCTTAACTTTCTGTAATTTCGCACAGTTTCGAGCATGCGATGCTGTGTTTCTTGGCTATTATTTCCAACTGGCATGACTCTTGAGCCTTGCTGGAAATCTGTCGTATATTTTGAGGTAGTCACTTCTCACACCCAAGCCCTTCAAACAACCCCTGAGCTCGTTGACGTAGGCTTCTTCAGACTTCAACGCTTGCAAGGTATTGCATGTTTTATTACCACATGTGCGACAAAAATCTAAAAGGGGTGGCAGGCACCCTGCCCCCCCCCCCTCCTTCGAGTTTTGGCTAACGACGCCCCTGCGACCGGACTCGTACATGCTTTCTTTGTATACTGGATTTAAAACGTTACAGTCCCATCAAAACCGTTTTTAATTCGGGAATGTTAGTATGCTCATCGCTTTCGCCTGGCAACCAATCCGGTGGAAAACTCCAATACGGTAATTAGAATCCCCCGCTAAAACAACCCGAATCGCTTATCAACTGACCTGTCATTTACGGGTTTCGGTATTCTTTCTAAAATATTACCCCCATACTGTTTCGTCCTCTCCGGCCTTTGAAAGGGATATCGGCCATCACAACAACCCTCAGCTAATTTTTGCGTTCCTTATATTTTGGAATCCCAAAACGTAAGTGGAGGGATATCTATGACATCGCAAAAGCTGTCCGTCTGATCGTCTGTAAGCACGATAACTCTCGAAGGGAATGAGATATTTTGATGAAACTTGGTATGAGGATTCTTTGGGTCAAGAGTAAGGTCGAGTTCGTAGGTGGGGGAGGGGGTTTCAGATTAAGGGGCAACATTTTTTATTTTTAAAAGCTATTAGATAACTGATTTAGTGGTAGGAGACATGCTGAATCCGAATATGAAAGTTATTTTCTTGCCGGAGAAGTAGGTCACCCGGAATCCCGGCGAAAACCAGACACAAAATTTGTCGACCTATTTTCGGCTATAGCAGTCCCTACCCCTTTATTCTCAAACCAGCATAGCCCTGCGCGTCGATGACGACATTCATTTGTTTATTCTACGGACGTCGGAGAGATCTAGCGTAATCGAAGGTCGAAGAGGGGTTCGGTTGATTGTTCAACGAGTAAATACGTTGTTCAAGCGAGGATGTTGTTCAATGAGGATTCACTGGTAAAGTACAGGTCAAGCTCGTAGATGGGTTACTTAGTCCTATCTTTAGAGGCAGAGCAGGGGTTTCGAATTTACGGTAAAAACAATTATGTTTGATAAGCTCATAAGATATTCATCGAGGGGGTAAGGAGGTCCGCTGAATCCATATCTGAACTCAGTTTTCTTGCTGGACAAATGGTTCATCACGAATTCGGCTGATACTGGAAATACTTCCGAGATTCGGTATCGGGGCAAGGTGATATGCTGAATCCATTTCTGAACTTTATTTTAACAGTAAAAATATTCAAGGAATCTGATGAAGACTGAAACGAAATCGTTTTTTTTGGGATCCCATCGAAACCTTTCGTCTTGTTCTTTTAGCTGTCTAACGAGTTGCAACTCTACCACCAGAGTAGCAGTGAGCCTTGCAAAAACAGTTTCATAAATATATATTTTAATCACGAAGTACCTTAAAAACCTTCCAAGCAACGAACATAAAAACCACAAATTAAATTGATTTGCAGTTCCACAACAAGTACAAAATTGGCTGAGATCCCCGATCCGAAACTATTGAAAAAAAAAAAAAAATTTTAACAAGCAAATACTGCAAGTGCAACTGTTAACAGGTGCTCACCAATCGTTAGAGATTAGTAAATGATAACTGAACATAAAACGTTAAGCTCTCCCAAGACCTCAATTCAATATCCTAAGATAACAGGGTTTTCAATCAATAAAACAATGCTGTGTTTAATTTCCCCTTGGATATAGCCAGAATGATGATCTAATTCGTACAAAAGTGCCTCTTAAAATTGCTCCGATCACACAGATGAATGTTTTTTTTATTAGATCGATGTCGCTCTTCACTGCAACGAATATTATGACAAGCAGGCTTCGTTGCCTTCCATCATCTCGCTTACGCATTTAAGTTTTTCTAATTTAAAACTTCTAAACTGGACGCGAGAAGCCAACTAGCTCGGACAAAGGACCTTAAAAGTGGGCAAAACAGGAGACTCCCATAAACCACTATCATTCGCAACAATCAGCGCTGTTCAATGCTTGGGATTTCTTTAAAATCACGGCTCTGTTGACATTCGACCGTTCATTCTGCAAAACTTTCATTAAATTACAGGCTATGTGGTATTTTTCTCAAGAGCAAACGATGTTGTATAAGTAGTATTTTGTTTATGATCTTTTTAAAAGCAATTCGAAAGAGCTGGCCATTCCCAAATAATGTTTGTCTCCCAAACATTGTTGATCTACATTCATGTGGTGATCAGAGGCGTTACTAGCCAACATGTTTTGTTGGGTTTTTTTTTTTTTGGGTGGGGGGGGGGGGGTATTTACCGACTGGCTGGTCATTTTTACCGACTCTTTTTGAAGATAAGAAATACGATTACTGAGAAAAACGACTGTGTTGACGAAAAATCGGATGATTTTAAGAAATCAAGTACTTTTAGGAAAAAATCGCCGATTTTAAAAAAGTTGTGTTTCCAAAAAAAAAATCGACTGTTTTTACGAAAAATCTCGGCGCGAATATTTTTACCGAATACCCTGACAACATTCGGGGGGGGGGGGGGGGGGGGGAGTCCCACCCTTAGTCGCGACGCCGCTGGTGGTGACGGTTTCGCGTCGTCTAGCATTTGCAATTGGGGGTCTAAATGCTACGAGCTGCTCAACCTTCCACGATACACTTTCAGAGGGGTTTCCTGGCTTTCTCACTGCTAAGGTCCCACCTCCATCGTAAATCATAAAGTGGTACAATGCATCATGTTTTCTTACAACACAAACTGAATTACCTAAATAATATACAGTAATTCATCATTCTAAAGAGCCCCCCCTCCCCCCCAAAAGAAAAAAAAAATTAACTGTAACGGTGAAATGTCAGAATGGCAAGATCCTTCTATGGCACTACCCCGACTGGAAGTCGAAGCCAGATCTCCTATGACAACACGGTAGAACACTGACCGGCCACAAAATATTTGTTGCAAGGGGAAAAACAGCCCGACCCTTTGAACCAGGTTAGCCGGTAACATAAAGGCTATCTTTGACAGTGCAAAACGGATCCGTCAGCTGATTTTATTAGAGCTATATTCCGGCCCTTCTTGGCAAGGATCCTCTTTAGGCTCTATCTGTCAAGCTGGAAAATCAACCTGTGGAAAAACAAAGATTCTAGCTTAGCCTTAAATCTGACAAAGGCATATCAAGTATTTAAGGCTAAAATTTAACTTAAAATTTAAATTTATCATGTATTTAATATTTAGTCGTTTTTCAAGTTCATTTTCGAGCTTGAGCGGCTTGAGCCTCAAGCGGACCCTTGCCAAAACGTGCCGAAATTTAGCTCTAATAAAATTCAGCTGATGGATCCGCTTTGCACTGTCAAATATGACTCAAAATAATTTAATATAAAGCCTACGACCCGCGATCGCGAGATATCAGTAGAAGCAATCAAACAAAAGAGAAAAACTATATCGTGAACTAAAAACTATCCTTCACCAACTCCTTGAAAATACCAACTTCTTACCGAACGCGCTAGTGAATTTGTATCGAGAATTAACAGAATAATAACTTACACATACTTCTTTCGACAAAACATTAACAAGATTCAACGAAAACTAAACCGAGCTCCATTCGCAACCACGCAAAATAACACTAGGAAGTAGCGACAAGACTTGGCAAAACTGACACACACTCGAACAGTACCAACACTAGCACTACTAGCGATACAGAACGTCCCTGCTGAAACTCATTCAGTCGTTCACCAGCGTTGTCTCCGATAACTTCATATTCTGAACATAGCAAAAAAAGGATACAGCCTCCATTGTTTCCTTGGTCTGTGCAGACTGCACATTTTCATTACTAGAAATTTCTATACCCTCAAGTTTGTATCGCTTTAAATGACGCAAGCCTAATGGGCGGGGCTACGAGTGTGGCCCGTTTGCAAAACATGGGGAACATAGGTCTTGGCGCTACTCCCTTGTGTTATTTTGCCCCGACCCCGTGCAGGACTGCAACCGTTAGCTTTTCGGTTCATGGTAATCGTACCAACGGAGAAATGTTTTCCAACGGTCATCCATAGAGGTAATGCTTTCGAACGGACCGAAAAAATGGACTCACGGGTGTGACAATAACCAGTAACGATGCATTGACACTGAGCGAAACCCGAGCGTCTTTCACACAAGTGCGTGTTTTACGTTAAAATGACGTTCGAACAACAAACGAACGTAAATGCACTGGGATGTGAAAAATACGCTTGGATTTTGCGCAGTTTATGAATAAAATAACATTTAGTTCACACAGACTTCTTTTGTGGCTCAACAAATTTTGTTTGAACATCTCCAGCCAACGCTTCCATGACACATGTGTTTCTGCATCGACACTACAATTTGGGATTGACATTTAGCGTCCAGCACGTTTACAGCCACGGAAAAAAACCGGAAAGCTGTATATGTGCACTGTGAGAACCAGGAGTGTTTGGTTTCTGTTCCGTCTTTGGTCTACAGCGACCAGGGCGGTATCCAGCGAGGCAGGGCCGGGGTCCACCCTTCTTACAATGGTAACTATTAGTTACTATATTCGTCCCAACCTCGTGAAAAGTTACTACGCCGACCGTTCCAGCCTTCTCGAAATAGTAACTATTTAAAAACCACGCTCGGGGCGTAGTCAAGGTGGCAACAACGATATCTATGACGCGATTAGTCTTGACGCCAAGAGCTGTGACGTCGCCTGTAGTTACTACGGTGAGTAGGTGGAACGCGACATAGAGTTTGCCTCCACAGTACACCGACCGTTCCAGCCTTCTCGGAATAGTAACTATTTAAAAACCACGCTCGGGGCGTAGTCAAGGTGGCAACAACGATATCTATGACGCGATTAGTCTTGACGCCAAGAGCTGTGACGTCGCCTGTAGTTACTACGGTGAGTAGGTGGAACGCGACATAGAGTTTGCCTCCACAGTACGCCGACCGTTCCAGCCTTCTCGGAATAGTAACTATTTAAAAACCACATAGGCAAGGTGGTAACAACGATATCTGTGACACGATTAGCCTTTGGCGCGACATTTTGCAGAAAGTAAAAATGCGCTGCAGCCTTGACGCCAAGAGCAGCGACGTCGTCCGTAGTTACTACGGTGATTAGGTGGAACGCGACCTAGAGTTTGCCCTTCCCCCTCGCGAAATTTAAAAAACATAACACACTGATACGCATCCTTGTGCTAAATGTTGCGACGGATTCCAAGATTACTCATATTATGCCACTTTCAAGCGTCATCTTTACCCAAAACGGCACCAACTTAACATTCAGTAAAATGATGCGCGTCCGTTTCGGAAAAATATTTTAAAAGCCTCATCGCATATGGAAAATCGGCTGCCCGTCTATACAAATAGCAGCGACCTGATCCAAATCACTATCTTGCACTATACTCTGTTGAAACTCATCCGAAGAAGCGACAACACAAAAGCAATGTGGGCGAACAAGCCTTCTGGGCACCAAACCTAACGATAACTCTCGAGACGAAAACGCGTGGGTTCAACATCCAGATAATTCCGGAAAACAAACAGTTGATTTTCTCCAACTCAAAGTCAACACATTATTCCCTCCATCTCTAATTAGCATTCTCCATGACAAAGGAAACACGACTGCCTTAGGGATTCCTGCGAGCTACAGGGTCAAGCAATCCTCTGCATCTCTATCTTGTTTTTTTTTCTCAAATTCCCATCTGTATTGCGTATCCTTAGCTTTTCGTATTGTGGCAATAACAAAGTTAAAACCTTATGACTGTTAGCACCGAAATCTCAGCCACGTCTGGCTAAAAGGCCACAAATACACAGAAGCTTGAAGGTCAAGCTATCCAACCTAGAACGCTTCAGGAGCGAATATAGCTGTTCATACCTGACGAACTTCAATACACATTAGTTGCGTTTTTTATCTCAGTTCTGTTCGCTGTTTTCTCTGTTTTATATTTTTCCCGTTTTGGTCAAAACACGGAACGCTGTTGCTCATTTTCCCGTTTTTGTACGCTGTTCTGTGTTCCGTGTTCTCTGTTCCGCTGTCTGTTTTACAAAACACGGAACTTGCTCTCCTAGCATGTTTTATCACTGTTCAGATAGAAAATTGTAGAGAGATTCACAGATAGAAAAGAAAGAATTGCGAAAGTCTGGAGGATAAATCTGGACCCTAAAGTATGATCGTTTTAGAATATAATTGTTTAACAGATTTTCCGCTTAAGACACTCTCAGGATCCCAAATTTGCGTTTTCGACAGAATTGCGACAAAACACGAAACACGAATAGCATAAGCAAAACACCGTTTTTTTTATCCAAACCAGACAACTGTGAACACAGAACACGGAACAGGAACCAGAGACAAAAAACGCAACTATTGTACTTTTGGAAATTCTGTCAGGAAAGCAATCTTTCAGCAACAAAGTCTCTAGAAAGCCTTTCCGAAGCTTTGGAAACAGTAAGTGCCGACTACAGGACTTGTGACACGCAGAGTAAAAACTACTTGGTAAGGAAGTGCCGTGATGCGTAAACCCCAAAAGTGTGGCTTCATTTATACCGCTCTACTGATGGTTTCTCTAACTTCAAAACCAGAGCTACCCGAGTCGCGGACTGGTGGACAAATTACGGACAGTAGAGCAATATTTACAATAATGTTCCCAGTCAACTCGTACTGTCTTGCTTCCGTATTATACGCCATATGAATCCCCCCCCCCCCCATAAACAGGATTTATTCTCAGTCTAAGAATTTATGATGGGAGCAGCTTTATATTAAGGTTGGTTTAGGACCTGATGAACTGAAGTGGATGGTGAGGTTTCGGGCAGATGCTGTACACATTGGTACGAGGAGAAAATATATCGGTAGAATTAAGAGCGGTTCTGGTCCTTATGTTTGCCCGTTATGCAAACAGATGGATGAAGATTTGGAACACTTGGTTTGTTTTTGTAGTGCGTTGGGGGATCTAAGGACAGAAGCGCGATACTACCAGCCAATGCACGAGAGCCAGAGGCGGGGCAACATAACTCGTCATAATTTAGCAGTACAGTTCGAGGCGTCGCTAGTAAAATGAAAACACATGTCTCTAATGAAAATGTGAAAGGCACTTCTACACGAGTTAGTTCTTTATTCCATGGTGATACAGGAAAGGTCATTTTCGACAGCTGCGTCTCCTTCCTGGTAGTTCCTGCTACAAACCTTCACTTCATAGACCGATGCGCAAACCCTGGCATAAGAGCACTGCGTTTAACTGAAGTAGCTGGATCTGAACTCCTTTAATGGTCCACCAGAACACCCGCGAATATCCATATCCTCCCAATTTTCACTTCAACGCAGGTTCATCAATCCTGCGAGCAGGGTCATAAAGGGCACTGAACTCCTCTTTATGGCAAAGCGAAACCACACCCTTAGTAAGGTTCCTTCGCTGACCGAAGCACAAGGCAACAGAGAAATTAACCACTGATCACGAACCAGTTCAGTTGAACTGGTTACAGAATAGCTCAAGAATGGATGCCTGTGACGTTAGCCTAGCTGAATAATTCCCTCAAGATGGCTTCTGAGCAGGATGCAAATGGTTCGGCGCGTCGGCAAACATGTACTTTAGTTGGAAGGCTTCTGCTACAAGAAGACTGATTTCTCTGTCGTCCCAGGAATGCGTTGGAAGGTTCTGTAGCAGCATCAGGAGACCCTGCAGAAAAGTGTTTTTAATAACATGTCATACTGACGATACACTAACTTTCCTACCAAAACAATACTTTTATCCAGCATAACGGCATTAAAAGTTTTCTTCTACCACTGTCGAATTTTTCCGAGACTGGTTCATCGCGGTTATCTATGGTAATCATCACAGGATGGAGATTACCAAACATACCACTTAGGTGATTTGCATATGTTTTTGCATTGAAGCCCAAGTCGATTTTGCCATGTCAATAGCCATTTAACCTGAGAATATCTTAGATTAGCGGGAAAGATACAACATATGCCACTACATGTCTCTTAAAAACTCGCACAACCGATAGAGAGATGTTCGTCAAGACCAATTCTCACTGTCAATTCCTATGCAGGTACTTTCATCGATTCGCTCCTAAAGGCCTTAGGTACATCCATTCCTTAAAGTTCAACCCCTTCAATAACAAACAATCATCGCAAGAATTTAAGTTCAAGGGAACAGGGATGGCATCTCGCCTTGACCCCCCCCCCTCCCCCAGGGGACGATTCTCCAAGAACTGTTTCTTTTACGTCGGAAACTCTACTTAGCCACTTTTCAAGCCAACGTCCTACGGGACTCGTAGGAGGTCCGACATTGTGAGTTCGTTTCCGAGGACGAAAGGGATCGCGACATTGTTTCAAAAAGATTCAGGACTTTATGCTGACAGAAAACTTTCACTTTTGCATGTGGAAATTCGACTCTCTAGCCTGTGAAATTCACAGACAAGAAGTTTCTCCAAGTGCTGACCTAAAGACAAAATAGCTGTGAAAGACCGGAAAACGACAAGACTGAAGGTTTCGGTTCGAGCACGTTTAAAAAAATGAAGATAAGGTACGAGAGGTATCCACCCCCACCCCCCCAACCCCCGTCAGTGTGGGTATAAATTCTAGTGCATTGTACTATTCTGACCAGAATGCCTAAGGCAACCAAGAAGAGTGGACACACCAATCCTTATACACCCAGCGCCACTACAGACTTTCAGACTCCATTGGACGTTGTCAGGCCCGGCTTGTTGCTCCCCGGGTACAATTACCTTGGGCCCGGCAACCCCGTACAAGGCCCCGCTCCTATTGACGAACTCGACGAGGTTGCCAAGAGAACGACCTATCATATTCTGCTGCATCCAAAGACAGTAAAAGTGGGAAAGACCGGAAACTCCCGTAAGCCGCATGAGTCACAACAATCAGCGCCGTTTACCGGATGTTCTTTCGTTAAGAAATCGCTCTGTTGACAATTTCTTCCATCGCTTTCCGCAGAATCATCATCAAAGCACGTTTTGTTTACGATGAGCATTCTCTCTCCATTCAGATTTCCTCTTTAATTGGAATAAAAAACAAGTAGGAAAAGAATAAATCGCTTTTTTATGGGAAAAAATGTTGAATTCACGATTTCGAATCAGTTAATGTTGACAGACATTGCCTACTCACGCCCTATTGCTTTGGTTATATTAATCATCTACCGCTGGGAATTGGACTAAGTCCAAACGGTAGACGGCGTTCCAATCGATTTTCAGAGACCCGATTTTAGCCAAGTCACCGCTCTGTCCCACTATTATTGTCTTTGGCTGCATCAACCAGTGAACAAGTTCGGGCAGCAGATAGGAGATTTCTGCAACGGATATTTAATACAAAGACATCGGGTCTCAAAGAGGCTGTTTCGGGATTGGTCCGAATCGGAGTTAAGTACGCAGCTGAAAGCATCGCAGGAGCTCAGTACCCGAGCTTACCGATGGCTGACAACAGAAATCAAATTGACCATCCTAATAAAAGGGCGCGAGGGGCCAATGACTCTGGCGACGAAGATATGTTTGATACCCAAGCTAACGCCCATAATAGATATTCCTTTAGCCCAAGCTGACTGCGAATCTTATTTGACAATACAAAACGGATACGTCACCTACTTTTATTAGAGCTATATTTCGGTTTTTCTCGGCAAGAGTCCTCCTCAGGACCAAGCTGGAAATGAACTAGTAGAAAAACAATTATAGATTCTTCCTTAAATATCTGATTTTGTGCCCAAAATGAAATAACAGCACCAGCTTTAACTCCAAGCAGTTAGGAAGGATTTATAATTGTTTTCCCACAAGTTCATGTTGCAGCTTGAGCCTAAATATAGCTCTAATAAAATGTAGCTGACCTATCCTTTTTGTATTGTCAAATATAAAGTGCATAATCCCGAGGAGGGGTTTTCGCGAGATTTCGGAATCACTTTCCAGCGAGCGACGCCTATCGCGAAAACTACGGAAAGCGATTCCCGGAATTGCTGCCGTGTTTTTCAGTTATTAGTGACACTTGCCGTGTTTCCTCCACACTTTCAAAATTCTGGCCGAAGCATCCAACTTTCCGTGGAGCCTTCCCTAACTTTCTGGGATCACTTTTCGAGAAAGCTGTTTCGCTGGAAATTCGCACGAAAACGATTGGAAAGTTATTCTGACTTCGCTTTCCAGATCGCAAAAACCCTCCTGTATTCCATGAATGGAACGCAGCTGACGATCTTTCGACACTACAAGGCGCCGCACCAGGGTTGCCACATGTCGCACGATAGTGTGAATTGTCACTCTATTTTGTTTTTGTCACTCCTGTCCTACGTAGGACATAAAAATCACTCTATTTCAGAAAATGATCAAATGTGTCATTTTTGCAGCAGGGATTCCGACCAGAACTGATTATTTCAAGTTTTTTTCATGAAAATAAAATCAAGATGTGTCATTTTTGCAGAGACTATTCCGACCAAAAGTGAACATTTCATGAAAATAAATTCCACTCCCAATTCACTCTCTGTTTTGGGTCAAAAGACACTGTCTAAGTATTTTTGATGTGGCAACCCTGCGCCGCACTCAAACAGCGTCAACGTGTCTTCTCTCCCTTACTTCTGCAAAAATTGATCAATAAATTGTGTAGCTCTACCAAATTTCACTTTTTCGTCAATTTCCGTGTCGAACAGTCGAAGCCCGTCGAGAAAACAAGCAAGGATGAAAACTCATTATTATTTCTAACACTTGACCTAAACACTTGACCTAACACTGACCTCCAAAGCCAGTGATTACAGGAGTCAAATCATTTCTCGGCACGACCGTCGGATACTCTAGTGGCGCGATGACGAACAAGACAAAAAGATAAACGTTAAAGCTCGAGACAAAATGCATATTTGGCCGCATTGTTCCGTTCAATATCTTGTAAAAGAGCTAGTTTATTTTGCTTCTGATATTTGAATACACTGAAGTATTTTGACTCGTCTGAACGATTTTGTGTTTTTTCATTCCGGGACTACACTGATAACGATCAGAGTGTGCGCTGCTTCCACGACAACCCAAAATTCACCCAGACGCCTCAGGGATTAGGAGTGATCCTTTCGGACATGCCAAACCTGTATTTCCTGGCTCTTAAGTATTTCCTGCACTAGCTTGGTAACTCCTTCCTCATTTCCTACCCCGTAATTCCGCATTTCAGCAATCCCACAATCTTCCAATATCTGTTTTACCAAATATGGCCATGAATTAGACGAATCATCTTCGCTCTTAATATGCTGATTTTATTATTTTAACGTGGCAACCTAACAATCTTCCCAAAATCTAACCATGTTCACTAATCTTACATCTCTCAACGATGTTAGACCTAACTCACTCTTCCAGGACCTGTCTTACCTATAATACTAACGCAACCTACTTCCATAATCACTCCATACGTTTCGAAACCCGGAGGCACCAATTTCGTACGGTAGATTCTAACCCCTTTAACAAAACCACGTTGATTTTCCTGCTAGCCGTGTTTTGCTACCTTTGATGTGTATCACTCTGTCGACGGTTGTCTGCAAGAAGTTTTTCCGTCAGAAAAACCGGTTACGTGAATCGTTTCCCTGTTTTCGCTACAAGTCGACGGGTCTAAAAAAAGGCTTAAATCAGCAAAAACCGTGGGTTATCTGTTGAAAGCACAGCCCAGTTTTAAGGTATTCAAATATTTTAAAATGCTTTAAGTTGAAGAGTAAATAGTGCGAGGAGTCCTTTATCCACCCCACTATTTAACTGCAAAACTATTACTATCTATTTTCTCACAACCCCAGACTTCAGACCCGTAATCAGTATTCATTCAGCATTGAACGAGAAATATCTACTTCCCGATTACGTCCGTGCGCGACCTTGATTACGAGTTTGGACAATACAGTGTGGACCAACCAATAAGCGTAAATTTGACTACGATTTTTGGACTAATTGCAGTTTGATCGTGATTTGGAGGAACTTGTGGGAAAAATGGTTCAGTCGGCAAATGAGCAACTATTGGAGGAAATAAACTCTAAACTGAGCCTGATGCCAAAAACTGTCTCAGGATGTCCAAAGCATCAGTTCACAGCTGGCTACAATGAACGCTAACCTGCAAGTTTACAACAAGAGCTACGAGCTCATATGGCACTTGTACGAGTAGGCTGTACAAGAAAGTAGATGAGAACCTCACAAAATACACCCGCCATCCAAAAATGCGGTTCGGAAATAGAAATAGGATATTTAGTTTCACTCATTTCTGAGCAGTTCCGGCATCGTCTCGATTGTCTGTAGCAAATGCACATGACTGTTCAAACTTTCATCCCAATAAATCCATTTGTTTGATCCCTAGACGTGCTACACGATTTCCGGTACTCACTCTATCTCCACCTACCGTGGCCGAATAAGTTCCATCCCGATTGCTGCACTCTAAGCATTTGTCAAGATTTCTGGTTCCCTCCACCAGCTCCCCCCCCCCCAGTGTCATCGGATCCGGTCCGGATTTAAAGTGGGACGTCTGAGACACGAGGTCATCCTAAATATCAACTTTCATCAAGATCCGACCAACCGTTCGCAAGTTACAAATACCTCAATTTTGGCTTCCCCGTCCCTCCACCCCCCCCCCAGATGGTCAGATCGGGGAAGTGACTATTTCCTATTTAATCTGGTCGGGTCCTTGGCATGCTTGCCAATTTTCATTGTCCTAGCACATCAGGAAGCATCGAACTCGCGGGATCACTAGAAATTAGGACTCCCCCCCCCCAACTCCCCCAAAGTGAGCGGATCCGTTCCGGTTATGTCAGTCAGGTATCTAGGACTTGTGCTTGTTCTTTCTACCAAGTTTCATCCGGATCTCTCCACTCTGAGTGTTTTTCAAGATTTCAGGTTTCCCCTTCCAACTCCCCCCAATGTCACCGGCGTCTGAGACATGAGGTCCTTCCATATATCAAGTTTCGTTAAGATCCGACGACCCGTTCGTAAGCTGAAAATATATAATTTTTCCAAATTTTTCCAGATTCCCCGTCCCTCCACTCCCCTCAAGACCCACCCCCAAGATTCATCGGATCCGGTCCGGACTTGAAATGAGACATCTGAGACACGAGATCTTTCCAGATATCAAGTTTCATTAAGATCCGATCACCCGTTCGAAAGTGATGAATGTCCCTATTTTCCAGATTCCGCCCCCTCCCCCACGATGGTCGGATCGGGCAAGTGACTATTTCCAACTTAGTCTGGTCGGGTCCCTGATATGCCTGCGAAGTTTCATCGTCCTAGCTTGCGTGGAAGTGCCCAAACTATTATTTATGTTTCTTGACTATGTCCAGGTTAATCAGGTCGTCAATCTTTTAACAATATATACTCCCGCATTCGCTCACTAATACATCAAATATTCCTGAAAAGTTCCATTATCCTAACAATGTAATTTGTTTAGATTATCCACTTTGTCCATCGTCCCGCATTCGCTCTCTCATACATGGACTCGTGGCTCAGTTGGTAGAGCGTTGGCCTTACAACTCAGAGGTTACTGGTTCGCTCCCGCATTCGGGCAGCGCTTTTTTTTGCTACTTTTCGCTCCACTTTTGCTTTATAGTTTCCGGACTCCCGGATCCGGGGAAAGTCGGATTGAAGAAATGATTAATTGTAAGTTGATCTGGTCTGGTCCCTGATATGCCTGCCAAGTTTCATCGTCCTAGCTTATCTGGAAGTGCCCGAACTAGCAAAACCGGGACCGACAGACCGACTGACGGACAGAAATTACAATCGCTATATGGCACTTGGCCGAAGGGCAAGTGCCATAAAAACGAAGTAGACAGGCTACAAGGCGACGTGTGCGATCTACGCTCTCGCCTAAAGACAAGTGCTCAAATGGCAAATTCCTGCGAGACGGAACTAAAACGAGGAAATTTAATCCTGTATGATTCGAGGTATGATTTTCAGCCCTCGGGGGAGGGGGGGGGCAAGGTTCCAGATTGAAATACTGGATTTTTTAAACGGTTGTATTCCAGAACTACGTCTTGCTGCCTCGAAAATCAAGGATGTCTTCAGAACGAGAGCAGGCCCTGTGGTTTTAAAGTTAAACTCAATAGACGCTCGGGATTTCATTCTGAGAAATTCCAGACTGTTCACAAGGCACGGCATTAAGGTTTCCTCTGATTATAATTCGGCGCAACGGAATGCAAAGGAACACCTGAAACCAATCATGAACAAAGAAGTAAGTCAAAACCGGCAAGTTCGTTTAAATTGTTCATCGATCAACAGCTGTTTGTGTTTGATGAAGCTCAATCGAAGGTTATCGAAGTAAAACAGCATCGATCTCAAAACCAGAAAAGTATACCCACACCGAGATCAACGGAGGAAACCCCTCGAACTGCTTAAGTTCAGACCGTAGAAACATTGCCAGACAAACCCAGTGGTAGTAAAGCCGGTCTTGTCAGCAATGAGCAGAGCCAAACTTCGGACATTTCAGACGACAGCAGCGACACAAACACATTGATTGAAGCCCCACAAGGATCGTCTCAGAGTCGGGTCAGGAAAAGCAGCGAGATAGTCAGCCCGGAAGACAAAAACCGCCAAAGTTTACCAAAGAAAGGCCCCGGAATAAAAAACAGACTATCTCAAATTCGTGCAAAAACCATAGCGTATTAGTACAGTCAATCTAAGGTTTAACCTCAAACAAATTGCAAAAGTTTTGATTTTGGTATCATTCGAACCGGACAAAAATTCTCTACAACATATAAAAAATCGGCAAAAATCGGACGAGGCGAAATTGACCATTTTTCGTCTTTTCTTCTAAAATGACGACTTTTTAAAAACAACTTAATTGGCACGTGTAGAAAATCGGTAATAGGTAAATCTGGTACGTATATCACGAATATGCACTTTGTTTTTGTTTTGAACGCTCATGTTCAGTCCCCCCCCCCTCCCGCCCATAAATCAAGCGTCGATATAGGTCTGAGAACAACATTCCGCGAAGTTGAATCCATACAGAAAAAAATTGGACTGCTAATGCAGAGAAGAAGTCGTGCACGTCAATTTACCCTCCCCCCCCCCCCCCACCCTCCACCCTAAACTTCACCACCCCAATTTCTTAGAATCCAATAAGCAACTTCTCACAACTAGGTAAATCATTGATTTTAATTTGAACAAAAAATCACAGGTAATTTGAAATTGCAAAGGGATTAAAGATTCATCACATTTATTTAATTAGTCACATGTCTTCTTCATCTTCGATTTGGACTGAGCAACTAGTTCCTTTGCAAAATTTGCAAGCAATGTTGCATTCGATGCCATTTCGATGACAACTGCACCGGTCACTATCACAGGATCCCTTACAACCACACTTCACGACTGTGAGAATTTTCTTTGGTGCCGCTGGAAGATCCGTGAGGATAGGGTACAGCATGCCGTTCTGGAGTTTCCATCCCCAATTCTCAGGATCAAGGGCAGTGCTCTGAAGCCCGATCCAATCTTACTTCGAGAAAAAGACCATTATACACTGGACACAAAATGGGGTTAAACGTGGAGGGCGGGCAATTAATCTGTATCTACTATAATATGCGACGCTAATTATAATCAAACTTCACCTTACAGGTAATTCTTATTTAATTTACAAATTAGCGTCGCATTTAGTAGATACAGCTGAATTGAGATTTCTTGAAGATAGGTTCGGAAACAGTGAAATTTCGCTGCTGCTGAAGTAGGAGGTAGGATGGACGAAAGTTGTAGACGTTGCTACTTTCTGCTGAAAGACTCGGTGCCGGTAACTGTCAAGATTGTCAGTAGATTTTCCACCGTATAATATAGAAAGTGCAGCCTCTCCCGCTGCTTTAATCTCTTCTTTCGAAGCATCAATTCGAGAAAACGTTGAAGCATTTTCCTTAAACTGTTCGTTGTCTCTCAGCCGTTTAAGCACAATCCCTTTGCCAAGTCCATGTAGGCGGGAAGTTGTGTCGCAGCCAAGAATTGCGTCAGCAAAAGGAAGCAGTGTGCAGGTTTCAGTCCCAATCTTCTTAACAATGGCTTCGATGTCCCAGTTGTGCCTGAAGTGGTTGCCTTAGGCTCACTATGCAGGTAGACCTTGTGCTGCTCAGGACTATAATGATAAAGTAACAACACCAACAAGTCGGTATCGTCACCGATAACTACAGTATCACTCAACCGCTGTAAGCACAATAAGCAAGTCAGCATCAGCTTTAGCTTGGATGGTTCTCAGACCTTTGCCTCGTAAATAATCAGAAAGTACATTGACGAAACGGGCTTAATTCCTTTTGCACGAAAGAAATTCTTCTTTTTTGGTGGTCAGTCTCATTTCTGGGCTAAACAGTACTTCCCGTCCAGTGACACGGTTTCGCTTAAGATGAGTCAATCTTTTGTCGAAGCAGCGATGTCGTAGCAATCAAAGACAATAATGGCGGCTGGATATTTGGCCGAAACGTAGTTCCAGTATCGGTCTAAGATCTCCGAATATGTTTCTTTCTTCGCCCAGGGAATCTTGTGAAGCAAAGCCCCCCCCCCGTCTAAGACGTAGGTGCAAGTCAGACTAAGCTTCCCCCAATAGTATCAATTTCTGAAAGTCGCTTGATAGCTTTTGCCAGGTTTGGCTTATTTGGCTTTCGGAACGTGCCAGAATCGCCAAACTTGACTTACTTGACTTAAGTCCCATCCGGCCTTAGTGGCCGTCTCGGGGCCTCTCTCCTCGCGAGCGAATGTATACGCCGCCTATACTGCTCTCTGCTGTGTGACAATCTGAGAAGACTAGGGAGGTTGTACTCGGAGAAATTTTCCTTCCAGCGCTTCGGAGGGCGACCTCGAGGGCGAGAACCGTGGATGTGACCTTCGAAAGCAATCTTCGGCAGTTGGTCGTTGGCCATGCGCTGGACGTGGCCGAGCCATCTGAGCTGTTGGAGGCGGACTCTTTCCAGGATGGTGGTCTTGTACTGGAGTCTTTCGAGAAGGTCAGGATGCATCCTTGCAAAACACCAGCAGAAGTTTGGAATCCTTCGGTCGTTCCCTCAACTGTTTGTACTTGGCTTCTGAATTGATCGTACATGTTACGAATGAGTGAGACGATGTTTGACGGGACGCCGTAGTGCAGTAATATATGCCAGAGGCCTTCTCTCCAAATTAAGTCGAAAGCTTGCTTGAAGTCGATGAAGAGTTGATATAGGTCCAAACCATATTCAAGGTATTTTTCCATTACTTGACGGATGACAAAGATCTGGTCTATCGTTGAGCGGTTAGCTCGGAAACCTGCCTGATACTCAGGGATGATGTGGCTGGTTAATGCTTTTATTCTGTCCAGTAGTATCTTAGTCAACACTTTGGCAGGTTGGCTTGTCAGGCTGATTGGACGGTAATTGTCACATTCGGCTTTGGACCCTTTTTTATGTAGTGGAACTATGGTAGCGGAACACCATGTGTTCGGGAAATATTCCTTGTGCCAGGCAGCTGTGGCGATTCTGTGGTAGAGGTCTGTTACGACTTCTGAGTCGATTTTCAGGAGTTCTGCTTGCAATCCATCTGGTCCAGGCGACTTATTTGATTTGAGTGACTTCAAGGCAGCTTCGACTTCGCTTCTGAGTGGTGGTGGGCTTGCTTCCGATGGGGAGATGGTTAAGTTCCTAAGAACAGCAGGGTCAGGATTGATTGGGGGGTTCAACTTTTCTTGGAAATGTTGTTTCCACCTTTCTCTTATTCCTGCTGCGTCGTTGATGGGAGTCCCGTCTTTATCAAGAAGTACATTGGTAAGTGTAGTTTTGCGCCTCGACAGCTCTCGTATTCTTTTGTACACAGCATGGGTATTGCCTTTTCGGAAGTCAAGCTCGCATTGGTCGCATTTGTTCTGAATGTACGCGTTTAGAGCGCGTTTGATCTTCTTTTCCGTTAGCCGCTTAAGATGCTTATAAGTGTCTCTGCTTTCTGGGTCTTGCCTATTAGCGACAGCACGCTTGTCTTTACAGAGCTGAATGATCTCATCGGTGATCCATGGCTTTTCGGAGCCATTGGTTCTTCCAAGGACTGACTCGGCTGTCTGTATGAAGATCTCGGTGCTCTTGTCGACTAGTGCGTCTATGTCTATTTCTTCTGAGCTCATTGAAGAGCTCTCCAATAGGGTTTTGAGACCCAGGTCGAGATTCATCCGGTAACGAATGCGAGTCGACTCATCTTTCAGAAGCTCGATACGGAATCTTGGGACTTTTTTCTGGAGACTTGTTGCCGACTTCAGACGGAGGCGGTAGGATGCCATTACCAGTGTGTGATCGCTGTCAAAGTCTCCTCCTGCGAGAGCGACTGTGTCTAGCGTGCTAGTTTTCCAGCGTTTCGGAACAAGTACATAATCGATGCAATTTTTGGTGATTCCGTCAGGTGATCTCCATGTGACTTTACGTCGCTCTCTGTGTTTGAAAAGAGTGTTCGCCACTACTAGCTCGTTGTCACGGCAGTAGCTCATCGCCAGCGAATCGCCAAAGCTCATATTTAAATGAAGATTCCTCGTCCATATTCAGTCTTTGGATACAGTTAGAAGACGCTGAAACAGCAATGAAGGGTCTAAACGGTGGATTTCTCCTCATTTTTTTTTGCTTCGCCGTCATAAGGACTGCCTGATCCTTCTGTTAGAACGAATGCTCCTTCAGCGATTTCCCTACCATTCCGTCAAGAATCTTCTTCCCGACTTCCACTGCTTTGTCGGCGTTCACGTTTTCTGCAGCAGTCATGCCACTAGCAAGGCTTCGAAGCGATAGCGGATCCCCCTCGAAAGGAGACAACTGCTCGACAAAGTCAATAACTATTTGTGTGTCTTTGCAGTCCCTCTGCTGCCTTGAAAGTCCAGACTCTTTGTGCTGGTCACTTGTGCGATACGAAACATTCGTCAGTTCTTGCATCAGAAGATTAACGTGAGCGCATGCTGGACGTGCCATTACCCACTGAAGTCTCTGTACTTCCGTCTTTCCTCTACTTCTAGTCAATCTGGTTGCCGTTTTCAGACTTCTCATCAATTCTTGTTCTATGACCAAATCTGTAGATACACCGGCCCAAAATCTGTCCGATCTTCTCACAACGTTCAAGCCTTTTTCGAAAGACTGGAAAAGTGTTGGGCTTGTATGTTCAAGTCTGTTCATCTGCTGCAGGTACAGCCTCGCCGACTTCGTGTAGTTGTTGTGACCAGCTGCTGCGAGGTAAGGGAGCATGTCGGAAACTGTTTGCAAATGAAGTTTCCATTGACCTGTACGTTCAGCTCTGAGGAAATTTCGAAGAAAGGCAACCATGTCCATGTACTGGATCCACAGTTTTCCTGTTCGAGTCTCGTGACTTCGCTCTGATTTAAGAGCCGACAGAGAAGCTTTGACCTTCATGAGACTTGAAGAGTGGGAGATATAATCAAGAGAAGCTCGTCCATTCATTACTTTCTCATATAGGTCTTTGATTTCACTAAGCTCAACCGTATTCAATGCAAGTTCTGTATTCATTTCACGATTTATGTCGCGCGTGTGTGTGTGTGGGGGGGGGGGGGGGCAAACGGCTCAGGGATGGTCAAAACACAGAACCGAGTCCATATTCGTGATCTATGTACCAGATTTTCCTATCACCGACTTTTTAAAAGTGCAAGTTAATTTTTTTTTAAAGTCGTTATTTTAGAAGAAAAGACGAAAAAACGTCAATTTCGCCTCGACCGATTTTGGCCGATTTTGTATATGTTGTAGAGAATTTTTTTCCGGTTCGAATGATACCAAAATCAAAACTTTTGCAATTTGTTTGAGGTAACCCCTAAAATTAATTTAGATTGACTGTACTATATGGTAATGAGGACGAGCCGGGGAATGAGCGGGAACCTTTTGATCTTGAGCATCAAAGATCTCAAATGGACTACAGCGATTACTAGGCCATACCCAGACTTTAAAGTTTGTGACGTGGAATGTGCAAGGTCTTAAGAGTAAAGTTCAAGAGTTTTCAAAGGAACTGAAAGAATCTGATGTGATATCGCTAGTTGAGACGTGGCTAGGGAAAAACGACAGTGTATCGTTAGAGGGGTATTTAGTAGAAAATGTGTCAAGAGAAATTTCGACAAATTTAAGAGTATATGGTGGTGTGTCAGTGTGGATTAAGAAGGATAAGTTTAGTAGTTATACCCGTCTTCAAAGCAAGTCTGAGAATATAGTTTGGTGTAGGCTGAAGTGTAGAAAGGGTTGGAAGTTAATAGTAGGAGGAATTTATGTACCGCCACAAAATAGTTCATATCATAAAGAAGATACTTGGTATATTTTAGAACAAGAAGCAAAGAGTCCCAGGAGTACTTTTACAAAAGATCGAATGATCTTTTCGGAGATCTGAATGCGCATACTGCAATAGAGTTTGAAGTTGATGATGTTCAGATTCCAGGTATAGTCGACTTGATCCCGTCGGCCTTCAGAATAGCACGGAATAGTCTGGATAAAGAAAGAAGGATAATTGTTGGGGCCGAAACCTCCTGACACTTTGTCCGCAGATTGGAGTTGTAATTGGTAACGGTAGGTTTGGTAAGGATCGCGGGATTGGCGAGTTCACTTGCGTTACTGGTGTTAGACCTAGTGTAGTTGATTACGTGCTGGTAGACGTTCGCCTAGCGGAGGAATCACTCAATGTTGAGGTTTTGGCTAGTTTAGTAGGATCTCAACACTTAGCTCTGTTGTTAGAAATGAGATTGCCGGAGGAAGAAATATCGGAACTTATGGAAGTTGACGAAGAACAACAAAGCCCGATGATACGATCAATTCCACGATACTGGTCTCGCGAGGAAACACAGAAAGTGAAAGAACCATTTACAAGTGAAGAGTTTAGTCAGCGGATAGAAGAAGACAAGACTATTGATCAGAAGATTACAGAATCTACTGAACTTGTACATGTTAAAGCGGCTCCATCAATTGATAAGAAACGTAAACAAAGAGGATTTTTTGACGCGGAATGAAATAGTATAAAAAAAGAATTACTTACAGATTTAAATCAAATAAAAAGGGCAAAGAATGAAGAAAATAAGATAAGGGGCTTATAGAGAAAAAAAAATGTTTATAAGAAGTTAATTAAAAGGAAAAAAATGTTGATAGAAGAAGTAGAAAAAAAGAGTTAGTGGAATCTTACGTAAATAATAAAATGAGGGAGTTCTGGAAGAAGGTAAATGATAAGTAGAGGTGCGAAAAAGGGACGGAAACTCCCCATCCACAAACATGCCGAGAGCATTTCAAGGAATTAGAAGGGCAGAATCAGGAGAGTGCTCAACCATTAGAAAAGTGGCACCATACAGAATTCCACCATTTTGATAATGAACTAACTATGCCAATGAGAGAGCATGATTATGAAATGCTTAGCCCGATAACAGGAGAAGAGATCCAAGAAAATCTTAAACGAATGGAACGTAACTCGGCGGCAGGGGCGGATGGAGTTCGTACTCGACTGTTGAAGAAATTCCTTGTAGTATTTATGTCATTTTTTGTAATAATTTTCAATCAGATTCGGCAACAGGAATTTGGCTGGCTTCTTGGAAGACATCTATAGTGCTCCCCTTTTTTTAAAAAGAGATAGGAATCTACATCGTAACTATAGGCCTATAACATTGGTTTTGTGTATGAGTAAGATATTAGAGAAGATAATTGATTCTAGGCTAGCAAAATGGTTGGAGAAGAATAAGGTAATTATATAAGATAGGCTGTTGAAAGTGGCATACTTAGAGACCCTGGGATCCAAAATGAATCGTTCTTGGCCTTGGCAAGTGAAAAAGCTGTTGGACGAAGCTGGACTGTCGTATGCTTGGAATGATGGACATGGTGATGCCGAAGATTTGGAAAATTTGATTGGAAAATTTACTTCAGTACTTCAGGACCAAGAAACCCAGTTATGGAATGAGGATATTCGGAAGTCGGAGACGCTCACTAATTATCCAAAGTTTACGAATTTGTTTGGATTATAATTTTATTTTAAGCTAGGTCTACCCGCAGAAATATTAAAGATGTGGTTCCAACTCCGGGCGAACTGTCTCCCATTACGAAGTAGGAAAAAGGTTTTTGAAAAGAATAGGTCTTTGTCAGTGGCTAAGTGTGCTTGCCGATTTTGTGGTGAGGTAGAAGAGAGTTTATGCCATCTGGTGACAGATTGTCCGGGGTGAAGGAAATTAGAGATAGTTTTTTTGGTGGGGTGCCCATGCTGTTTCCTGGTATTATGAAGTCGACGAATCGTCAGGTAATTCGGTCGGTATGTAAATATGTTAAGTGTATACTGGAAATTTAGATCAGAGGTAATTTGGCGAATAGTAGAAGGGTAAAAAGAAGTGATCTTATTGTATGTAATTTTTAAGGTCAATTTTGTTAGTTAAGTGCGAGAATGAATACTGTTGTATGGCCCTTTGTTGGCATTAATAAAATTGTTAAATTATTATTATACCTCAATCCGTTTGAGATCCCTATAAAGATTACTTCGCTTCGCGTCGCAGCGCAAGGGCGCAGGAAACCCAACCTGGTGTAAACATAGTCCCCATTCAGCTGAATTAAACATATCGAACTGCAGTCACTTCTAAAATAAAGAAGGGGCTGGGCCTCTTCTGACTTACAAATTACTTAATCATGTACACAGCACTTCGTTCAATGAGACAACGGGCTCTGGAAAAGCGTATTGGCACGCCACTATGATCAGGTCTCTTAATTAAAAGTAGTTCTCTAAATAATGAACCAAACAAAGTAACGCAAAGTGCAGAACAAGTCGATAGCGACCATTCGTTAGAACAAACATATGAATATCAGAGAGGGTGGTTCGCCGACGATTTTCTTGCCCATGGTTCGAAATGCACACAGTTGAGGGGAGGGGGCAAAATCATCCTGGGACAATCTCAAATCGGATTAATGTATTGTCTTCTACAACGGATAAAACGGTTATAGGGAAAAGTCTTATCCTAAAGATAAAGGCATACGGTGAATTATTCTATCTGTTATTCAGTATTATTATTATTTATTTATTTTTTACTAGTTTGTTAATGTTGTAGTTGTTATACTAGAGTATATCAAAGAATCATAGCAAACGATTACACTATGGCCATAAATCTTTTGTATAATGAACTGCAACTACTACTTCTTCCAGCTACCTGCTTGCTTTTAATGGGACAATGTTGTATAAGCATATCTTGACGGTTTCCCAAAACAGGGTAGATTTTCAACAGTACCAAGCAAGCGATTTTGGTGGGGCGTTTCATTATAACCCTGATAATCGGTTCACTCCTGCTTACTGGAGATGAAAGGGGTGAAACCTGAAGCGTTCCAGCATTCACAGTGTCCAGAACACCCCCATTCAAGTCACCAGTTCGAACCCGAACTCGGTACGACTGTCAGACCACCTAGTAACGCGCACCGACAGCACCCAAATCGACAAGTTCAACATAGGTTTGGAGAGAGAGAATTTCCCTGTAGAACAAGAGCTGAAAGCTCATATGGCACTTGCAAGAGTAGGCAAAATGTTGGCGGGAGTTTTTTGTTCGGGAGTTTTGTACAGAGTCGAATATTATTTTATTATACGCTAGTAAGTACAAAGTACTGTATTTTGTTTAGCATTTGCTGCATTTCTAGAACTCCTCTTCTTCGTTGGGCGGTTCAATAGTCTTCAATATGGTTTCGACGTTTATATCAAGTACGTTTCTTCTTTAAATTGTTGCTACATAATTTCCCGTTTTAAAGGCGCTAGAAATGCATCTGTAAGCAAAACCCTTGAGGCAGAAACGATAGCAGGTTCTTAGGGATCAGTGATGTATACAGTTTGGTCAAAAGTAGAGCCCTTGTGGCACAAATGATAATGGGTTGAGATGTCTCGTTTGCTAAAAAGTACTTTTCGACCTTGCGGTGAAGATGCGCACTTTAAGGGAGCTAGAACCTTATTTGTAAGCAAAACCCTTGAGGCAAAAATGGTAATGAGCTCATGGGGATCATGAAAATGCATATTTTGCTTAAAAGTATTTTTCTTAATTTGCGGTCATGATTGGTACTTTAGGTAGGATTTGGAAAGTGGAGAACTCTAAGCCAATCTTGTCGAATTTCTAATATTCCAGCCAAGTTTCATCGTCCTAGCACATTTAGAAGTACCTTTACTCGCGATCACCGGAATTCCGGACTCCCCCTTAAACTCCTCCCACAGTCGCCTGAGCCAATCCGGTTCTGTAAATGATTTATCCGGAGCATATTAGTTATTCCCACAAAGTTCCATCCCCATCTCTCCAGTATAAGCCGGTCACATATCCCCCCCCCCCCCCCAGTTGTTGTCGGATCCGGTCCGGACATGAAAAAGATCACCAGAGACATGTCCTCTGTTCAATTACAAAATTTCACTCAATTCCGATCACCCGTTCCAAAGTTACGCATGACTCAATATTCCGGATTCCCCCTTCCTCTACTCCTCCACGACTATCGGATCGAGTAAATTTTTATTTACATGTCAGTTTGATAGGGTCCCTGATACGCCTCCCAAGTTTCGTCGTGAAAATCACCCGAACCGCTATCACCGGAATTCCGGGAAACACCCCTCCACCCAAGTGTCCGGATCCAGTCCAAATGTGTAAACGATTTATCTGGAGTAGATGCTGGTTATTCCCAGCAAGTTTTACTCCGATCCCTCCATTCTAACCGTTTCTCGGGATTTCCGGTCCCCCCCCCCAACTCCTCCATAGCTGTCGAATCCAGTTCGGACTTCAAATGGAACATCAGAGATATGTCGTTTATTCAGAAATTAAGTTTCATTTCAATCCGATCACCCGTTCGAAAGTTACACACCACTCAATTTTCCGGATTCCCCCACCCTCCACTCCCCCAAAATGGTCGGATCGGGAAACTGATTATTTCCAGGTTGGTTTGTTCGTGTCCCTGATACGCCTGCCAAGTTTCATCATCCTAGCACCCCCTAGTCTCTATCAACCCCTACTAAGGTTGAACAACATATTTTGCCAACCCCTTCGACCTTCGATTGATCTATTTCTCTCCGAACGAATTCTAACAAAGAATGACCCAACCACGAGCACAGCTGTACTAGTGTAATGAAATAATGACTCATCCATGCGCAGAGCTATACAAGTGCGAAGAAAGGGGTAGGGGTTTGACGAAAAGTAGGAAAAGCAATTCAAGTTCTCCCGCCCTTCAGCCCCCACCAGTTATCGGATCCGATCCGAATTTGACAACGAACATCCAGACATTTGTTCTTTATACCTGTCAAGTTTAATGCAAGGCCAAGTATCCGCTATATCAACCCCTACTAAGGTTCAACAACATATTTTGCCAACCCCTTCGACCTTCGATTGATGTAGCTCTCTCCGAACGAATCCTAGCAAATCATCCACGAGCAGAGCTGTACCAGCGTGATGAAAGAATGACTCATCCATGCGCAGAGTTATACTAGTGCGAAGAAAGGGGCAGGGATTTGACGAAAACTAGAAAATGCATTTCAAGAGATTTCGGGTGTCCCCTTCCCAGTTATCGGATTCGATCCGAATTTGACAATGAACATCCAGAACATTTGTTCTTGATACCTGTGAAGTTTAATGCACGCCCGATTATCCGTTCCAATGCACGCCCGATTATCCGTTCCAAAGTTATGAATGTTACTAATTTCCGGATTCCCCATGTTGCCACTCCCCCATTGATGGTCGGATCGGGGAAGTGATTATTTCCAAGTTAATCCGGTTGGGTCCCTGATATGCGTGCCAAGTTTTATCGTCCTAGGTCATGTGGAAGTGCCCAAACTAGCAAAATGCGGACAGACCGACAGACAGACAGACATTACGATCGCTATATGGCACTTGAGTAAGCTCAAGTGCCATACAAATCTTGCAGTATTTGCTATACTGCGATCAATCTTGTCTCTAAAAAGAGAATCTTATTTCTAATTCAGATTAATCTTATCTCAGTAGAGATAAGATTAATCCCAGTAGCAAATACTACAGCTAACTTTAACCTTATACAGATAAGCTTTTTACAGTGTCGACAAGAGCAATACACAAATGGTATAGTAATATAGTAATTGCACAGTAACAGCCTGATACAAAAAAAGAATACAGATAAATATTTAATATTCTTTATTTATTTTTAATTCGTTGTTCCGAGATTCTTACGTAATGTATAAGCTGAGCTAATAGGCCTAAGCTAAATTTCAAAGAGAGGTGATAAGGTTTCGTACACTGTCTGACCCACTGAATAATTCGCCAAACGGCGGAAGGATTGATGATTTTTCTGTTCGTATAGGGTGCTCTTGGCATTTGTTGAAGAAAAAAAAGTACAGCAATATTTACAATAATGTTGCCTGTCTATTCGTACTGTCTTGCACCCGTATTATACGCCGTATCAATTCCCCCCATAAACAGGATTTATTCTCAGTCTAAGAATTTATGAAGGGAGGAGCTTTATATTAAGGTTGGTCTAGGACCTGATTAACTGAAGTGGGTGGTAAGTTTTCAGGCAGATGCTTTACAGGTTAGTGCGAGAAGAAAATATATTGGTAGAATTAAGAGCGGTTCTGGTGCTTATGTTCGCCCGTTATGCGGACAGATGGATGAAGATGAGGAACACCTGGTTTGTTTTTGTAGTGAGTTGAGGGATCTAAGCAGAGAAGATTTTGGTAAGGAGGTTCTTCAAGGGGGTATCTGAAAGATCTGATGGGTAGCAAAGTGTTCCATGAGTTGCGTCGGTTGGATAGGTTCCTGAAGGTTGCCATGGAGCACCGCGAACGTTTTGTTGTAGGTTTTAATTGTGGGTAAGGATAGTTATTAGTTACTAGAATTATGAGTTGAGTGTTGAATATTTGGACTGGTACAGTCGGAGTGCTTATTTATTTTTATATTTTTGTCCCGCCATGGCCCGAAGGGCTTTTTTTGGGAATACATTCATTCGTTCATATCAATCCAAAACACTCTGTTAATCCAATCGTGGTCATTTTGGGTCGTGGGCATTTTGAGACGCGGCCATTTTGAATCGTGGGCATTGTTAGTAGTGGGCATTTATGGTAGGCATTTTGTGTCGTTTGCATAATAATCGTGGGCATTCTGAACGTTATCAGAAACACTTGAATCTCACAGTAATGGGAAAACAACTAATAATGCGAACATATGGTCGGGATTGCCCGGCCGGATTTTCTGCACTTTCATCATGAAGTTGAAAAAATCTCAAGTTTTCCAAATCTGAAGTGATGATGGTGACGAAAATCCTGGTAGGAATTCCAGTCCGCGAGCACCTGATCTTGATCGTTTGGCCAAGGCAAAAAGGCTCCAGGCGGGCTGGTGTATTAATTCATTCGCTGTTCGCCATTCTTATCGGTTTCTAAGTTCTCTCACGAAAATCTTAGGATCTCACTTTACTGCTAACAGTGCGAGCACACTATCAGGATTTCCCGGCCGGATTTCCGGAACTTTCATCATCAAGTTGAAAAAATCTAAGTTTTTCTAATTTTAAAAAAAAATCTAAAATTGACGACGTTAACCCTGAAGATTGACAACCAGACGAGGACCATTGCCAGGAAGGGCCGAAATATCGCTGAAGAAGCGTCGTAGCTGAATTATTTGTTCTATGCATTATTTGAATAAATCTAAGTTTTCCCATGCAGAAGTGATGATGGTGGCGAAAACACTGGCAGGAATTCCAGACCGGGACTCCGGGAGCACCCAACCCCGATCATGGACTCAAGGCATAAATTAATCGTAAAACTGGGAATCGAAACCTACAGAAAGCTATTTTCTTCAGCCAAACCTGACTCCGAATCATGTTTGACGGTGCTAAACGGATAAGTCAGCTACATTTTATTAGAGCTATTTCGACCCTTCTTGGGAAGGGTCCTCTTCAGGCTCAAGCTGGAAAATGAACTTCATATATATTTCGACCCTTATACTTGGCAAGGGGCCTCTTTAGGCTCAAGCAGCTCATTTTAAGTTACAAGTTCATTTTACAGCTTGAGCGGCTTGAGCCTGAAGAGGACCCAGGCCAAGAAGGGCCGAAATAGAGCTCTAATAAAATGCAGCTGACTTATCCGTTTGTCACCGTCAAACATGATTCCAGCCAGAAAGAGTTTATCCTTCAGGAGTTTGCAAGAATGGCAACTAACGAAATACCTGAAAGTCCGTTTCCCTTAAGATCTCTTTCCTCCACCGAAGCAAGAACGCCGCACACACGTACAGATGAAAAGTAGCAAAGCCGTGGTCCTCACAAAGGCACGTATCCCAGAGACGAATGGTGCATCCTAGGGGCAGCTCCCGCATAAGGAGATTATTCATCCATCGAAAAGAGAACTGGAGGTAGTCGACATCATTCTTCACTAGGTGGTTATGAAGAGGTGCTAGAAAAGAGGCTATAATTATTATTATTTTCGTTTTTATTATTAAAAATAAAAAAAAACAAGGAAGAGTGAAGAACAGAGTAAAATAACTCTAGAGAGTAATGCGAAGACATATCCTTCCCATGCATCAAAAATGGGCCTCCGTCGCAGCGCCGCCCTGTTCGTGTGTACAGTGGCGGACGTAGAAAATTCTAGCAAGTCTAAGATGCGGTGCTAGTTGAGTTTCAGTAGGGATGTTCGTGTCCTCCAGAGGAGCTAATGTCGCTGCGATTTGACTGTGTGTCACTTTTTCAAAGTTCGCGCATTACTCTCTAAAGTTATTTTGCTGTGGTGAAGAACTTCCTGGCCCCCTGGGGCAAAGATAAGTAACATAATGGCCGGACGGCAGAGCCTTCTCTGAATAATGGTGTGAAAATAGTGACTGACTGAACTTTCTGGTAAATTTCCTAGGATTTACGTTTCTATGCATGCTTTAGCAGCTTTCAATCACATATTGCTTAGAGGGCAAGTATATAACTTCTTTGGTGAGCTGCAATCTTTTGCTCAAAGCAATGACCTGTGTCTGATTGATGTGCAAAGGCTTCCAGCTAATTCATATACTTACGTGAGTGAAAGTCAACTAGGCTTGGTATCGTGGTTAGACCACGTCCTAGTGTCCAGTCCGCTTGTGCCCCTTATAAGCGAGATGTGGATAGAGTATGAGTTTGGTCCCGACCATTTACCGTTGAGGTTTGTAGTGAATATGCCGCCCAGTGGGCTGTATGATAATGTGGTATGTGCTCCAAAAGCAGTAATGCCAGCGACGAATTGGGATGTCTGCACAGAAGAAGATACCCTGAGCTACTTAGTGGCCACGCAAAATCAGCTCAATCAAATTGACCTTAGCCTGCCCTGTTTCTCTTGTGACGGTCGGAATTGTGACATAATCACACATCGTGCTGAAATTTCTAGCCTATATGCATTGTTTGTGAGTATTCTTATTTTTGCCGCTTCTAGTACTATCCCGTCGAAGGTGACAGCTCAAAATCGTAGAAAGTCCAACATTCCAGGTTGGAATCGTCACCTGAAGTCTCTTTATGGGAGTTCGAGAAGTGCTTTTTTACAATGGGTTCATATGGGTAGGCCTCTTCTTGGGCCTGTACTAGAAGCTATGAAGTTCGCACGACGTTGTTTTAAAACAAGGCTCAAGCAATGTAGATCTCATTGCGAAAGTCTGAGATTTGATGCGATGGCAAAATCATTATTAATGGGTAAAGTAAAAGATTTTTGGTCTCGTGTTCGGTCAGTATTTAATGTGCCACAAGTCCTCCCTCAGACCATGGATGGGTATTCCGGGGATGAGGCCATTTGTGAGTTGTGGAGAAGCAAATTTGAGGCTCTTTTTTCTTCAGTAGGCAGTGATTGCTCTGAGTATCATGTACTGCCCTCGTCTGGCATGATCAGACCCGTAACTGAGATGGATGTTAGTACTATCATACGAAAGTTAGATACTACTAAATCGGGGGGAGCAGACGGTGTGTCTGCTAAGCACCTCAAATTTGCTTCTGAAAGAAAGTGTGCAGTATTATGTGCCCTGTTCAATGCGTTTATTGTGCACGGGTTTGTTCCGGATTCCCTAATGTCAGTAAATTTGGTTCCAATTTTGAAAAATCGTGCTGGCCTTTTAACCAGTTCTGATAATTATCGTCCCATAGCTCTTGCTACTGTGATTTCAAAAATATGTGAGAGATGTTTGGCTGACATCTGCGTGAATTTCTACAGACTTCATCGTTCCAGTTTGGGTTTAAACGTTATTGTGGTGTAGAATTTGCTATTTTTCTACTTCGTTTTATTGTGGAGTATTTCCTACAATATTCTTCACCCGTGTTTGCTTGTTTCATAGACTCGAGTAAAGCTTTTGATCGGGTAAACCATAAGACGATGCTTGATATACTCCGTGCTAGGAGTGTACCAGCATGCTACCTCAAACTTCTATCTTATTGGTTCCGGAACCAGAAGTTCAGAATAAGGTGGGGTACGACTGTAAGTAATGAGTTTGGCCTTCTGAACGGCCTTCGGCAGGGTGGGGTTCTGTCCCCATTACTTTACTCGGTTTATATTGACGCTTTGTCTGCCCGTCTGTCTTCGTGTATGGTTGGATGCTACATTGCCGGAAGATGTATGAACCACCTGCTTTTTGCAGACGACCTAGTGGTACTGTCGCCTACGTGTTATGGATTGAATAAGCTTCTTAAAATTTGTGACAGTTTTGCGTCACAACATGACATTCTTTTTAATACAAAGAAAACTCATGTGATGTTGTTTCGCAAAGCTGGTATTCGTGTTGCTAAAAATGATGTGCAACTGTCAGGTCGAATACTGTGTTATGTCGATGAGTTCCGTTATTTAGGATTCACGTTCAAGTCTAACCTGAATGATGACCTTCATGTTAAAGAGTTGATATCGGGGCTATGCAAACGTGCAAACGTTTTAATTCGTAAGTTCAGCAAGGCTGACCTTGATGTACGCGTTCAGCTGTTTAGAACGTACTGCTACCATCTTTTTGCTTTAGCATTGGTAACTAATGCTACCGCTAAAAGTCTTAGCAACGCTAAAATAAGTTATAACCGTGTGTTCCGGCGTTTGTTTAAGCTACCATATATCTGTAGTGTTTCTTCGGCGCTCGTTTCGAGAAGATGCCTCACTTTTGAGGAAATTCGCCGTAAGGCTAGAGCGGCACTTCTGTGCCGTCTTTTGGATTCAAAGATTGAGGTTATAAAATTTGCCACTGTGCCAATTTTTCATTGCCTGCCTGTATGGCAGTCTCTTCTTGCTGCAACGCAACAGCAGGAACAGACTGCATGATTTTTGTTGTTGTTGTTGTTTTCTTTTCTGTGTGTTTTCTTTTTCGTCTATGGCTATTTGCTGAATTAAAAGTATTCATTCATTCATATAACGGTTGAGAAACAAAACATTATGTCATTGATTGTACAACTGACCAGAGCAAAATTAGAGAGTAATGCGCCAACTTTGAAAAAGTGACACACATTCAAATCGCAGCGACTCTAGCTTCGCTAGAGGACACGAACATCCCTATTGAAACTCAAACAGTCGTTAACGAGCGCTGGCTTTCTATTTTCTACGTCCGCCACTGCACACACGAACAGTTTGCTGAAGCTGGGCGGCGCTGCGACGGAGGCCCATTTTTGATGCATGGGAAGAGTAGGTCTTCTCACTACTCTCTAGAGTTATTTTGCTCTGCAGCTGACCTACTTTAATGCAACAGGAATCGAAGATATGGGACTTTCACAAGTATTTGTTTTTCTTGTTATTCCGATCTCTGCGAAAATGCAGCACTGCTCGAATAGTTGTGCAATCTTCACTTTGCAAGTCGCGCGATCATCGTCACCCAGTAAGCAGAGGCGTTACTAGCCAAAATGTTTTTTTTTTGGGGGGGTGGCAAGGTATTTACCGACTGGCTGGTCATTTTTACCGACTGTTTTTTGCAGGAAACCCGAAAGTTTTTAAAGACTGTTTTGACGAAAAATCGACTTATTTTCAGAAAACCGGCTGTTTTGAACAAAAAATTTACTAATTTTACGAAAAATCGCAGCCCTTCGTGCCGACTCGGTTATATTTTACCGACTGGCTGCCAACATTGGGGGGGGGGGAGGGACTCATCTCCCCCCCCCCCCATACGTGACCCTCCTGCCAGTAATTTCGGTCGTCTCCTGTAAAACTTACCGTCCACTCGCTGAATCAGCTCTCTTAGCAATCGTATCTTAGACTGGATCCCAGGCTGAGCGAATGTGTAGTTGTCTTGTATTCCGTCCAGAAGCATAGACAAGAGCCAGAAGGCATCCGCCTCGATGACTTGCCTTGCAGACTCTGGAAGACTACTGACATCGTATGTATCAATTGCCACTCCTAAAATGAAAAGTAGTGAATGAACGTACACCACACAATCCATGCTAGGCGAATAAAAGACAAACATAAGCTTGAAGCTAGCTGAAGGGCCCGGTCTTCTCTCAAGCCTCAGTCTTTTCTCCTTCCTTTTGTTGTATCTGAGCATGGATGTTTGGGTAAGCGAAGGCGGTAGTGGACTAGGCTTATGTTAACATATAAATAGTCTTATTCACAAACTTATTCTGTATCAAATCCCAATCCGGGTAAATATGAACACAGTGCAACCACTGACTAAAGATGAGAGACGAATGAAATAATTACTGACGAGCTTGCATACTCCTAACCACACAAGTGAAGGTCCAACTGACGGCGATTAGCCGGAAGCAGCCTGACGTCGACTAAGGTTTTGGCAAAGGTCCAACTGACGGCGATTAGCCGGAAGCAGCCTGACGTCGACTAAGGTTTTGGCAACTGACGTCTATTAGCCGAAGCAGTCTGACGTTGACTAAAGTTTAGGCAACTGACGTTGATTAGCCGGAAGCAGTCTGACGTCGACTAAAGTTTAGTAGGATGTGATTTAGTTCTGAATCTTCACTTGTGCGATTAAATTCTAGGAAGTACCGAAGGTTCATGTTCACTTTACTATGTAAATAGAGTTCGTTAGGCGCTTGACATAGAGACCGACACGACACTTTCTCCTCAGGTCTCGAGCCCTCTCTCTGCCAAATTGGCTTTTTGTGTTGTTATTAGTTTATCAATAAACAGAACTTGAATCTGAAAATACGAATGCATTATACAGTTTTCTCTCATTCAGAAAGCATTATACAGTTTTTTCTATGCAAACACGTATTTGGTCGATTGATTCCAGATTTATTTTACAGAGCAAACAGAAGAAGGATGTGGACTAATTAAAAAAAAATTGGCGAAATATCTGTTAGTCGTATTCAAATTCTAATCCCAGGACTAATTAACCGAACATAATTGTGAGGCAGAAGAAAGCAAGCTGCACCACGTGCCTTTAGGAATTTGGCCGTCTAGCGTTTCGATTCAGTGTATTAGATTCTGTATTTTCTTACTTTTTGTGTTGTTTCTCTTGGTATTTTGTTGTTTCTTTTTGCAACCATCTCATACAGGCTTAAATACTCCTAACAAGACCAAAGGTGCCCATGGGGTCCCAAAAATTTCATGTTTGATCTAGACAACTGAATCTTCTAGATATCCGGTCTTCGCCAGACTCCTTGATAATTTTTATGATTAAAATTTAGAAACAGATTAAGGCCAATGGCTATCATCTGGGAAAACCAAGTTCAGGTATGGATTCAGCATGTGCGTTTACCACTTTAAGTCATATCTATTTTGACGAAACAGATCGAAACTACCAGCTGCCTTACTTCTGCCAAATTTCCGGTTTCTGTCGGACTCTGGGCTACTTTTCTCTGTATTACGACGACTGTATTTGTATGTGAAGAAGCACTCTCAACCTGATGTTATGGCGAGGGGGGTAGTAGGCCGGACAGAGATGGTAAATGTCCTTAGATACAGTCATCGGAGTCAGGACAGCCTAGGGCGTCGGATGGCCTACTACACGTGCAGACTTCACGGGTTCATTGTGGATTCCCCCGCTCGATTCACACTAAGGTTTGCGTACCGAACCACAATAGGCTATAAACCACCCATCATACACTAGGCCCTACAGGCCAGCCCACTCTAAGGAGCCTTAAACAAGACTCATGACAATGACCTAAGGTCTGTAAATAAACAAAAGGTTTTATTCTCTTGTATGAGCTGTACTTACAAAATAAAAACAACCTTTATGTCAAAAGGTCTGTTGCCCGGTCGAGACCCGGAAAAGGAGTATGAAGAACATGATTCATGCTCCCGGAGGAGTCATGAACATAGTACAGAGTCACGACAGTATAAAGGATTAAACAAACTGAATGGAAAGGGAGTAACGCTGCGTAACGGCGGCAGAAGTTAGCAGTACGGGGTGCAGATGGCACCACCGTAACATCTGGACTACTTTTCCGTTGAAAAAATCTCAAAACGAGTTCAGCATATCTCCTTACTCCTGTATTGAACCTCTAATCAACTTCAGATAAAACTTTAAACTTTTTAATTTGCAAGTTTTGGCCGGATTCCGGGCGAACTACTGGCTCGGCGATAAAAAAAAAAACAATTTACATATATGGATTCAGCATTCCTCCTTACCAATACATCGAACCTCTAATCAACTTCAGAAATAACTTTTACTTAGAACAAATTTTCCGGTTTCAGCCGGATTCCGGGCGAACTATGTGTCCGGTAAAACATGATTGTCATATACTGATTCAGCATGTCTTCTTACCCCTGAATCGAACATCTAATCAAGTACAAATAAAACTTTTACTTTCAACAAATTTTCCGGTTTTGGCCAGATTCCGGGTGAAATACTTGTACGGCAAAAAAATAATTTTCATATACGCGTTCAGCATGTCTCCTCGCCCCTAGATTAAACCTACAATCAACTTAAGATTAAACTTTTGTTTTCCACAAATTTTCCGGTTTTGGCCGGATTCCGGCGAACTACTTGTCCGGCGAGAAAATGATTTTCATATTCAGATTCAGCATTTATCCTTAACCCTAAATCGACTATCTCGTTAGCTTTCAAAAATATTTTTTTTTTCGTCCCTTAATTTGACCCCCCTCCCCCGCACCCTTAAATATAGGGCTACAGAGCCCACCTTCGAGCTTGACCTGGACTTTGACGCAAAGGGCAAAGAGTCTGGTGCTAAGTTTGAACAAAATATATCAACCCCTTCTGGAGTTATCGTGCTAAGAGACGGACAACTTTTGCGGTGTCATGGGTATCCCCCCACTTACGTTTCGGGATCCCAAAAACCTGGGATATCGGATTGGCTGCATTATTCTGCTCTAATGCCTATCCTTAAAGACTCCCGGCGATGGGAACGTTAAGAAACACTGATCCAAACAGCGGACCTTTCCGTGTCGAATCTCCACCCCCTAACTCGGAATCCGGATAAGTTCCAAGCTTTCCGTCGAATTCGAATCCCTCGGCTCTTCATTTTTCGCTGTGATGAAAAATCCAATGGAACAGGAATTAATTTGACCCGACTCGAAAATTATATCACGGATATGTTCAAAAGCAAACACCGACAGATTGTAATGTAAATGCGGTTGTAACCGAGCCTTTGACTTCTGATTCTTTTTCCTTAATAGCGAATTCCTGTCGTATATAGCTCGCTCTGGAACAATGAGGAGGGGCAGGGCCATGCAATAGGAAATGTCGCAGGTGTTGTTAAAAGGGTACTAATGGATCAGGAGATACAGCTGTCGAATTGCGATGTTGGTAGGTCTAGTTTGTTGAGTTTCTACAAACGTGCTAAAGACGCATGGGGGGGAAAGTATTTATTTTACAGAAGGGTTGAATAGGGAGGAGTTAGAGTGGGTGGTTAGGTTATTCTTTATTTACACAAAATAACTTTAAACAACTTGTAACAAAAAAACATAGGAACTAAACAATACATCTTCAATACATCTTCGCCGCTAGGGGATAGGCGGAGGTATATGGAAAGGGGGTTAAGTCGGATTGGTCCTTACTACTGCCCCATGTGTCGGGATATGAATGAGAATGTGGTGCACCTGATGTGTGAATGTAATGAATTGGATGGGTGGAGGGAAGGAGTGTTTGGAAAAGGAGTGTATGATGAGGAGTGGATGGTTAAACTAATGAAGGACGAATGCTTTACGGGAGTTCGCCAGATACGAAGATTCCTTAAAGCACAACTCTTACTAGAAATGGTCTTTTCACTACGAAAGGGATCGAAAAAATGTTTCTCGAAAATACCATTAGTTTCCATCTGAGTTTAGCGATTTTCTTGTTAGCCCTTGTCGATTTTATCCAGCCTTCCTGCTCTCCGACGCGGCGGCTGGGGACAAAACATTTGAAAACTGAACGCACTGTGGATAAAAAGTAGGAAAACTAAGCAGGTGAAAGAAGTAAAAAACAGAAGATTCTTTTAGCCTTGCGTGTGAACGAGTTGTCAGCGGACGTTCAAGATCCGGGCAAAATCTGCGCTGTGTAACTGGCACGGACGAAAAATCGCTAAAAATTCGTGGGCACAAAACAAAACAATGGAGAAAGGTGAGGATTTTAGAAGCCTGATATTCCATAAGGGGGCTAGGTTTACTATAAAAGGCAAAAGAAGCAAGAGGGGTCCTTTAAGCTTTCGTTGAAGCATCGAAAAAAGTTTATTTAGTTGGATTTGGCGAAAAGACTCTGTATTTGTTTAGATTAATGGATTGTTTCGTCTTTTTGGGATCCGAAAGCGTAGGTGGCGGGATACCTATGACATCGCAAAAGTTGTCCGTTTGTCCGTCCGTGCGCACTATAACTCTCGAAGGAGGTCAAGAGTAAGGTCAAGTTCGCAGATGGGCTTTGTAGCCATACATTTAGGGGTGGGAGAGGGGGTTTAAATTAAGGGGCAAATGAAATATTTTTAAACAGATAATGTGATAGTCGAGTATGGTGTAAGAAGACATGTTGAACACGATGGAGAAAACCACTTCTGCGCCGGACAAGTAGTTAGCCCGGAATCCGGCCAAAACCGGAAAGTCTGTTAAAAGTAAAAGTTTTATTTGAAGTTTATTAGATGTTCGTCGGGGTAGGAGGAAATGCTGAACATGATGGTAAAAACCATTTTCTCACCGGACAACTAGTTCGCCCGGAATCCTGCCAAAACCGGAAAGTTTGTTAAAAGTAAAAGTTTTATTGGAGTTGATTAGATGTTCGATTTAGGGATAAGAAGACATGCTGAACACTTATGTGAAAACAATTTTCTACCCGGGCAAGTAGTTCGCCCGGAATCCGGCCAAAACCGGAAAAAGTTAAAGTTTTATTTGTAGTTGGTTAGACATCCGATTTAGGGGTAAGAAGAGATGCTGAATCCGTGTATGAAAATAATTCTTTACCCGGACATATAGTTCGACCAGAATCCAGCTGGAGCCGGAAAATTTGTTATAAGTTAGTTTTTATTTGAAGTTGATTAAATATTGGGAAAAAAAACACGCTGAGTTCTTTTTTAGCTTTCTTTTTTCACCGGACAAGTAGTTTCGGAATTCGGCCGAAACCAGGAAATTGGCAGAAGTGGCAGGAAGTTTTCGTCAAAACATAAATGAGTTATAGGGGTAAACACACATGCTGAATCCCTCTCTGAACTTGGTTTTCCCAGATGATTAGCTATTTGGCCTTAATCTGTTTCTGAATTTTAATAGTCAAAATTTTCAAGGAGTCTGGCGAAGACTGGATCTGGCGAAGACAAGACCCAATTGTCTGGATCAAATATTAAATTTTTGGGATCCCATCGAAACCTTTGGTATTGTTTGTACTGTAGTGCCATGGCCCTCGGGCTTTTTGTGCAACTATATATCATAACATATCAGATCAACGGTCCGAATCTGAGATCGCCAAAGCAAATACCGGATATTACCCGAATATTATCCGCTTCATCCACTTGGTAACATGTTGCGTCTTGTTTAATGTATGAACTGACAAACTGACAATAGTAATTATAGACTGAAGCGGGGGCATCCCACCGCTGCCACCAATTGCAACATTGGTGGAATCCCGCTACCCCCAATTACAGTATTGGTGGAATCCCCCTACCCCCAATTGCAATATTGGTGGAATCTCGCTACCTCTTTCATTCATTTATTTGTTCTAGTTTATCTTTTATTCCACCAGTATCATAGTTGGCCTAGCCGCAGCCGCCTTACAGTCACTCGGCGAAGCAGTTTCATGGGAATTGTAAAAACATAGTGAGCCCTCTACTGGGAGTGAATGGAAGAAGATGAGAAGAAATTGTTGCAATAGGATGCCCTCGAAAATCGCGAATGACCAAGAGCCTTTGACACAGGCCATGCACAGGCCATAACCAAGAGTCAATAAGATAGAATAATTAAGTTGACGCTGAGACGCACTTCACCTGCTTGTCAATAGTTGCGTTTTTGATCCTAATTCTCCGTTCCGAATTCTCGCTTCTGAATTCTCGATTCTCGTACAAAGTACCATTTTTGCTCCTCTGACTTCTCCATTCTCGCTTTTGACAAGACAAAAACACTAATTTTGCAGCTGGTCCGCAACCCGGTACACGTGTATATGCATATTGAACACCCGAACTCTGTTATCCAATCAGGGAGGAGAACGGAGAGAGGAGAATCGACAATTCACCATCGGAGCAAATCCTCGATTCTGTAGAATCGTGAGGCTTTCCCCGTTCTCGATTCTGACAAAAACGCAAAAAAAGGAGAATTCACTTCATCTGAATAGTCCAAAAACGCGAAATAGGAGAATTCGGAGGAGAATCGCGAGGAGAATTCGGATCAAAAACGCAACTAATGAGGACGAAGTATGACGTAACCCAGCATAACCGATTCTCTCACAGCTCATTCACAATCAATTATCACTTTATGGGTCCGAACCAACGAGCTCGTATCCTTGCCGAACCGAAGTGTTTGATTTAGATTATTATCAAGTGTTTTTTAAATATTAAAGAAACTAAACCTGAACCAGCCATTTCAGCCGCTACTGCCACACATTCGTGTTTAAGAAATGACATCCTATTTCTTTCGAGCAGTGAACGCTTGGTGCAGCGCTTCCACTCCTCCTGATTTCTCGGGAGATCTCCCGGCTTTTTTAGAAATCTCCCGACCAAAATTTTCTCCCGATAATCTCCCGATTTTCGTAATCTTGCCAAAATTATAATAAGGTTACAATTCTCGAATTTCACATCTGGGTTTTATACCAAATCTCTTGAAAATCCTATGGCCGAGTTGCGAAATTTTAGCCAGCGGCGCATGGTTGCAACGCTATCTGGTTTTGTACAAGAATATCTAAAAAAAAATTCAGAAAAGTAAATTGATTTTGTTTTTGTAATCCCGCATGGTAAGGTTTGAACATAAATCTTCTTTGTAAGCATTAAGAGAAGATGGTCGAGTAAGACTCTGGTCATGGCCATTTCATTTGGGATCCCAAAGATATGATCGATCATAAATGTTTCCCAAAACTTCGTCCGCTGCACCTTTGATAGTTTTCGCCATTTTTTTTTTTTTGGAAGGGCATGTCATTTAGTTAGGGTTTTCTTGAGTTTTAGGCTTAGGATTTGAGAAACATCATAAACTAGAATCTGCTTTGGAAACGTACCCATTTCGTAAACCTAATTTTATGTCGAGAAACCCGTGCTGTTTCTAAAGTTTGCAAAATCTGGGGCCCTGACTCTTACGGAAACGGGAAAAGAAACTTTAAGACCTCAAAGCACCAAGTCCCTTTAATTTTAGAGGTGTAATGGAGATCGGAAGTTTACTATCAGACTTGCTATCAAACCGGTCATATACTGAAGTGTGTCATTTGAGCATCGAAATTACAAGTATGAGGAACTAATGAGAATTTTCACATGCTAACAAGTTGAATGCAGTTACTCGATGCCTTTTTTGTAACAAAGCTAACTCTAAAATTGCTTTGTCAGACGTCATCACAGTTATAAAACTCCGGATTTTCCCCTCGATCTCTTACAATTATCTCCCGATGTTCCCCCCGATTTCTTAAAAATATTTCCAGACAATCTCTCGATTTTTTCGAAGCAGTTCCTGATTTTCGAAAAAAGAAAGTGGAAGCACTGGCTTGGTGTCCGACGGAGTTGTGTCAAACGGTGTTTTTTGCAAGTAGCCTTTTCTTGCAAAGTTTACGCATTCTTGTCAGGACCTGCCCCCCCCCCCCTCTCCTCAATGTCGTACTAACCTTTAGGTGTGTACTCCTGAAGAAAGACGAGGAAGAATGGCGTCACAAGGTCATTTATTCCCTGAACATAGCCGGAGGCAGGATGTCGAATGGCCCAAATATATAGAATTCGCTCGAACATTTCCTGGACTATCTTCTGCTGGAACAGGCTTATGAGTGGGCTCATCCGTGGAATGTCGATATGGATCTGGATAAATAACCAATCAATCAATTTATTTAATTCGTGATTTTACATAAGAAGATCAAAGGAAACCTTTAGACATAATATTACGCCGACACTACCTTCCAATGAGATAAAGGGACTCGGTAACGGTCAACAGAACTCTTCCCGTTTCACATCTTCACCGACCGCGATTAACCAATCAGAATAAAGCTATGCTGTGTTCTAGCTCAGTATGCAACGAAACAAGCGATACCTTTAAAGTCCGTACCGAAATCAGGACGACCTAATCACACTTACAGCTTTTGCTTCACACCCACCAACCATCGGATCCCATTCAAGGCGATACAGGATTTTAGACCTGAAATATTCCTATCCTACATAGCAAAATGTTCGAACAAGAAAAGACTGCCGGATCCTGTTGATGCTGCGGATAAACGTTTTCTAAGATGTCAGAAAATCCTTCGAACCACCATTGGAAGGGTTTTTATGGAACTTGCCCTTCGGCCAAATGCCATATAGCGATCGCAATTTCTGTCCTTCAGTCGGTCTGTCGGTCAGTCGGTCTGTCTGTCGGTCGGTCGGTCGGTCGGTCTGTCCCAGTTTTGTTGGTTTGGGCACTTATAGACAAAGGACGATGAAACTTGGCAGGCATATCAGGGACCGGACCAGATTAAATTATAAACAGTCGCTTCCCTGATCCGACCATATGGGGGGAGTGGAGGGAGCGGGAATCGAAAAAATAGGTAAAATGAGGTATTTTTAACTGACGAACGGGTGATAGGATCTTAATGAAACTTGATATATGGAAGGATCTCGTTTCTCAGACGTCCCATTTTAAATCCAGACCGGGTCCGGTTACATTGGGGGGAGTTGGAGGGGGAAACCGGAAATCTTGGAAAACGCTAAGAGTAGAGAGATCGAGAGGAAACTTGGTGGGAAAGAACAAACACAAGTCCTAGATAGGCTACTTGTTTGAAATAACCGGACCGGATCCGTTCACTGTGGGGGAGTCGGGGGGGGGGGGGTCCGAATTCCTATAAGTGATCCCGCGAGTTCGGTACTTCCTGATGTGCTAGGACGATGAAACTTGGCAGGCGTGTAAGGGACACGAACAGGTTGACTTGAGAATAGTAGTTTCCCCGATCCGACCATCTGGGGGGGGGGGGGGGATCCAAAATGTGAGGTATTTTTAACTTGCGAACGGGTGATCGGATCTTAACGAAACTTGATATATGAATGAATGAATGAATATGTTTATTACCCATCTTTACATAAAATGTCACTGATGGAGTATGAAAAAAGAGAAATAAAGAAAGTAGAACAATGATCAACACACAAGATACAATTTTAACTTGGCAATACATAATTAAAAAAAAAGAGAAAAATACACTATACACTATTACATATACACTATTTGAATGAATGAATGAATAATCGTTTTAATTTAAAAGAAAAACTACCACAGCAAAATGCCGAATTCGTTTCTTCGAGTCAAACGTCAAAAATACACTGAATGAAATATAAATTATCAAAAATAAAACATTGTCATGGAACAAACTCGATTTGCATTATACCATGCAGTGAAACTAGGCACGAAACTTTTCTTGAACCGGTCAGTGTGGCAATGAATTGGGGCGAGCTTTGGGACCTTCACTGCTACTGCTCTAGGTTGGCGAAGTCTCTCGGGTAAATGGGGACTAGGGAGGAGGGAACGGTGCACGGGGTGGGAAAGGAGTTTTAGGCCAAAAGTCTGGCAAAGATGCTCTCTCCTCTCTGCAAGCGATTGCAGCCGAAGTTCCTTTAGCAGAAAAGAGTAAGGTAATCTGGCTTCACCATAAATAATACGTAGTGCACGTTTTTGTACCCGCTCGATCAGATCCTTCTCCCCTTGGGTGAGACCGTAATGCCACTATTTCTGTAACTGTTGTTTAATTGCTGGATAGAGGCTGTTTAGAGGGTCGAGGAATTCCAGAAATCGAGCACGACGCTCTAGTACAGCCTCAATCGGATCTTTAATCCCATGATTTCGTGTAACTCGTCGATTACGAGACCGCAGCGGTAGCACGAGCAGGAATTTAGCATATTTGTAAAAACTACTTCTAATAGTTCTAACATCAGATGTGTGGAAAAGTTTCCAGAAAGGTGCTAGTGCAAGTGGATGAGGTAATGCAAGAGCATTACACAGCTGCGCTAGCACCAGTCTAAACGCGCTTTCCACGCAGTAAGCATACCATGTGCTTTTCTGACTTCAGCAGAAAAATGCGCGATTAGGCCGGAACGTGTAGATCGTAGGTCTTTACCGATGGGCAACCCGAGGTAAGTCAGACATTCGGAAGGGCTTAGTACTATGTCCCCTAACTTCACCTTATCGAAGATTAAGGTGAATATAGAAAGACCTCGTGTCTCAGACGCCCCATTTTAAATTCGGACCGGATCCGTTGATATTGGGGGAGTTGGGGAACCGGAAACCGGACCGGATCGGGTAATATTGGTGGGAGTCGGAGGGGGAACCGGAAATCTTTGGAAACACTTAGAGTGGAGGGATCTGGATGAAACTTGGTGGGAAGAACAAGCACAAGTTCTAGATACGTCATTGACATAATAGGACGGGATTCCGGCACTGTGGGGGCGTTGGGGAGGGGGGTGGACAGATATTTAGTAAGCGCGCGAGTTCGGTACTTCCTGATGTGCTAGGACAATGAAACTTAGTAGGCATGTCGGCGACCCGAATAGATTGACTTGAGAATAGTCGTTTCCTCGATCCGACCATCATGGGAGGAGTGGAGGGATTGGGAATCCACAATCTAGTGGCACGGGCAGGTTTTGGGGATCCCAAAACGTAAGTGGAGGGATACCTATCACATCGCAAAGTTGTCCGTCCGTCCGTCTGTTAGCACGATAACTCTTGAAGGGGTTGAGATATTTTGATCAAACTTGGCACGAGGACTCTTTAGGTCAAAGTACAGGTCAAATTCGAAGATGGGCTGCGTAGCTTTACATCTAGGGGTGGGGGAGGGGTTTGAAATTAAGGGGAATAAAAAATTTGTTTTAAAAGCTAATGAAATAGTCGAATTAGGGGTAGGAGACATGCTGAATCCGAATATGAAATTATTTTCTCGCCGGACAAATAGTTCACCCGGAATCCGGCGAAAACCGGAAAATTGGTGTAAAGTAAAAGTTTAGTATGAAGTTGATTGGAGGTTCGATTTAGGGGCAAAGAGACGTGCTGAGTGCGAATATGAGAATTATTTTCTCGCCGGACAAATAGTTCGGCCGGAATCCGGCCAAAGCCGGAGAATTCGTTTAAAGTAAAAGTTTTCTTTAAATTTGATAAGATGTTCGATTTGCGGGTAAGAAGACATGCTGAATGACAGTTATTTTCTCATCGGACGTATAGATCGCTTGGAATGCGGCTGAAACCGGAAAATTTCTTAAAAGTAAAAGTTTAATCTGAAGTTGATTAGAGGTCGGATGTAGGGGTAAGGAGACATGCTGAACTCGTTTTTGAGCTTTATTTTTTTGCCGGACAAGTAGTTCCGGAATTCCACCGATACCGGAAAATTGTCAGAAGTAAGGCAGGAAGTTTCGATCTGCTTCGTCAAAATAGATTGGACTTAAAGGGGTAAGTACACATGCTGATCAATCCATATCTGAACTTGGTTTTCTCATATGATTAATTATTTGGCCTTAATCTGTTTCTAAATTTTAATAGTAAAGGTTTTGAAGTAGTCTGGCGAAGACTGGATCTGGCGAAGACGAGACTCAACTGTATGGATCAAATTTAAACTTTTGGGATCCCATCGAAACCTTTGGTCTTGTTTTAACGGGTGATTGGATTCAAATGAAATTTGGCAAGTGGAAAGAGTTTCGTCTCAGATGTTCCATGTCAGGTCCGGGCAGAATCCGGAATCTTGAGGTATATATACCTTTCCAACGGGTGATCGGGATATTTGGAAAGATGCCGTGTCTCAGACGACCCAGTACAAAACCGGATCGGATCCGATGACTCTTGCGGGAGCCGGAGTGGGGAACCGGAAATCTTGGGAAACGCTTAGAGTGGAGGGATCGGGATGAAACTTGGCGGGAAGAACCAGTGCAAGTCCTAGACACATCGTTGACAGAACCGGACCAGATTCGAACACTATGTGGGAGTTGGGGGGGGGGGGCTTAATTCTGGCGACCCCGGAAGTTCGGAATCTCCTTATGTTCTAGGACGATAAAACTTGCAAGACCTATCAGGGACCCGAACAGACTGACTTGAGAATAGTCGTTTCCCCAATCCGACCATCATGGGCAGTCAAACTTGATGGACAGGAAGTCTTAAGTCGGAGATACGACATTCATGTTTCCGAGTCATATTCAGCCACGGTGGGCGGAGCTGGAAGGGGAGTCCCGGAAATTTTGTGGCTCGCATAAGGGTCAAACAAGTAGAGTAATTTTAATGAAACTTGGAAGATACAGAGATCATATGCCCTAGATGACATATTTTAAGGTTTGAACCGGATCCGACCACGATGGGGGATGGGGAGAAGATTTCCTGGGAGTTTCCCAAAAATGCTCAGATTCGAGTGAAAGATAGGTGGTAAGAGAAAATGCTTCAGATGATCAAGTTAGGATTCCAGACCAGGTTCGGCCGCGGTATATGGGGAACTGGAAGGGGGTACCGGAAATCTTGGACACGTCTAGGGACATAGCGAGTGGATTTCTTGGGTTGAAACTTAGAAGGTTGGCGATGGATTGGAGGCGATGTTGGAAATTTTCAGACTTGAGTGGACCTAGATTCTTAATTTTAGGTCCGAACCACCTTTTGTGATGGCGGGGTGTTTTGTGAAGTTCTCTTTTACTTTCTTGTACCACCTATTCGTAACAAGTGCCATATGAGCTCGTAGCTCTTTTTTGTTCTAGTTCTGGTTCAGTTGTAGTTCTTTCTTTTTATTTTTATTTTTTTCATTATTAGATTAATTTGTTAGAAGTTAGTTCCGTGTTGTTTTTGTATCGTGTGATGACTTTTCGTATATTATTTTTCCTCTTTTTCGTACTTACTCCGTCTTTTTCTTTGTAGGTGTATGACGGGTCATAAATAAGTTATTATTATTATTATTATTAAAAATGAAAGAGGACGTATACAATTATCGCAAGGAGGGAGTATTTACAAGGCGATTTTCAAACCTCATATGTGATGAATCGTGTGCTAATTACTCACTGATGAATCACTATGCTCATGGAGGGAAACTACCAGTGGCGCCAATTCTTTAAAGCTCAGCGGCCAATTTTGGGTCCCAATTCAAGGTTTATTACACATAATCGAAATTCAACTTCGAATTTTTCGAAATTTGTTTACGACTATAAGTAAAGTCGTAACTTAGCATTTTTGCCTTTCAAACCTATTTAGTGGCAAAGAACTGACATCAAGGAGGAAGATTTTGAACTTTAATGTCACTCCTGGAATTGACAAAATTAGGAGTTGCGGATTTAGCACAAACCATGAGCAAAGGGGTTAGAGACTCTGCAATCACCAACCTGAAGGAAGTGAATGCCTTTTGTAGTTTTGTCACTATTTGCAAAACTTCAGTGGAAGGGAAAGCTCAAAACAGAAAGTAGTGTTGGTTTGAAACAGAAACAGCGAATTTGAGGCAGACTTAATAAAAAAAAAAAAAAAAATCCCCAGGCTATGGTCTTAAGACAGATGCTATGAGACCCGAGGGCAAGGATAGCTGTATTTCACATTGCCCATTTCAATCCACTTTCTTTTAATCTCGGGTGTCACAGCAGGAGGAAAATGGATTTAGCTCCATAAAAGAGCCAAGTAGGCATTTCCCAAGCTCTACAGACTAGGAAAGAGAAACACTAATTTCCAGTTCCACGTCTTGAATTACGTCGTCAAAATTCTCTACCAGTAGCCTAGTCTCATTCCAGAAGGATCCTTGAAATGCAGCTGTTCTCCAAAATGTGTCTCCATCCTGACCCATAACATTACGTCGACACTCCCGAGTCCCGGCCATAAGATACACGGAGTCGGCAACGGGCAAAATAGCACTACGGTCATCCTATTTCAAAGGAAAACGGGGCTAGATTAGCCAATCAAAATAAAGCTCATTATTCTAGCTCAATGCGCGACGTTGCAAGACATCTCTACTCCAAATAATCTACTAGCTCCAAAAAAGAGCTAAGTAGGCTATGCATTTCGCGAGCTCGACAAGAATGAGAAGAACTAATTTCCAGTTCCCTCTCACGAACAATGTCGTCAAGAAATCAAGATGCTCTAGGAGCCTTTACTTATTCCAGTTTCATTAAAGCACAAGTAGCAGTAGACACACTTCCATCCAAACATACGCGACTCATAGGAATTTCCTTGGTGATGGAATCCTTAAATAAAAAAATCCTTGGTGATGAAATTGCTCATCTCCCAGATGAAGAACACGGACAAAATTTGCATAAATTCTGAATAATAGGCTCATCACAAGCAATACGCGACCCGCTTTTTTGTCAAGCAATACGCAATACGCTTTTTTGTCAAGCAATACGCGACCCGGGTTTTTGTCAATCGACCTTGTGTCCCCGGCTTGACCCTATTTATTTTGATTTTATACAGAAGTGTAAATTAAACCTTGAACCTTGAACCTTGAACCTTGATCCGTCTTGAAGAGCTTAAAGCACAACTCCTATTAGAAATGATCTTTTCACTATGAAATGGATCAGAAAAAAACTTTCTCGAAAATATCATTACTTTCCATCTGAAGTTAGCGATTTTCTTGCTAGCGGTTGACGACTCTGCACAGCTTTTCTGCTCTCCGATGCGGCGGCTGGGCGCAAAGCATTTGAAAACTGAACGCGCCGTGGATAAACAGTACGAAACTAAGCAAATGAAATTAGTCCCAAACAGAAGATTCTCATATTCTTGTGTGTGAAAGAGTTTTAAGCGAACGTTGAAGATTCTGGCAAACCTTGAGTTGTGTAACGGGCTCGGCATGGCCGAACATCACAAAAATTTGTTGGCACAAAAGGAAAGATTGGAGAAAGATGGGGATTTCAAAAGCTTATAATTCCATAAGGGAGCTAAATACATTATAAAAGACAGAATAACTTTAACAACGGCAAATCAAACAATCAGCGTCGTGCCGACATGGTTTACAAGATTGACATACGACATTCGAAATATTGGAAATGAGAATGGATGGAAGGGTCAGGGGCGTTGAGTAAAGCCGTAATAGAGCTAAGACGGGTCCTCAAAATCCCCGGTGACAGGGCAGGACAAATAGGTTTCGAACTAATTTTCTTTTATTTGGTTTTCCCACTTTTCAACCGGGGTAGGCACAATTTGAAATAATTTACGTTTAACATCCAATTCGGAGAACGGGTAGTGTGTCAACCAGCGAGTCAACCAGCGCCCGCCAACAAGAAAATCGCTCGCTTTACGGGTCACATATTGCTATTTACGGAAATCCATATTTCTGAGATACACTGTCAGAACAGATAGCACGAGGATGCGCAGTTTCAACAGTTGACACTCAGCGTGTTAGCTGTTATGTTTCTCAAACGCTACGAAGTGAAATATTATGCATACAGGAAAAGCCGAAACACCGCCGGAAAAATATCTGCTGACTTTTTGTTCGTCGTCATAATATCGGGAAGGTCAGCAGATGTTTTTTTCGGCGGTTTCTCTTCCTAGCAATGCTTGTTGTGCATTGACAAAATCGCGATCGATAACATCACAAGTGTTATCTGTTTAAAACTGAGCATCCTTATGTTACCTGTTATAAAACTTCTGACAGTATAATGTATCGTCAAAAGATCATTTCTGGTAAGAGTTGTGCTTTAATACAGAACAAGAGCTACGAGCTCATATGGCACTTGTTACGAGTAGGTGATGCAAGAAAGTAGATGAGAATGTCACAAAATACCTAGAAATAGGATATCTAGTTTCACTCGAGTCTGAGTATTTCTGGCATTGCGTCGGATCATCTAGGGCATATTACTTTTCTACCTTATAAGTTTAGATCCACCTCGTTTGATTCCTAAACGTGCCACACTCTTTCCGGTACCCTCCTCCCTCCCTCCAACTCCCCCTGCCACGGCCGAATCTGGTTCGGACACATAAATTAATCATCTAAAGCATCTTCTCTTACTACTTATCAAGTTTCACTCGAATCTGAGCATTTTTCGGGAAATTGCTCGAGCAGCGTGCTCGGATTCGGTCCGAACCCTAAAATATGTCATCTAGGGCATATGACTCATCATAAATCGGGATCACTGGAATTCCGGGAAACTTCCTCCAACTCCCCCCAAAGATCCCCGGTAAGATCTGGTTCTATCAAGAACGTGTCTACAGGGCTATGCTTGTTTTTCTTACCAAATTCTATCCCAATCCCTCTAAGCGTTTCACGAGATTTCCGGTGGCCCCTCCAACCCACAAGTATCGGATCCGATCCGAACTTCACACGGAACATCTGAGACGATAGCTCTTTCCACTTGCCAAGTTTCATTCAAATCCGATCACCCGTTCAAAAGTTATGCATGCCACTAGATTCCGGATTCCCCATCCCTCCACGCTCCCCACGATGGTCGGATCGGAAAAACAACTACTCTCAAGGCAGTCTGTTCGGGTCCCTGACATGCCTACCAAATTTCATCGTCCTAGTACCAAACTCGCGGGATCACCGAATTCCGCCCTCCCCCCCCCCCCCCCAACTCCCCCACAGTGCCCAAATCTGGCCTGGTTATGTCAACGATGTATCTAGGACTTGAGCCCACCAAGTTTCGTCCCAATCCCTCCGCTCTAAGCGTTTCCCAAAATTTCCGGTTGCTCCCTCCAGCTCCCCCCCCCCCAAAAAAAAAAAAATCACCGGGGCCGGTCCGGATTTTAAATGGGTCGTCTGAGGCAAAAGATCTCTCCAAATATCCAATTTGCTATTCGATCACCCATTCGAAAGTTATACATACTGACGTATCCGTTGTAAACATTGTCTGAATAAATGTTTCAAAGTCAGCTTGGGCTCAAAGAATAGTTATACATACCTCTACATACCTCAAGATTTCGGATTCCCCCTCCCTCCACTTCCCCTACGATGCTCGGATCGGGGAAGTGACTATTTCCAGCTTAATCATTTAAGGTCCCTAATATGCCTGCCAAGTTTCATTGTCCTAGCACATCCGGAAGAACGAACTATGCGGGATCACAGGAATCCCCCCCCCCTTGACCCCCCACAGTGCTCGAATCTAGTCCGGTTATGTCAACAATATATCTAGAACTTGTGCTTGTTGTACCCACGAAGTTTCATCCCGATCCGTCCACTCTAAGGGTTTTCCAAGATTTCCGGTCCCCCCCCCCTCCCGCTCCCCCCAAAGTCGCTGGATCCGGTCCGTATTTTAAGCGGGTCGTCAGAAACACAAGGTCCTTCCAAATATCAAGTTTCATTAAGATCCGATCACCCGTTCAAAAGTTATAAATACCTCTAGATTTCGAATTCCCCCTCCCTCCAATCCCCCCACGATGCTCAAATAGATGAAGTGGCTATTTCCAACTTAATCTTTTGGGGTTCCTGATATACCTGCCAAGTTTCATCGTCCTAGCTTATGTGGAAGTGCCAGAACTAGCAAAACCTGGACAGACCGACAGACAGACGGACAGAAATTGCGATCGCTATATGGCACTTAGCCGAAGGGCAAGTGCCATAAAAAGGTTTCTAGCACCAATTCGGAGCCAAGTAGCATATCCCGAGCTCAGGAGCTAATAAGAAAATGAACTGAACTGCAGTTCCATCCGTAATAAGTACTTTCAGTCCGTGTCTCCTCGCAGAAGACTCACTAGTTGCGTTTTTGCAGATACCATGGTATCTGATACCACGGTCTAAAGTCGTTTTTGCAGTTATCGCGGTATCTGACTCCACGGTCAAAAGGCGTTTTTGCCGTTTTGGTGGTATCTGGCCAGTTATCATGGCATCTGAAAAATTCATCTCACTTTCATCAATTTTTGTCAAATTGGTGGGCACGAAGTTTGGCACATAGTCGTGTGACTGAATATCAGTTTTTCTTTTGGGATGATTTCGAAAAGCGCAATTTCGGCAATTGTCGGTTTTGCAGAGCAAGTGTACCATCAGATACCCCGGTTACTGCAAGAACGACTAATTGCAGATTCAGTTACCGTGGTAACAGATACCATGGTATCTGCAAAAACGGAACTATTGAAATGCAGCTATTCTCCAGGAATTGGCTCAATCGTGACCCTCTTTCATAATCCAAACATCTCAAATTCAAATTTCAAATAACGTGGGAATCTCTACCTAGGAAACACTGCAGTAAATAAGGTCGTAATATTGTGGAAATAAATTAGTTTGAAATAAGGTTACTATCAGTTTACCCAATATCACGTAACACTGCGCGTCATGTGCCGGCAATAAAATGGTTGTTTAGAAGAGAATAAATTAGAACAACAGCTAAGAGCGCATATGACACTAGTCGGACTCCATCAATCAAGTCTGATTGATTGATTTATTGTATAATTCAGGTACAAAATTTCGTAGTTGTCCAACCAAATTGTTTGACCTTTGTCAATTGTTAAAATCAAATTCGTAATCAAAATAAAAAGTAAACCATTGAAGTCAACAACCGAAATAAAATTCATAACAAAATAACTAAGACAAAATAACATTATTGTAAAAATCAACAAATTTCGGAATGAAGCTATTACAATATCTTTCCCGGTTACATGCGATCGGATTGAGCTTCGGGACTTTGGTGGATACTTGCCTTGGTGGCCTTGGGCGTTCAACCTCAAAATCCGGGGGTAAAAGGGAATTTCTGGGAATATACCCGCCGGGCGTTTCCGGGAAATTCCGGTATCCTCCTCCGACTCCCCACTGAGGCCAAATCCGACCGAGACCCAATATAGACCAAACGTAGTACATTCTAACTTTTATCTCAATCCCTCCCCTCGTTTCATCCCCAGGCAGGCCACACAATTTCTGGGATCTCCCTCCAACTCCCCCTGTGATCTAGGGTGTCTTCACTTAAAAGTGTTAAGTGTCACTCGAATCTGAGCATTTTCTGAAAGATCCGGTACCATTCTCCCACCGCAGTCGGATCCGGTCCGGAATACAAAGTGGGCCATCTAGGGCACATGAACTTTCTACATTTCAAGTTTCATTCCAATCGCTCCACTCCTTTGGTCCCTACGCAAGTCACGAAATCCCCCCCCCCCCCCCTCCAAACACACACACAACAGCCGAATCCTGTTAAGACGAACAAATGGATCATCTAAGTGTCTTCTCTGACCACTCATCAAGTCCGATCCACCGAAAGACCCGTTCGCAAATTAGGCAAGCCACAAGGTTCATATCCTCCTCCCCCCCCCCCCCCGCCGATGGTTGAATCTGGGAAAGGAAAGTTTCTTACAGCACTTGTTTCATCGCTTTCGCTGAAGTGCTCAAACTTGAGCGATAAGGCTGCAAGTGCCATAACAAAACAAGTGCGCAAGCGCTCAAACATGGAGTGGACAGAGCAGATCAACCAGTTCCAATCTCACTATATCATGATCTAGAAAACATGCTTACGTCTGAACCCAATAGAAAGAATTGGCTTCAACAAAAGTCTATGTACCTTGGGAGTGCTCTTATGTTTTGAAAACTGGAAAAAGAGGCTGGATAGAGTATTAGTCAGGTATATTTTCATCTAGGATGCGAAGACATTTAAGCATATAACCAGTCTCAGTTCTACCAAATATCATGGGAGTACCATGCCCAAAAATTGAGATTTGTCTATGACTGGTACCTTCCAAAAGAAGTGACGTCGCGAGGTCCTTGAAGACGAGAGTCGACGTTAATCAACAACATCAACAACAAGATGTAGAAAAAAGAGATGAGTTTGAAGACACTATTAGGTATAGTTATTTTTAGCTTCCGGGGAGGGAGGGGGCGAGTCGACGATATAAACCCCCACAGTCAACCCCCTTCAATATTAGAACAAACGCCTCTCCCCGAAATCTCTGACTGTAGGACAGACAATGACAGGAGATCACATAGCTTAGATGGAATGTTATTTAAGGGAATTGAACCTGTAAAAAGTTTCTCCGAGTAAGGATTAAAGTTAACTGCAGTATTTACTACTGGGATTGATCTATCTCTACTGGGATACGATTAATCTACATTAGAGATAATCTTCTCTCAGTAGACAAGATTAATCCCAGTACCAAATACTGCAAGATTTTTTGTACAGTGTTTGTCCCTCTTCTATCTGACTTGTGTAGTGGTTCGCGAACTATGTTCATAAGACACTTTATAGTTCAGTGGTGAAGCAGTGGCCTGGAAAGCCTAGTGTTCTGGGTTCAAGCCCCGGCTGCGGAGTACTTTTCTCTTTTAGTTCACTACCTATAAATACAAAATGTCAGACCTTTGGTGAAGTAGAGGTGCAATAAACTTCTTTAATAGGTACTTCTCTTGTTCTTTTATACCTGTGAAACCCTCAAATTAGAAAAATAAATTAGAAAGTTAAAATCCGATAAGAGCCATTTAGTTTCAGCAGCTTTATAGGCTAATTGCCATCCTTTCTATAGCTTCCTGAACAATAAGTAACTAACCTGTCGAAATGCATCTTGGTGTATCTCCTCCAACCTAGTGTTGAAGTACTGGTCAACGAAAGCCCAATACTCTTCTCGCTTTCTCTTCATTGCTGGTTCTCTCCGCTCTACGTTCGCGGGTAAATAGCCCTAAAAAAAACTGAGTTTGACCGTTTTTGTCTACCCTTTCTTGGACATGCCCACCAGTCCTCCCTATCTCCGCTAGGAGGTCTCTCCATCTCGTGACAAGAACTAGAAGTCCAAGTGAAGGAATGCTCTGTTCCGGAAACGGAGACAATCCTGCAGGGAAAACCTAAGTTGCGTTTTTTTTTATGTAGTTTCGGCGTAGTTTCGCTTAAAAGCCGTTTTATTTGTCCGTTCCATTTGCTGTAGTTTCGAACCTGAAACTACAGAGCTCAAACTACAAACTCGTTTGACTTTTCGGAAACAAGAACTCAATAAAACGCAAGTAGACGAAACTAGAGTCAAACTACAAACTTTGACGAAACTAAAGTGCATAAAAAAACGCAACTCTAATCTTCTGCTCTCACATAAGCCAGAGAAATACATATTTAATAGTGCTAAACGGATACGTCAGCTGAATTTTATTAGAGCTATAATTTAGCCCTTCTTGGCAAGGGTCCTCTTCAGGCTCAAAACCGATCAAGTTGAAAAAACGAACTTGTGGGAAAACTTGAAGAACTTGATGCGGTTTTGAGCCTGAAGAGGACCCTTGCTTGGGCTGATGGAATATTATTTTTTTTTACAGAGAAATACAATTTCTCTCATCTCGTTGTCTTACTGTTGTTTAGCTAATTTTTACGCGGTAGGGTACCAGTTGCGCAATTCGTACTATGTCGCGTAATAACGCACTTAAATGGGTTCACTTCGGATCAGAAACTTAAATAAAGATATAATAGAGGCATGCTTTACTTCTATATATTTTGGATCTTGCTTTTGCCTCCTGCCTCTAAAACAGTCAAATGGGTATGATAATTAAGAACTAAGTAGTGCCACATGTTTCAGGTTTGTTTCGACACAAAGAATTAAACCGGATATGTTTAATTTCGTCTGTTGTTTATTTTTGGACGTTCTGTTTCTTCGGCTGGAAGGTTCGAACTACTAGTACGCCTAAAGTGATGCAAAACTATTGCAAGACTAATGATGCCGTATTTTGCCGTTTAAGCCTGCAAACGCAACTGAGCAACAAGAGCGACGAGCTCATATGGCACTTGTTACGAGTGGGTGGTAAAGAAAGTTGATGAAAACGTCACTAACTACCCCGCCATCCAAAAATGTGGTTTGGACCTAGATATAGGATATCTAGATTCACTCAAGTCTGGACATTTCTGGCATCGCCTCGGATCATCTAGGGCAAATGACTTTTCTACTTTCCAAGTTTCAACCCAATAGATCCACTCGTTTCGTCCTAGACATACCGCATGATTTCCGGTACCCCCCCCCCCCCCCAACTCCCCGCATGCGGCCGAATCTAGTTGAAGTCCTAAATGGATCATCTGAAGCAATTTCTCGTACACCTATCAAGTTTCACTCGAAACCGATCATTTTTATTTGAACTTCCGATTCTCCCCCCCCCCCACCGTTCTCGGATCCGGTTTGAAACCTAAAATATGTCATCTAGGGCATATAACTTCTCTATATTCCAGGTTTCATTTAAATCGTTCAACCTGTTTTACCCCTATGCGAGCAACATCATCTCCGGGTCTCCGATCCCAACTCCCCCCACTGTGGCTGAATACGACTCGGAAACATAAACTCCGCATCTCTTGACATCTCCTCTTCGCGCCCACCAAGTTTGACTGGAATCGGAGCATAGCCAACTTGCACCCCATTCCGACCATAGCTGGTTCGGACTTTGTGCCTGTCAAAAGCCCCCCCCCCCCCCTCCACCCAGGAAGTCAGTGGTTTCTGGATTCCTCTTCCGACAACTCTCTAAAATGATGTTCGGGTCCCAGAACACAAACTTTCCTAGGGGGGATCCTTAAGTCACTAATACGCCTGCAAAGTTTCGTGGGATCCTTAAGTCACTAATACGCCTGCAAAGTTTCATCGTTCTTAGAACATCTGGAACTATCCTAGCTGCATGGTGATAACCGGAATTCCGGGGACCCCCCTCCAACTCCCCCCACAGAGCTCCAATACGATCTGGCTCTGTCAATTAAGGCCTAATGCGTGTTTTCCCCGCCAAGTTCCATCCCAATCCCTCAACTTAGCTCTAAGCGTTTCAAAAGTTTTACGGTGCCCCCCCCCCGGTCCACCCACAAGTTTTAAATCCGGCCGGGACTTGACATGGAACATCTGAGACGATAGCTTTTTGCACTCAACAAGTTTCATTCAAATCCAATCACCCATTCAAAAGCCGCTCATGCCACTAGATTCCGGATTCCCCGTCCCTCCACTCCGCCCCCGATGGTCGGATGGAGGAAACGACTATTCAGAAGGTAATAAGTTCGGGTCCCTGACAAGCCTACCAAGTTTCATCGCCCTAGCACATCAGGAAGTATCGAACTCGCGCGATCACTAGAATCCCGGACCACCGCCCTAACTCCCCCACAGTGCCCGAATCCGGTCCTATTATGTCAATGACATATGTAGGACTTGTGCTTGTTCTTTGCACTAAGTTACATCCCGATGTCTCCACTAGAGGGTTTTCCAAGATTTCCGGTTTCCCCCTCCGACTCCCCCCCCCCCAATTTCACCGGATCGGGTCTTATCCGTCCGAGGCACGAGGTCTTTCTAAATATCAAATTTCATTTAAACCCGATCACCCGCTCGATAGCTGAGCTTGCCACTAGATTCCGGATTCCTAATCCCTTCACTCCACCCACGAAGGTCGGATCAGGGAAACTACATTCTCAAGTCAATCTTTGCCCCCCTGCAAAGTTTCATCGTCCTAGCACATCAAGAAGTATCGAACTCACGGGATCACTAGAGATTCGGACCCCCCCCCCCCCAACTCCCCCACGGTGATCAGATCCGGTGCGGTTATGTCATTCAAGTATCTAGGACTTGCGCTTGTTCTACCCGCCAAGTTTTATCCCCGAACCCTCCACTCAAAGCGTTTCCAAATATTTCAGGTCTGCCCCATCCCCCAATGTCACCATTTAGATCCGACCACCCGTTCTTACGTTAAAAATACCTTACATTACCTTGCCTCACCTTCACTAGAAGTTCGCACCCCCCCCCCCCCCCCCAACTCCCCCAACCGATCCGGTCCGGTTATGTCAATCACGGATCTAGGGCTTGTGCAACTCCCCTCAATGGCACCGGATCCGGTCTGAATTGAAAGTCAAGTTTCATTAAGAACCGATCACCCGTTCGTAATTTAAAAATACCTATTTTTCCGAATTCCCCCTCCCTCCCCTTCCCTCCAGATCGTCGGATTGGTGAAGCGACTATTTCTAATTTAATCTGGTCCGGTCCCTGATCAGGGTTGCCGCATCAAAAATATTTAGAGAGTGAACTTTTGGCCCAAAACATACGAGTGAATTGGGAGTGAAGTTTATTTTCATGAAATGTTCACTTTTGGTCGGAGTTCGCTCTGTAAAAAAGACACATCTTAATGCTACTTTCATGAAACAAATTGAAAGAGTCACTTCTGGTCGGAATCCCTGCTGCAAAAATTACAAATTTTGTCATTTTCTGAAATAGAGTGATTTTTATGTCCATGTCGGACATGAGTGACAAAAACAAAATAGAGTGACAATTGACACTATCGTGCGACATGTGGCAACCCTGTCCCTGATACGCCTGCCAAGTTGCACTGTCCTAGCTTATCTGGAAGTGCCCGAACTAGCAAAACCGTGACCGACAGACTGACTGACGGACAGAAATTACGATCGCTATATAGCACTTGGCCGAAGGGCAACTGCCATAAAAATGAGCAACAGATACATCAAAATTAGAATGTGTGGCTTTAATCTGACCTTCTACTATTCTTTGCGCTCGCGGCTTTGTATTAATGTTGCTCTATCCTCTACAGTGTGTTATGGAGACATCCCATAGCACTTTGCTCTGCAATAGTCCTCCTAGTTATTCCCTCCATCTATCGCCTACTTTTCTATATATCTCTTCGGTTTCCATCACCATCATTAATTTCCCGGCATCGTGACAATAGGTCACTCGGTCTTTATCCTAGCTTCAGTTAGCTGCTCGCTAATCCGAGGTCAGGCTTTGATCCATTTCATTCTAAGTATTTTGGCTGCGTAATGAATCCGCAGCCAAGAGTAGTTCTCTTTCATCCTTGGTCGGAGTAAGACCTCCGTTACTCTGTATTATAATTTATGGTAAGGACCAGTTTACATATTTAGTTAGGGACCCATTAGTGCTATATTATATGTGTCACACTCTTGTACACGATTTACATGAGATAAATTAACTATAGACGTTATGGTCCATCTCGGCTAGTAGGCCTCGGGCTTGACTGGATATGTGAATTCCAGCTTCGCTAGGATGTGTGAACCAGCTTGATTAGGGATTTCTGGATTGACTGCGGCTGAGCTATAGAATTCCCTGAGACTTTCCCTTGTCTCTTTTGTCCGGTTTCCTGACTGGTCCTGGGGCTAGTGGGCACCTACGGTGTCAGAATGTCTTCAGCCCACACCCCAGGAGCCTTATCTTCATTAAACCTCGCCTCCACTCGTCCATCTTCTTAACAAGTGGAACAACTCTAGGATGCCAGGCAAGGCTCGCAGCCGGTGTCCTGATTCAAGTACAAGTAAGCAAGTATATTCGGACATCATCATATCTTTCGCACCATCAAAGTTAGGGGACATTCAAAGTAACATGCCCTTACTGCCTCTGTTGCAACTTACTACTTACCGAAAGTATCCTCCAAGCGATTGGTCGAACGGATGGCGGGATTCCTGACCAACTTAAAGACCTCAGCTCTTCCAAACTGGTATTGGACCCTTCAATCAAAGACTGGAACTTGTCGGCTTTCGGCGAGTCCTTATCTAGAAAAAAATACCACATATTACACCAGTCTCAAAATGGCCTGACACCGTCAAAACACATACGGCACCGCTCTTTTACTCCCACTCACCCCAGTACCACCGCAATATATGGAGTGGCCAAATCCTGTCTCGGTAGGTTTAAATAACAAGCGGCACAAGCTACAAAAGGGGGCCGTATACTGGAGGGGAGGGTTAGCCCCCCCCCCCCGAAACATACAATCTTTTTTTTTTTTAGGCTTTAACCTTTGATCTGTCTTTTTTGTATTTTTCGATCCGCGGGCACCCCCCGCCGCCCAAATAAATTCCTGGATACGGGGGATACTGCTACCAGACCTGAATGTTTTATTTTGAAGTCAAAAAATTAATATGTTTCAAGTTTATCATATCTCGGTAACAATCTACGAGATGATACTCGAGTTGAGTTGAGTGTAGCTGACCAAATATCTAGTCTCTACAAGCTAGGGAGACTGCTACTCCGAATTTGTGAAACTACGATTATTCACAGAATAGAATAGAATAGAATAGAATTTTATTTTTCAAAAGTATCTGTCACAGCGTTACCGCCGAATTTGACCTTTTCGTCATACAAAATGAGGAATCACATAAACACTTTGTCACGAAGGTAAAAATTAATATGTTTCTTACTCTTGTACAAGCTTGCAAAATCAAGATTCCACAAGGACGTTCTTAAGTGGGGTTTTGGCAACAGAATTGTTGATACTTGGAACAGCCTTACCGAAAATACGGGTAATGCTGAATCGATCAATAGTTTCAAGTTCATTCTTGATGGAATTTTTAACTCTGATCAGTTCTACTACTCAAACTTTCTTCGAGTTATTTAGAGGCGAAAGCCTTTTCTCTTGCTTTTTATTATTATTATTACTATAATACTATGTATGGTCTCGAAAATATTTCCCCGCGTCCAGATGAGAGTCGCAGACAGTCTGAGCTTTTAGCCGGATATTTCGACTCCTGAAAACATGTAGTAACAGTTTCAGTGCAAACGGTTAATCAGGATTGCCTGATCGCGTAGATTTCAGAAAGACAAAAGCATCGATCCACCAAAGAGTGATTGTCTGACGCCTACCTTGTTGCACTTTTTACGAGTAGACGAGGCTCTGGTCAAACGTTAGTTGTTGTTTTGTGTTTGGTTTTGTCATACACTGTAAAAAGTTTCTCCGAATAGGATGCAGTATTTGCTACTGGGATTAGTCTTATCTCTATTGGGATAAAATTAATCCGAATTAGGGTTAATTTTATCTCAATAAAGACAACATTAATCCGAGTAGAAAATACTGCAGATTTTTTTTTACAGTGTAGATATTCATTTAAAGAAAGAGTTTTATCGGAACTCTTAAGGAAATCAGCTTAGCTGGTTTGACCAAACCCCCCCCCCCCCCTCAAACAAAAATTAAAGATTATCTACTTGGCACTCGTGGAATTAGAGGTCTTTTCGTAGCGAGACTGCAATAAAGTCTTGACAATCACCCACAGAAAGCTCAAGATGTTTTCGCCTCGCCAACCGAAAAGTTTGATTTGCAGCTTTCAGAAAATCACAACCGCTTTTCGCCAAACGTTCCCATTAGACCATCCCTTTGAATCCGATAGTCTCATGCTTACCTGTGGAGGTGATTCGGTTGACAGGATGGCTTCTACTTGTACTTAAATGTGGTCTCCCAGGGACGGAACGGGTAGCTTCAGGCACACGGTTAGGACTTCCATCTGAAACAGAGACAATCAGACAACTGACGACTGACGACTGTCGTACGGATGTCCCAGCCTAAAGCTACATTTTCACTTACCAAATTCTGTAAATACCGGACAACGCGAACAAATTCTTATAAAAAGGGCAGAGTTTAGAAGAAGAAAAATGTTGAGGGAGAGAAGGTACTTTAAGGGTTTCACCGAGTCCAAACTGCAAACAGCCAAGAGTTGCAGCCTCTCCCGGGACATCGGGGTCGGGTCTATGGCCTAGTATAACAACTGGGCTCATCCGAATATCGCAACCAGGGTTCAAGTTCTTTTAATTTTTCAATACAACTAAAAAAAAAATACAGCACTGGGAAGAGAGGTGAACTCGAATCATTCAGATGCCAGTTACACTATATATAACATTAAAACACACGTATATTTGTGACGATACATCTCCGGTTCCCTTCGCCTTTGAGGCTCGGCGAAACTCACAAAAATAAAGTTTCTTATAAACCAAAAATATTTAAATTTAAATACATAAAAAAAGGTGACGGGTACAACACATAAGAGTATATCGGCCAGCTTCAGAAGGAGGTTTCGAGAACATCGACTAACAGAAAACGGTACGCAGGTAGCAGAAAGCACTTATGAACAAAATACACTGTAGTCAGGCTCTACGACCGAACGATTTTCTACTTTTTGCCATTTCTTTTTTTTTTAAGGAGAGGGTTTGTATTTGGCTTTGCTTGAGGATTTCCGTATGTGCTACAAACATTTTAAAATTAAAATGATGGAACCAAACTAAAATACAAGCAAATCTTTCATGTTTTCATGGGGGTTTGCCTCTGATTTTACTGCGCAATTTTCGGCTTGCCATTAGACTTCGGTAACAAACTGCACCTTATACTTTACTGACTAAACGTAATAAGAAAGTTTACGAAAACCTTCTCTCCTATTTCAACCTTCTGTCTTCCAGGGATCCCCGTCGAAAGAGTGAGTGACAGGAATTACGAAAACAAACCCGTTCCGGAAAACTTCGGTTAGTAAGACAGAAGCAAAATAAGCAGAAAAGCAAAGCCTGTATGTTGCCTTACATTCATTTTCTCGCTTCTCTTCTCGTCTGATCAGCTGCACTTTGTCATAGGTCCCATCTCTATGCTCATTTATCACAGACAAAGCTGTTGAATGGATGTCTCTCTTCGATATTTTCAGGTCTAGAAAAATAATACTTTTGTTTTTTCTTTATAGGCTACTGGAATGCCATGCCAGGTTTTATCCCACTTACTCCCTCTAGTTTGAGTCCCACATTGTTCAGCGGCGAAGCGGTAAAAGACTGACCGCCGTAAAACGGATACCGGGAGAAGGAACAGGGAGCTTCCAATGGCGCCGCCAAAATTCACTGAGAAATTCTGCCAGAATAAGAAGAGTGGGAACCTTGAACCATTGAACTTGCTAACAAACCCCGGCTGAAACTCCTTCCAGCACAATCATCCGAACGCCATCTGATATGTTTTTCGCCATTTTAACTCTATTTGACAAGTTTTCAAGTTTGCATAACTTTATTGTACACTATTTGTACACTGTATTGTGTACAAATAATGTACACAATACTATATTGTACACTGTAACTGTATTGTAAACTATTTGACATGCCCTATCCTATTCTTCTTCATGAAGACCATGTGGAGAAATAAACTCTGAACATGAACCATATAATGTATTCCTGCCCACGGGAGAGGATCGTCAAATGAATTCTAACAAGAACTTATAATAATCTGTAGTAGAAAACCAATCTTTCCTTGTCGCAGTTCGTCGATGCTCCAAGGATCAAGGTTCTAGGTTTTAATTATATTCTGTATTAAATTATAATAAACAGAGGGTCAAGCCGGGGACACAATTGACAAAAACCCGGTACAATGTAGAACAAAGCTATTGACATTGACCTGATTCCTAATTTGGCCCCGTCTACGAAATTCCCGATCCGATTGCGATTTGTCCCTCTGCAGATGGAACGCAGCGAAATCAGAAACTGCGCTACTGACTGAACACGCTACCACGCCGTTTCAAATTTTGCTGCTTCATTTGTAGCACACTATTGTTATTAATTAACGAAGTCATAATGTACACGTAGAAAGAGTTTGCAACAGAGAAAATGAAGAAAATATTCACCACTAAGTCTCTCCAAAATATTCAACTATTTCAGTGGCCACGCCCTGTCCGGACTACTATGTCACGCTGAATCTACGCAGTGGAAAGTCATAACTACTATACCGAATCAAAATTTCAATATCTTCGTTATTTTATTACATTTTTATGGCACTTGCCCTTCGGCCAAGTGCCATATAGCGATCGCAATTTCGGTCGGTCGGTCGGTCCGTCGGTCGGTCCGTCGGTCGGTCCGTCGGTCGGTCCGTCGGTCGGTCCGTCGGTCGGTCCGTCGGTCGGTCCGTCGGTCGGTCGGTCCGTCGGTCGGTCCGTCGGTCGGTCCGTCGGTCGGTCGGTCGGTCCGTCGGTCGGTCGGTCGGTCCGTCGGTCGGTCGGTCCGTCGGTCGGTCGGTCCGTCGGTCGGTCGGTCCGTCGGTCGGTCGGTCCGTCGGTCGGTCGGTCCGTCGGTCGGTCGGTCCGTCGGTCGGTCGGTCCGGGTTTTGCTAGTTCGGGCACTTCCACATAAGTTAGGACGATGAAACTTGGCAGGTATATCAGGGACCCCAAATGATTAAGTTGGAAATAGTCATTTCCCCGATCCGAGCATCGCTGGGGGAGTGAAGGGAGGGGGAATCCTGAATCTTGAGGTATTTATGACTTTTGAACGGGTGATCGGATATCAATGAAATTTGATATTTGGAGAGATCTCGTGCCTCAGACGACTCACCTAAAATCCGGACCGGATCCGACGACTGTAGGGGGAGCTAGAGGGGAGAACCGGAAATCTTGGGTAACGCTTAGAGTGGAGGGATCGGGACGAAACTTGGTTGCAAGAACAAGCACAAGTCCTAGATACATCGTTGACATAACCGGACCGGATTCGGGCACTGTGGGGGAGTTAGGGGGGGCGGAATTCGCTGGTCCCGCGATTTCGGTACTAGGACCATGAAATTTGGTAGGCTTATTAGGGACCCGAACAGACTGCCTTAAGAATAGTCGTTTTCTCGATCCGACCATCGTAGGAGGAGTGGAGGGATGGGGAATCCGAAAATTAGTAACATGCATAACTTTGGAAGGGGTAATCGGACGTGCATGATACTTGACAAGTGTCAAGAACAAGTGCCTCAGATGTCCCTTTTCAAATCCGGATCTGATACAATGACGGGGGGAGAGCTGGAAGGGGGCACCGGAAATTTTCTGAAAGGCTCAGATTCGAGGGATCGGGATGGAACTTGGTGGGAAGAACAAGCTTAAACTCTAGGTATATTACTGACAAAACACGACTGTATCGTGTCACAATGGGGGGAGTTGGAGGGGGTTTACCGGAATTCCGGTGATCTCGAGTTAGGGTACTTCCAGATGTGCTAGGACCATGAAACTCGGCAGGCATTTTAGGGATTCTACCATATCATAGTCCCTTCCCCGGTCCGATCATCGTGGGGGGAGTAGAGAGGTGGGGAATCCGGAATCTAGTGAAAAACAATGTTTACAACGGATACGTCAGCTATGATTTTTCATCAGCGATATTTCGGCCCTTCTTGGCAAGGGTCCTCGTCAGGCTGTCTTTATGAAACTGTTTTTATGAAAAAAAATCAACTGCTTTGAATCGTCAGCCTGACGAGGACCCTTGCCAAGAAGGGCCGAAATATCGCTGATGAAAAATCATAGCTGACGTATCCGTTGTAAACATTGTTTGAATAAATGTTTCCAAGTCAGCTTGGGTTCAAAGAATATTTATAGGAATCTAGTGACATTAACAATATTGGAACGGGAGACTGGACGTGCAAAAAACTTGGTAAGTATTAAGAACAAGTGTCTCGATGTTCGGTTTCAAGTCTGGACTGGATCTGATCACTTGGAGGGGGGGAGCTGGAGTAGGCACCGGAAATCTCGTGAATCGCTTAAATTCGAGGGATCGGAGTTGGACTTGGTTGGAAGAACAAGTGTAAACCTTAAATACATTCCTGACAAGACAGAAACGGATCTTGTCACGGTGGGGGAAGTTAGAGGGGGTTTCCCGGAATTCCGGTGATTTCTAGCTAGGGTTCATCTAGACGTACTAGCACCATGAAACTTGGCAGGCCTATTAGGGACTCTTTAACATATTGACTTGAAAATAGTCCCTTCCCCGATCCGATCATTGTGGGGGGAGTCAAGGGATGGCGAATCCGGAATCAGGTGACATTCATAACTTAAGAACGGGTGATCGGACGTGCATGAAACTTGACAAGTGTCAAGAACGAGTGTCTCAAATGTTCAGTTTAAAGTCCGGAGTGGGACTAATCACTGGGGGGGGGGAGCTGGAGGGGACAAACATGCTAATTGTTCCGACAAGTGCCATATGAGCTTTCAGCTCTTGCTGAAATTAAATGAGTTCATATAGGGTCATTCCAACGAAATAAAGCCAGGCAAAAAAATCAACTTCTCAGATTTTGACGAAAATTTCTCAGAATGATCTATGAGAGTCCAGGACCTTGCCTAAAAAAGATTTCGGCGATTTTTTTTTTTTTTTTCTTGGCCAAACATTCCATTGTTGATGGTCGAAAAAGTCATTTTTTTTTAAAAATTCGACAAAAATCAGGGAAATTTAACATGACTTTGAAATTTGTTGAGCTTCTTAGCTACCTTTCGGACTTCAAAATCTCGAGATGTTCAAGTATGTACGTACTCTTCTTTCTTTTTTACGGTAATTTTGGCAAGGTAAGGTTAAAAAAGTGGGTCTTGGTAGATCCAATCCAGAAGAACCGGCCAGATTGCGAAAATTCTGAGATTCCCCATGGGAAATGCATTATTTTTATGACAAAATAAATTAGTCTCACAACCTAAAAATTAAAACTGAGAAATAAATTTCAGCTTTCAGGTCTTACTACCTTACTGTTAGACCACAACCTGTCTGGACCAATTCTTAGCTGTCCAAGGGCCCGAAATCTTCTCTTTGGCCTACTTTCAGAAAGTTACTACAATGCATGCTTTTGCTCTTTTCACGTGTTAGTTTGCGCGAGGGTGGTATATTACTCATATACTTGGTTATACGCAATTCTAAAACGCTAACCGAGTTCCGTTGTCAGTACATTTTTAGTATCTATAGGCTGCAAATTTTAAAGAAACTGAAATTTTATGTTTTCAACTATGCACAAAGAAATGTAGAACACGTTAATATTATGGCGAAGTTACAAGTTTTTCTATCTTCAGTCTATCAACATCTGTTATGTACATTACTCCGGCAGCATTCCGCCAAGCTGAAACTAAGAAACTAGAAACTGAGAAACCAGGGTTAGAGCAGCATTCATTTCTCAATTTTTAGTGGAGTATTCCTTGGAACATTCACTATTGCGAGCGCTGTAGCAGCTTTCGGCATTCGGTTTCCGGTTTTCACCGTATTTTGTGGAGCTCATAACTCGTGAACCGGTGCAAGTATCAAGTTCAAACTTGGTGCACTTGTGGGTATTGGGGACTAGCTGTGCCTTTTGGAGGTCCCACCCCCCACCCCAACCGGGTTCAGGGGCAAATGGGCCCAGATTGCCCAGTGAATAAGGTTAATAACTTGACCAGAACTGGACATAGGACGATGAAATTCCTTGTACATGCAGATCCTAGGGCTGGGAAATTCTTTTAAAGTTGCATAAAACTCACCCCGTTCATGGTCAACTGGGCCCAGATTGCCCAGGAGTAAAGTTCGTTGCCCGTGACAGGAATCAACAGGTATAATGTTGAAATTTGGTAGGTTTGTCAGCATTGGGGTCTCTTTTTAGGCCCAGATTGCCCATTTTTTTTATTGTTTTAACTTGGCAATAATTTGATATAAGGCGATGAAATTTCTTTGTGCTTTTGGATCATAGGGGTTGGGGATATATATGTGACCCGTGACTGGAACCAAACTTTAAGCTGGTATACTTCAGGAACAAGAGGTGTAAATACAAATTTTGATGGGTCCCGACCCCCTGTAGCCCCGACCCCTGTAGCTGGGCCCAGATTTCCCATGAGTTAAGTTCGTCCATGACAGTTCTCAAGTCAAACTCCTGTATATCTGGGGAGATATATCTATGGATGATGATTTTGGTGCAACAGCAACAAATAATACGACGCGTCCTACTTTAATCTTTGATGAACAGTTGGAAACTAAACTGTTCTGTCATATGATCGATGATATACCGTTCTTAATGAATAGTGTGCTACGATTTGGTTTATTGCACTTGTTATCAGAGGCGTTGCGAGCCAAAATGTTTGGGTGGGGGACAAGGCATTTACCGACTGGCTGGTAATTTTTACCCACTTTTTGAGCAGAAAAACGACTGTTTTCCAAGAAAAAAACGACTGTTTTCCAAGAAAAAAAAGACTGTTTTGAAAAATATCGGCTGATTTTCAGAAAAACCGACTGTTTTTACGAAAAATCGACTGATTTCAGAAAAACCGACTGTTCTCCGAACAAAATTAACTGTTTTGACGAAAAATCGCGGCCGACTCGTTTTTTTTTACCGAATAGCCGAAAACATTGAGGGGGGTGTCCTTCCCCCCCCCCCCCCCCCGCCCCCCAGTCGTGACGTCCCTGCTTGTTAATTCCTTGCTAACGGTTTACGGTTTAAAGGGTCGGACTGGCTCAAGCTGTTCGTGCAAGATATTCAGCATTTCTTTGTATTTATACTTGCGGTTTGTTTACATTTAAAGCTTTTAAAGTGGGATGATTACAAATCAGGTTATTTCCATACTTGTTTGGTTATTGGGGATGTGAAATGTGTTGGTTCTAAAGCTGTTTGTATATAAAAAGTTTACTTTCACACTCCACGTCTGAGCGGTGGCGCACTTGTTATTTTTAGGTTGTCAGACTAATTCATTTTGTCATAAAAAGAATGCATTTTCCCAAGAATTTCAGTTTTCTAACATCGCTATTTAAGACCATTTCTGGCTAGATAGCCACAAAAGTGCTAATGCAGAATCGTAGTTCGTTCTTCACTCTACTACCATGGGGAATCTAAGAATTTTTGCAATCTGGCCGGATCTACCAAGACCCACATTTTTAACCTTACTTTGCCAAAATTACCGTAAAAAGGAAAGAAGAGTACCTACATATTTGAACACCTCGAGATTTGAAGTCCTAAAGGTAGGTAAGAAGCTCATAAAATTTCAAGGTCGTGTTGAACTTCCCTGATTTTTGTCAAATTTCTGAAAAATATTGACTTTTTCGACCATCAACAATGGAATATTTCGCCGAAAAAATTTGGGGAAGGTCCTCGACCCTGGTAGATCATTCTGAGAAATTTTCGTCAAAATCTGAGAAATCGATTTTTTTTTTTTTGCCTGGCTTTATTTCGCTGGCATGACCCATACTTTTTCTCCCTCCTTGGCAAAGAAATTATAAAATTATTAGTAAGTACTCGCTACCGGACATCACGGAGAAATTGTCTGTTCTCCACAGAAAACTGTCCGAAACGGCGTATGCGCGTCTGTTGCCCTCTCATGGGCTTATTCCTATGTTTGACTCGTAAGTAGATTTTGTTCGTAGGTGTTTTCCCTAATTATGTCTTCATATTTTCTTTTGTACTCCACTGTTTTCGTCTTGTACGATTTGTGGGTTAAAAATAAATTATTAAATGTTATTATATGCAACCTGTAAGGCGTAGGTACGAGCTTTGAAGGACCTGTCGTACGTATAATGCAAATCCAACCTACTTCCGTAACGTCATTCATTAGTTCTTAAACCCGGAGATCCAAATTTCCTATGTTACATTCTTAACCAGCTAAAAACACCCCACCATCATCGCACTTGCCGCGATCCACTACCATCCGCACTATTCTCCGGACGAGTGTTCACGTGTCATGCTGCTGATGCATAAAAACCGGTTTTATAAATTTTGCCGATCTTGCTAGAAGTCGGTGGGCCTAGGAAAAGGGTTAAAACAGACATGGCCGTCAACATTAATTTAAAAGCCTAAACTTAAAGCTTAACTGAAAAGCAAACTTATTTTTGTATCATTTAGTTGAATACACAAAGTTATTTATACTCTGCTAAGAGATTTTTTGATTTTCCACTATCTGCTCTAGTAGTGTGGTTCAGAATGTCTACGGCTGTCCCCACAGCGCAAATTCTACTATGACGCGGAATATTTGAATCTGAACACAAACGCGGCTTTTCAGTGGGCGGTGATAAGCTTGGTGAAGACTGCTTAGTGCCTGAACAAAAACATTTCATAAATCTTTTTCGTCAAGCATACGGCATAGGTAGTACCGCAAATCTGACAGGGAAATTCCACTATTTCAAAATTGATTATTCGTGAATAGCTGAGCAACAAAGTAACACATTTTCATCGGGTCTTCAGGCCTCCTTAAGTGAATAGGTGAGGCGTAACAAGACTGTCCAATCTCTGCCCTTTTCAGTTAAACTTTAAGTATTCAGACAACCTTGAATATTGGAACATAAACAGTAAATAGTGCGAGGCGTGCTTTAAAGGACACCTGAACAATGAAACCGTACTTGAACACATCATGGAGAATACATTTACAGACATTGCCACGTATAGCATTCTTCTCCTGAGCGTGACGTTTTCAAAATAGGGATGTTCGTTTCTGGAGGTTTGCACATGCAGACTCCAAGACAAACAGCGCAATTCATTCAAATCTTGTACAGCGCTGGCCGGATCGTATTGGAATTTCTTCTAGATATACGTTTAAGCTTAATTGGTTAAAAATATTCCAGAAGGAGGATTGACTGGAGAAATTTGTTCATTTTTAAAATTGTTCGGTACTGAAATAAGGACAGATGCAAAATGGAGCAAAAATCATAGTTTGGAAACACTATTTCGTATTTGGATTCGGTTTTCTGCAGGCAATGTTAACGGAAGTCATACAGATAAGGATGATACTTGGTACTTTACATTCAGGTGTCCTTTGACTACTTCATTTTTGTGAATCTCCAATTCTTCTGCAATTTTTCTGCTATCAAACTCAGGTGGTTTTGTAGAAAGCGTACATGACTAAAGGAAATACCTGAGATTATACAAAACTCGTCATCTCCCGTTTCCCACGCGTCGTTGACACTGGCCTGGTAGTTCTCAAACGGGCAACTGCTGGCATTTGCTGATCCTGTTCTTCCACCAATGCTGTCCTTTCGGGGGCTGGCCCTAAAACAAAAGCAAGTAAAGCCGAGTTGTATTTAGTGTGTTTTTGTATTTTAGTGTGTTTTTAAACTATATGAAAATAATGTAGTCTTGTTTACGTAGATTGTTTTGTTTAGTGTTTAAATGTGTGTATTTTATTGTGTGTATTTTACTCAGACTCCGCTGTTATCCAAAAAGCGGTCAAAAATAAATAAAAATTTGCGTCTTGTCCGTTCCTTATTACCGGTTCCGTTTCACCTTTATGAACCTGTCATAGCCCACCTATAACAATTGTGCAACCAACTTCCGGAATCGCTTCATACATTTCTTACGGTACATTCCAAGCCTCCAACGACATCACACTGATTTTTTCACTCTGCATGTTTCGCTACTTCTGATGTGTTTCATACTCCCGACGACTATATTCGAATAATGTATACAACGGATACGTCAGCTACGATGCTTCATCAGCCCCTTATTAATAACAAAACCGTAGTTGATCAAAATACAGAAAAAAAGCCATTCCTGTCATCGACACAACCGTGCAGCAAAAACAGCGGTCGTGTCAAAAATTAAATCTCAGGACTAGTTTTTTCCCTACAGTGGTATTTGAAAGTAATTTGTCCAAATAAAATATATGTAGTCGGTAGAAGATTCAGTTGTTTACTACAGGTTTGTTTCCTTCCCCGATACGTTGACCCTGAAGATTGACAGCCTGACGAGGACCCTTGCCAAGAAGGGTCGAAATAACGCTGATGAAGCATCGTAGCTGACGTATCCGCTGTATGCATTATTTGAATATATGTTTGAAAGTCAGCTTGGGCTGAAGGAATATTTCTCCCAAGGACTGCTTGCAAGAAGTTTGGTCGCCAGGAAAACAGATTATGTATTTCTTTCCGTGTTTTTTCAAGACGCAACGGACCTAGGGACAGGTAAAACAGTAAAAGCCGTGGGTAATCTGTCAACACTAGAGCCTAGTTATTCAATCATTTTTAAATAGTATATGAAAAATGTTACCCCAGTCCACGACATGTGATTTAGTTTCCACTTACCAGAGGCACTTAGAGAGTAAGCTTGAACTAAAAGGTCAACAGCCTTAACACAGGGTATGGAGTCAATAAGAAGTAGACTTCCTAGTTTTCAAAGCTAGTATAATCGTTTTTGTTTAGCAAATACAACGTATAATCTGGTTTTGTTTGAATGGGCACTGGGGTGGCATATTTTTTTGTGTACCCTCGCCCTCTTTCGACAGGAGAAAGATTTACGGGGTTCACATGTGTTTAGTTTTTCCATTAATAAAATTTATCTCAAGTAAATTCTGTTGGAGGTGAACTTACACACTTGGTGTCAGAACTGGAGGCTGGAAATTCGAAAACAAATTCAAAACTTCGTTCCACCAGATTCCCGAGTCCCAAACATGCTCGAAGTCTTCTGCTTTTATTGTACATCTATACTCATCAGTATCCATTCTCTGTCACAAGTCAATACATACTAGTGCAATCAGGTCTTATCTCTGACCACGCCTTATCAGAAAGAAAAAATAATCCGCACAGTCACATTATTACACCAAAAGATGTCAGCAAAATAGTGAAAGAATTTCGTCGTAAATGAAATGGGTATAACCCACAACCGATAATGATAAGAGCTGATGTCTCCAGCCAATGTACCATGTGAACAAATCATTATCGGGTTCCGGGAAGATTACCCGATAGCTAGCAGATCACCTGCAGTGCAAATCAGCGTAGGGCTATACTTACACTGGAGTGGAAGGCCCCTTTCTCGACAATCTTCTTCCCCTTTACAATTTTCCTTTCCACTAGATGAGTCAAGAAAAAAAGACGCTGGTTTTTGGATTGTAATTTGGACGGATAAGTAAGTAATAAGTAATAGTAATTTATTTATAACCCGTCGTTTTCAGAAAGCGGAATAAATGAAGAAAGTAAATAAATTAACCGATTTGGTCTAACTGAATGAAATGAAGTAAAATGAACTTCCAAACATTTTGTTCATTATTATATTTGACCAAAAAGGATGCCTCCAACACCATATCAGGGACTGGTATGGACAAAATGACCTTAGAAGAGTATCACTTTACTAAAGGATATGTAATGGTAGGCCCTTGCGACTAACTAAGTTATGAACAACCTACGATGGAAATTCTAATATAACCAAGGACAGAGCTCGATAAAAGTGACTATAACATGTCTTGGTTGTTCCTGAACTTACTTTTCCATTCGCGATATTTTTCCGTCATTTTCTACAATAACATATGACAGAAAATTAGTTCATTTGTTCATTCAAAAGATCAAGCTTCAACTTCTATCGAAAAACTTCCCTCCATTTGACACTGATTCTTTGAACTCATTTATGGAGTCAACTGTCACAACTAGTCACAAGCACCTTGAAAATGGCCAAAGACTGTACATCCCTACGCCCCACTCCCACAAAAAGGCACATTGAAGTATGCATATTCTTCTCTTTCTTTGGAGGGGGGGGGGGGGGTCACGCCAGTCTGAACTCACATCTTTATCTTTTTTTACTGCACTTACGCCCTTGGGCAGTGCGTCATAAATTCATTCATTCATTCATCACACAGGGATTTAGACGTCAGACTCCCATCTAAACCTATTGTGTAATAAGATACCAGATCCAACATTTCAGTCACCGAATGTCCGCAACATCATGGCTCGAAAGAGAAAAAAATACAAGTAATGGCTTTGTGTACCAATTAAGTAGATTACCGACACATTCGAGAAAGCCTGGAAATGCAACAGGTACAGGACAAAGTCATTGTGACATCCAGTGTTGGCAGCTTAGGTTACACGATTTTTTTGTAAAACAGAAATAACCTCATTTCTTGTAACGGGTCCATGGCAAACCAAACATTTGTTAAATTTTCTGGCAATTTTTGTGACCAACTGCTTCTGCAATCTGCAAAGGGAACAACAACATTGAAAATTTGAAACTAATGTTGTCTGTACATGACTGTGACTGATAATCTGGATTCGCCATAGAAGCTAAGACATTGACATTCAAACAAGAAGAAAGCAAGAGTTGGAAGAAAAGGTTACAAGAATAAGCTTTACAGAAATGTTCCTTCAGCCCAAGCTGACTGCGAATCATATATGATAGTGCAAAACGGATACGTCAGCTGAATTTTGCTAGAGCTATATTTCGGCCCTTCTTGTTTTCCCACACGTTTGTTTTCCAAATTGAGCGGCTTTGAGCCTGAAGAGGACCCTTGCCTTGAAGGGACGAAATATAGCTCGAACAAAATTCAGCTGACGGATCCGTTTTGCACTATAAAAAAAAAAAAAATAAGACTTACCTCCCTGGAAGAGGTCTGCTACTTCGTTTCCAAAATGTTTGCTCCATAGACATACTTTCAATCAACAGTCCTTCCTTTTCACAGGCAATCACCTCACCCTAGTTCAGACCACAGAAACTTTGCTTTCCACCATAAGGATATCTGAAAAGAAGTAGTGTATTGTTGTCGGAGGAACGGTGATGCGTGGTGCCTTCTAATTAAGTAAAAACAAAAAATATAGCAGAGAATCAGGTCACACAAAAAGATAGAATAGGCTACTTTAGTTTACCGTGGCAAACTGATATACTTTGTGGAAATTCCGGTACAAGTCCATATCTAAATTTCCAATGTATGATTCCTAATTTTTTCACACATGATGATAATTTTTAATGGAGTGTTTAATTATGAACAATCCAAAAAACGGTTTTCAGAATTTATCGTCCATTCATTTACAAGTCCATATCCAACTTTCGCAGGTATGATTCCTACTTTTTTCAGAGATGATGATGATTTTTAATGAAGTGTTCAAGTATGAACAATCCAACAAACGGTTTTCAGAATTTATTGTGTCATTCATAACTCCTGAACCATGACACGTAGCATATCAAGTTGAAATTCGTACAGTTTCCCACATGGGGTGCTGTGTCTCTTGGCTATTGCTTCTAACTGGTATGACTCTTAGGCCTGGCCAGACACATTCCAGTCTTATATTTTGAAGTAGTCACCTCCCATGCCCAAGCCCTTCAAACCGCCCCTGAGCTGGTGATATGAATATGCTTCTTCAGTGACGCTTTCAGGTATAACAAGTTTTATTATTCGATATGCGACGAACAGCTTCAATGGGCGGTAGGGCGCCAGCAGGCACCCTGCCACCCCCCACCCCCTCTAGTTTTGACATGACAATGGGCATCAAGTCCAACTTTGGTGTGCTTGTCAGCCTTGCAGTCTAGATGTGTATTCTGGGGATCTCACCCCCCCCCCCCCCCCCGCCCACCCACCCACACACATAACCTTTCGGTTCAAGGGCTACTGGTTTCCAGGCTGTTTGTATACAAGATTTGATAAGCCTTTTACTTTTACATTCCATGTGAGAGCGCTGCATACTTATAAGAGAACCCTTGCACTTAAGTCCCTAACTTAATACTTCAAACAGGAATTTGCCATTTTTCTGCATCTTTACAGCACAGCTTATTTCGGCACCAGCCGAGAGTCAGAGTAACAGGGTATCCAAAAAGATTGTCAAGTTTACCCAATGCAAGTGATAATGTACAGTGTTTTTTACCGAGCATAGTCGATCCACTACCGCCCCCCCCCCCCCCATGACAGACGTGGGATCGAGTATGCTCACGAACGAAATTCCAAAGCCACGAAACACTTTCAACCACCGGGAGTATCCCCACCCATCGTTTTTAGCCTCTCGGTACCCCCGCCCGTTCACAGGCCACAGGCCTCTCCAATTGTATTGGCCTCGAAGCCACATAAGAATCCGGCTGGTCACACGGGAAGCCCGTTTCTGCCGAACTTGACACAACCCCCACAATACCACCAGTCCCTTTTCTATCCCAATCGTCATCAATCATTTTTTCTGCCATTTGCTCCACCAGCAACTGATTGATTGATTTTTTGATTGATTTATTGTATAATTCAGGTACAAAATTTCGTAGTTGTCCAACCAAATTGTTTGACCTTTGTCAAGTAATATATACAACAATTGTTAAAATCAAATTCGTAATCAAAATAAAAGGTAAACCATCGAAGTCAACAACCGAAATAAAATTCATAACAAAATAACTAAGACAAAATAACATTATTGTAAAAATCAACAAATTTCGGAATGAAGCTATTACAATATCTTTCCCGGTTACATGCGATCGGCATGAGCTTCGGGACTTTGGTGGATACTTGCCTTGGTGGCCTTGGGCGTTCAACCTCAAAATCCGGGGGTATAAGGGATCGGAAAGTTGGGTGTTCAAGGAGTTTTAGTCCAAAATTTTGACACAACTTCTGCCTCCTATTAGACAGCGCATCCAGTCCAAATAAAGAAAGAAGGCCAGAGTACGGTATTTCAGGGCCCCTGTTCACAATTCTTAGGGCACGTTTCTGAATATTCTCTATACGATCAGATTCATCCTTCGTAATACCAACTGTTCTGCACTCTCTTTATCGGACAACCCCCATGTGCTAGTTGAGAAATCAGCAGTTCCATTTGACTCACAGCCGGAGCCCTTTGTTAAAAGCCGATTAGGACCAAAACAAAGGAGTATAAATCCAGTGAGTATTTTTTCCCCAAATTCCCTTATAGGCTATAGCAACAGCGTCTTAACCTGGAAAAAAACTGTAGAACTAGAAAGCTTGGCACGCATTACTAAAGCTTCTGTATTAGTAATAGCTGAAGTCCACCATCATAAACCCAGAGATACTCAACATCTCAGGAGTTAATATGTTCATGAAGTTTTGAGCAGATGACTATTGTCTAGGTAAGAAAGGTGCTGGTGTCGGTATGTATAAACACGCTAAAATTAATTCTCGTATTCTTGATGTCCCTTGCCTCCAGGAAATTGATGAAATCATGTGGGTTTCTCTAAAGCCCAAACGATTCCCGCGCGCGTTCAATGGAATCGCACTATGTGTCGTTTACTACTGCCCCGGCAGAATGCGCAGTCCCGTTCAGCCATCTCGGAGAAACTCCCACTTACAGCAGATTATGTATCCGAGAAATTTTCAGGTTATGGAATTTTCATTATTGGTGATGGTAATGAATTGCGTCAAGATTATTTTGATAGAGGACTAGACCTTAAACAGTTGGTAAAGTGCCCTACTACCAGGGGCAGAACCTCGCTTGATGTGAAATGTCTACTTATTTAATTGTCATATGTTATTTGTGTGAATGACGATCCAGTGCTAGCGTGTATAGTACAAGCTATTAAGGAAATAAAGTACATTATTGTAGGAGTGATTTCGACGAATATGTATGAGTTCTATGAAGAACCTGTAGCTGGTTCTCCACTTGGAGGTACTTACCACTATACATTAGAATTAAACCCGTGTAGCAGCGTCAAAACAGAATACACAACGACAGAAACTACTTGCCCACCAATAGCTGATGAGGGCCTCCTGAAGTTTGGCAACTGAATTTGCCAGGAGAAATGCGAAGCAGTCAACACGGCAAAAGATACAAATCGTAAAGCTAGTATCCTTCAAACTACATTAGTCTACTCGAAAAATATCATGAATGTTTTCCGGAAGAAATACTAAAGCGACACTCCTCCGACAGGCTTTACATTACGAAGGCCGTTAAAGACCTAATTTTAGAAAAACTTCGTCTTTTTCGAGTGGTAAGAATGAACAAGAGAAACGATTAAAAAACAAAATTCGTAAAATTACGAGGAATGCCGCGGCCAACCACTATACCAAAAGCACAGAACATCTACTCAAGTCGAATCCTAGAAAATGGTAAGTGATGTCAAAGAATGATGGGAAAGTCTCAGAAAGGTGTTGACTTCAACCTTGATGAAAGTGAACTTGAAACAGCAAACAAATTAAATGCTCATTTACCTTCTATAGTTCAGACTCTCCCTCCCCTTCCCCAGGACGAGGGACGAAATTCCGAATGCCGCACCTGATTTCGATTTCCTTCAAACTAGTGAAGAAGATGTAGTTAAAAAATTGAAAACACTTAAACGAACCTCTATAATGCCAGCAGATATACCCATAGAGATTATTAAAGCATTTCCAGAAAAAATAAGCGGTCCACTTTCTCACATTTTTAACAAAATAATGGTGTCTGGTGACTGTCCCACAGTTTGGAAGACCGGATATGTTCCTTACACCTATTCCGAAAAAGGATTCCCTAATGATTTTACGGGGGTACGTCCCATAGCTATGACCCCTATTTCCAGTAAAGTTTCTGAGAAGTTCCTTGCATCCTGGTTGAAAGAAAACATCCTTAAACATGTCGACCCTAAGCAGTTTGGTAACCTGCCAAATACATCAACAGCACATTATCTAGTTAGTTTAGTAGATCAGATATTAAAGAATCTGGATAACCCTAATACTTGGATAAATTTAAGAGCGATAGATCTAAAGAAAGCATTTGACCTAATTAACCATAGCAAGCTTATTGACAAACTTTTGTCAACAACTGGTTGCTCAATTTCTGTCTAATTGAACACAGAAAACTAAGTATAAAATAGTTTTCTCTGATAGTTTACCAATTTTGTGTGGGGTTACGCAAGGTGCCATGTTAGGACTGCTTCTTTTCTTAAAGCGTTTTTCTGTGCTCCCACAAACAGTTTGTGGGTGGACTGTGGCTCGAAAACAGTGTTTCCGCAGTCTTTCGTGCGGCCCACAAGTGTGTTTCCACGACCAACAAGATTTTCGTGGCTCGCTTTGTGGATCAAATTTGACAAACAACTGGCTCGACTGTGTGGCACACAATTTTGTCTCTGCGACAAACACTCAGAAGTGTGTGGCCCACAACTGTGTCGCGGAAAAAGGTCTTTACTTATGGTCAACGAGCTTGCTCTGTCTTTTGCAGATAGATGGAAATATGTGGAGGATCTGTCTCTCCTGGAAGTTTGCCAAAAGAACATAAAGAGCAGTGCAAAAGTCATCATTGATGACATCTGCAATGAGGATCTTGTGGATGACATGGTAGTCAACATGGAGAAATCTGCCATCCTAATTATAAATTTTTTTTAAAATTAAGCACTGTTTTTCTCATCCCTTCCCAAGTCCAAAAGGTTGATGATATCAAGCTCCATGGAATACACATCACTCATGATCTAAAATGGAATAAGCAAGTAGATAGCATGCTTAAAAAGGGTAATATGGCAATCCGGTGACTTAAAACTCCTGGCCCTTTATGGAGTACCCACTGACCATCTGTGGGTAATCTTTTTTACTTTTCTTCGTCCAACCCTTGAATACTGTTGCCAGGTTTGGCATTTCGGGTTGACTTGTGATCATTCGGATCTATTCGAACGGGTGCAGTATAGAGCCCTCTTTGACCTTGTGGCCTCGAAGTCCCCTAAAGTCCCATATCTCGAATTGTTGAAAAGAATTAATTTAGAGTTGTTAGCACAGCGCCGAAAAAAGTTATGTTTCAGTTTCGGTCCAAAAACGTTGGAGAGCCCTGATCTACGAGAAATTCTTCCCTCTGAATATCTACCTATTAGGCCAAGACCGGAACGAGCTGCTGCCCAGCCTGTTCCAAAGTTGCCGCCAATACCCTGTTCCCATGACAGATACAAACAAAGTTTTGTTCCCTCGTTCACTGACGTTTTTAACGGGCATTCTGAAACACCTCCATAAAATCATTCTGTTTTTGTGTGTGTTGTTATTGAATTGTAGATATAATATTTGTTGATATTATCTAGTTTTTAGTTAGATGTGAATTTGACCAAATTATGATTTTTTCTTACAGATGTTTTGATTAGTTGACATGTTACGTATGATTAAAGTTTTTACTTACAGTTTTATTGTGAGATACATGTTCTTTGACCAAATGAATAACATTAGTTATAGTTGTTTTTAATTTTCAAGTTATACATGATGGAAAAGTTCGATGTTCGTCTTCGTCCATGAGCAAATTTTGAAAATAAACTGAACTGAATTGAATATAGTAGTTGTAGATGTGCCTCCTGAACTCGAATTTGACCACTTTTCTGTAAAAGGGCGAAAGGAACACAAATTTTTCTTATTAGGTCATCAAGAACTCGACTGTATTTATAAGAAAATTCAGCCTGGTAGAACCCAACAAGGCTGTAGAGAAGTTAGTTCAGAAGGTTCTTGGAATGGCCGCACACCCATGGTTACCAGTACTTTGTGCCCAATGGATGACCACCAGTTAACTCTCCCTTTGCGTTATACTTCATCTGTAGTGATGTATACATTTTGTCATTGATTGCTAATTGTCTTTTTTCTCTTTTGTTCTTTATTTCTTTTTCTTCCATTTACTCTGTTCTTTTTCAGTTTGAATTTAACAGGTTATAGGCATGCATACAGTATCTGACCATTCTTCCAGAAGGTACATTCTCCTTATTCCACCATATGCCAATCCATTAGGCACAAAAGCGGAATACGGTCAACACAGAACAATCTGAAGAGCTGTTTACTTAGCCAATTAGTTCAAAGTGGCAATGGTGTGGTCAATATAATACAACAGATGAGAAGTGTAGGTATGCTTTCTGTACACCTCTTTCCCATATTTTGTTTCTCGCTTGTAAAACAATTGAATAGAAAGAAACAAAATTGATATCAGATAACAGCTTACTGTTTCAACCGTCTTTTGGCCCCAAAGTAATTTCAAATTAAATTCCCTGAATCGGAAAACTCTTCTTTCTCCAAACTGATGGTATGATTTCTCCAAACTGATGGTATGATTTCTCCAAACTGATGGTATGAACTATCGAGCAGAGACCTGAAGAAATTTGTCTGGAGACATCTATTTATTTGAACACTATTTAACCATAGAAAAGATAAAATCCTGATAAGACTCCTGCAAGGTGTCACCTAATTGTGTTTTTGCAATGCCAAAACGTAAGTGGAGGGATGCCTATGACATCACAAAAGTTGTCTGTCCGTCCGTGAGCACAATATATGAGATATTTTGATGAAACTCAGTGTGGGGATTCTTTGGGTCAATTGTAAGGTCAAGTTCGTAGATGGGCTTTGTTGCCCTACATTTAGGTGTGGGGGAGGGGGTTCAAATTAAGGGGCAAAGAAAACATTTAAAAAACAGAATAATGTGATAGTCCATTATGGGGAAATAAGACATGCTGAACACTTATCTGAAAATCATTTTCTACACGGACAAGTAGTTTGTCCGAACTCCAGCCAAAACAGGAAAATTTGTCAAAAGTAAAAGAAAACTCCTTCTATATCTTTCATGAAGAGGGGCCACAGGGGCTAATTTGAACCTTGTTAGAAGGTAACTGTAGGGCACTTGACCCTCCATGTTAATAATAATGAGGGGCCTTTTTTGAATGTTCTCGATATGGTATGTGTGTTCTGAAGAGAGCCCGAAGTGCCAAACAGGATAAGCGTATTCAAGACTAGGTTTTTTTTTTACTATTTTAACGATTGTTATCAAAACTCACTATACTCAAAAGAAATACAAGAAAAGGCAAACAATCTAAAGGAATTTGGAAGGAAAGGAAATGTAATTCCTAAAGGAAGATAACTGAAAAGCTTATGACTACCTGAGAAGGATAGCGTAACCTAGCGGTGACAACCTGGAAACTCCAGCCAAAACAAACTTGTTAGAAGGTACTGTAGGGCACTTGACCCTCCATGTTAATAATAATGAGGGGCCTTTTTTGAATGTTCTCGATTTGGTATGTGTGTTCTGAAGAGAGCCCGAAGTGCCAAACAGGATAAGCGTATTCAAGACTAGTTTTTTTTTTACTATTTTAACGATTGTTATCAAAACTCACTATACTCAAAAGAAATACAAGAAAAGGCAAACAATCTAAAGGAATTTGGAAGGAAAGGAAATGTAATTCCTAAAGGAAGATAACTGAAAAGCTTATGACTACCTGAGAAGGATAGCGTACCCTAGCGGTGACAACCTGGAAAAGATTTAGAAACCTAAGGCCTTTTTCCATGACACAATTGGGAGCCACACACTTCTGAGTGTTTGTCGCGGAAAGACAATTGTGTGCCACACAGTCGAGCCAATAGTTGAAACTCACAGAAACGCCATTTTGTCTATTTTTGGGGTGGTAATTTCAAATTTCTGAACATAAAAATAAAAGTCATGTAAAATCTCAATAATTAGAACTCCAGGCTTATTTCCTTACCATTCTATGAAAAAAATATCCTCAGTTTTAAGTCTATATGCTTGAAAAAGTAGTAAGCTTTATTGTTTAGACACTATTTGAATTTCCCACGAGCCACGAAATCGAGAATCACCTCGCCAGTTGTTTGTCAAATTTGAGCCACAAAGCGAACCATGAAAATCTTGTTGGTCACAGAAATTTTTTTTTGGGCGGCACAGAAGGCCGCGGAAACACTTTTCGAGCCACAATCAACACACAAACTGTTTGTGGGAGCACGGAAATACACCTCTAGTGCCAATTACCTGGGGGCACTAGGAAAGAAGTGGCCTCCACAAAACTCCATGGATCTTGGAAGTACTGACTCTAACATTTTGAAAATTGGAAAATGAGGCTGGATAGAAGGTAGGCTAAAATCAGGTATCTTTGATCTAGGATGGGAAGACAACCAGTAGGACACTAGCCGCACTAGCCCCCCAGCACTAGCCCAGCACTAGCCCTTTTCCAGTCACGGTACTCAAACGTCTAGCACCATGCGTGAGTGCTAGACGTTTGAGCAATGTACCTTGAAATCCATGCATGGTGCATGGATTTCAGCATACAGTGCGCACATGAAAAAGCACAATTTCTGTTGTTACACAATAAATAGCTTAACGATACAATAGAAATTGTGCTTTATAATGTGTGCACTGTGCACTGGAATCCATGCACCATGCATTAATTTCAAGGTACAGTGCTCTGGCACTCCTGTAGCACTCAGGCATGTTGCTAGACATTTGAGCACCATGACTGAAAAAGGGCTAGTGTACTAGACTGAAGACAACCCTAGTTGGGTATGTAACCAGTCTCCGTTTAACCGAATTTCACATGGGTGCCGTGCCCATGCTCCAGGGCATGGTGCTCCAGCGTATGGGTGGGCACAATCAGGCACCAAGCCCATAATAAGTTTGGGCATGCCCGGACGTTGGGGCACCATGTCCAAAAATTGAGGATTTGTATATGACTGGCACTGTATACCTGCTGCATACCTAAGAAATTGTTACTATCTGTCATACCTACGTACTATGATTTAGGATTTCCAGATTTCTGTTTTTACTGGATTGTTGTGATTCTACTAATCTTTTCTTACACAAACGGAAAATTCGAGCATGCAGGTGAATGAGGAAGCAGCAAGAGTAAGAGCGTGTTCCACCCTTCTAACAATAGTTACTATTAGTTACTATTTCCGTTCCATCCTCACGAAAAGTTACTACGCTGACCGTTCCAACCTTGTCGGAATAGTAACTAATAGTTACTATTTGCTTACCATGCTCGGGAGCGTAGTAAGCGTAGTAACTACGCATCTCTGTAACGTGATTGGTCGGCTTCGCCTCTGGCGTGAGATCCTGCTGGAAAATAGAAAAATCGTTCCAGCCTTGGCGGCAAGAAACCAGAATTCGTGACGTCCTGCGTAGTAACTACGGTAAGTAGGATGGAACACGCTCTAAATGTTTCCTTTCCGTCCGACTGTTTGCCCTACCCAGGCAGTGCTTCCACTCGACCCTCTCTAAAAACAAGACCTAAGGTTCCGATGGGATCCCAAAAATCTAGTAATTGATCCAGACAACTGGGGCCTTGTCTTAGCCAGATCCATTTTTCGTCAGATCCAGTATTCTCCAGGCTAATCATCTGAGAAAACCAAGTTCAAATATACTTCTATCAGCCATATCTCTTTGAACGATACTAACCAAAACTTCCTGCTTTACTTCTGCCAAATTTCCGGTTTCGGCCGAATTCCAAGCAAACTACTTGTCCAGCAAATAAAAGAAAACTCAGAAACGGAGTCATAGCGTATCTCCTTATCCTTATAAAGGACATCTAATCAACTTCAAATAAAACTTCAACTTACAAACAAATTTCCGGTTTCAACCGTATTCCGGACGAATTATCTGTCCTGGTGAAAAATGATGGTCATATAAAGACTCAACTTCAAATAAAACTTTTGCTATTAACGAATTTTCCGGTTTTGGCCGGATTCCGGGCGAACTATTTGTCCGGGTAGAAAATGCTTTTCATATAAGTGTTCAGCATGCCTTCTTACTCCTCAATCTGTCATCTAATCAACTTCAGGTAAAACCTTTAATTTTAGCCAACTTTCCGGTTTTGCCGGATTCCGGACGAACGACTTGTCTGGCAAGAAAATGGTTTTCATCATCGTGTTCAGTATGTCTTCTTACCCCAAAATCAAACATCTAATAAACTTCAAATCAAACTTTTACTTTTAACTAACTTTTCGGTTTTTGCCGGATTCCAGACGAACTACTTGTACGGCGAAAAATGGTTTTCACCCTTGTGGTCAGCATATCTTCTTACCCGTAAATCGAACATTTAATCAATTTAAAATGAAACTTTTACTTTTAACCAACTTCCCGGTTTTTGCCGGATTCCGGGCGAACTACTTGTCGGACGAGAAATGTTTTGCATATTCGTGTTCAACATCTCCTCTTACCCCGTAATCGACTATCACATTAGCTATTTAAAAATATTTTGTTTGCTCCTTAATTTGAACCCCCTCCCCCACCCCTAAATGTAGGGCTACAGAGCCCATCAACGAACTTGACCTTAAACTTGACCCAAAGAATCTTCACACCAAGTTTCATCAAAATATCTCATTCCCTTCGAGAGTTATCGTGTTGACAGACGGACGGACGGACGGACAGACGGACAACTTTTGCGATGTCATAGGTATCCCTCGACTTACGTTTTGGGATCCCAAAAAGTATCAGCCTCTCTAAAATAAAGTAGATAAAAGTAGATTTCGATAGTAAAACAAGACCTAAGGTTTCGATGGGATCCCAAAACTCTGATATTTGATCCTGACAATTGGGTCTTGTCTTCGCCAGATCCAGTCTTCGCCACGCTAATCATCTGAGAAAACCAAATTTAGACATACCTCTATAAGCCATATCTATTTTGACGATACTGACCGAAACTTCCTGCTTTACCTCTGCCAAATTTCCGGTTCCGGCCAAATTCCGAGCGAACTACTTGTCCAGCAAAAAAGAACAGTCCAGAAACGAATTCAGCGTATCTCCTTAATCCCTATAAAGGACATCTAATCAACTTCAAATAAAACTTTAACTTATAAAAATTTCCGGTTTCAACCGGATTCTGGACGAATTCCTTCCCCGGCGTTCACCCAGAGGATTGACAGCCTGACGAGGACCCTTGCCAAGAGGGGTCGAAATATCGCTGATGAAGAATCGTAGCTGACGTATATCCGTTGTAAACATTGTTTCAATAAAAGCACTTTATAATGTTGTCAAATTGGTGGTTCGGGTAGCAGGGAAAGATTCTAGGGATTTTTTTTTGTTTTTGTTTTTTTATCAAAAATTGGATTAAAGTAGATTAGAAAATTAAAAAGTAGAATTGTCCAAAATACAGTATTCTACTTTGAAATACAGTAGAAGTGGAAGCAAAACCCAGACCCTACCCCAGCCCTACTCTCTTCCCGACCTCTTCATAAGTTGACCCTCGGTTAGGAGCTGGTTCAGCTCACGTATGTAGTTTTAGGTTGTAGAATGGAACTTTTGAATATTTACATTGTGTGTGTATTTTTATGTCACTTGAGCTTACTCAAGTGCCATATAGCGATCGTAATGTCTGTCTGTATGTCGGTCTGTCTGCATTTTGCTAGTTTGGGACACTCCACATGACCTAGGACGATAAAACTTGGCACGCATATCAGGGACCCAACCGGTCAACTTGGAAATAATCACTTCCCCGATCCGTCCATCAAGGGCAGGTAAGGTCTTGAGAAAGTACTTTCGTCGCACGAACCCCGTCGACAGTTCAAACGAAATAAAACCGGCAAAACTGGTATAGATACGGACTAAACAAAAATCCGGTTGAAATCGACCGAATTCGGTAACAAATTAGAACCAAACTAGACCTACGTTGCCTGGGCAACGTGAAGTGCTGCGGCAACCTTTGTCCTGCTTCGCCGACTAAAGTATTGCGTGAGCAACACTTTGGTATTGTTTCTTCGCTGTCGGTTAAATGCTGAAGTTTTCAACTTATCGGAGCTTTTAAAACGCTATGTTCTAAAAAGAATAATCACATGATCAAAAGCTATTCTTTAGCGTTGTAAAAACAACAAAACAATATCGGAAGAAGGGACTAAATTGACTCTGCGGTCAGTTGAACGTTGAACTTTATCCTTTTCAATCGTAGACATCGTGACGGACGAAAACTTGGAACAATATCTTATATAATCTAGTTGGTATTATAAAGCTATCCGTAACTTTTCAGGATTAAAATACCATAGATGACACTATTAATTATTACGAAATTACCTCATTGTTTTACATTATCGTTTGTACCCGTTGCGTAAACAGTTAGTCCTAGGTTATAGTTTTAGACCATCGATACAAACTTTCTTACCGTCATATTTACAGAAATAGAATACAATGTGCACCAATTTGCAAAAATTTCTAGCCCCTCTTGAACCGATTCCTACTTACAAGTCCCTCTCCCGTGATGGACATCAAGTTCACCGGAAACAAATAATGGGTACACCAGCTAGTAGCAGTTGCAAACCCCTCATCGCTGAAGATGATTATAGCATACCAGCCGAGTATTAATTACAAGTCCCATAGATGTCTTACAATAGGGTACAAAATTGTTCTTACCATCGAATACACCAGAAACAAATGACAGGTACAAAGCAAAGGCTGCAAACTCCTCATTGCCGAAGATGATTATGAGCTAACAGTCGACTGTTATTGTTGAGTCCCTTACATGTCCCACAACTGAGACATACCCTTTTTGGATGTTTCCTCATCGCTTTCAAAAATCATGGACGACAGGGCCCAACCAGCGCACGACGTCGTCCACTGTTTCCTGACTGAAGATTAAAAATTAAGTGTCTTTTTCTGTGTTTGTATGTGTTTTGTTTACTTTCTTCATTTACTCCGCCTTTCCAAATGGCGGGTCATAAATAAATTACTTACTTACTTACTGGTATCACCTATTTTCGGTTTCAGTGTGTACTTACTCCTGAAGTTGTCAAACCATTGAAACTTTCGAACTGGTTTATCTCAATTAGGATTTTTGTTAAAAAAATGGATGACATATACTTTGATCATCTCATCAAGGCCTATAGATTGCCCTAAAAACAACAAAGAATATCGGAAAAAGGGACTAAATTGACTTTGCAGTCTTTTCAATCGTAGACATCGTGACGGATGAAAACTTGGAACAATATCTTATATAATCTAGTTGGTATTATAAAGCTATCCGAAACTTTTCAGGATTAAAATACCAGATATGACACTATTAATTATTACGAAACTACCTCATTGTTTTACATTATCGTTTGCACCCGTTTGTACACCGTTTGTACCGAAGTCCCTCTCCCGTGATAGACATCACGTTCACCGGATAAAAATAATGGGTACACCAGCTAGCAAAAGTTGCAAACCCCTCATCGCTGAAGATTTGCGTAGCATAACATCCGATTATTACTTACAAGTCCCTTGCATGTCTTACAATTGGGAACCAAATTGTTCTTACGACCGAATACACCGGAAACAAATGACAGGTACTCCAACTAGCAAAAGCTGCAAACTCCTCATTGCCGAAGATGATTATGAGCTAACAGTCGACTCTCGCGTACAAGTCACCCTACATGTCTCACAACTGGTATCGCCTATTTCTGGTTTTAGTGTGTACCTTACTACTGAAGTTGTCAACCCCTTGAAACTTTCAAACTGGTGTATCTCATGAAGGAATTGTACCAAAAATGGATGACATATACTTTGATTAGCTCATCAACGGCTATCGATCGTCGTTGAAAAAAAAAAATTCTAGCTGTCTTAGTTCAAAAGTTGACTTTTTTGCTGTAGGCCAACTTTCTAACGTCACCACTTAGAAAGGAGCGAAGGATAAGCTCTAGTTTCTTTTGCAGTGAGAGAACTTCTAAAGTTTAAGAGGTACATCTGATACCATTTCTCTACCGCAAACCCAAGTGCAAAAAAACGAATGATAAACTCAGCTGAAATCGCGAACACAAATGGATAGAAACAATGATGGCAGCACTTTCGGACCCGTGGGAAAAAGCCACTTTTTGGTTCTAAAGATTTGTCTAATTATCACTCAAAGAAGATATGTTGGCTGTGGGGCCAGGTAACTGCCGCATATATTTAACACTTATGGTTTTTAGTCCATCTTCAATTTGAAACTGGTGCCTGGCTGCTTGGTGCTAGAACGGAGCTTTCCACTCGAAAGCAGAAACATGGTTTGATGAAACGAAAGGTTGGCTGCACAACTTCAGATAGTCCTCTCTGAAATAGGCTATATAACTCCACTTCACTTCGCACACCGTAGGCTCTGGCTCGAAGACAAGCAGAAACCATCCTTTTTGGCCCCAGGGAAGAGTTCTACTGAGCTTTCCAAAATGTAATCTGATATCCATTAATCCGGCCTAAGGTCCACACTTTACGTAAAAACTGCACAGGTTAGACCCTTACCAATTACCAGAAATAAAATGAAATCGGCGGCATAGGAAAAAGAAAAAAAAGGATTTCAAAACCAAAGTGTTGCTCTCGCAACACAATGAATCTGATTACTGACCAAATTATGAAATGGACTGACCGAATGCGATAGAATAGACATGGACTTGAGAATAGTCCGGTGAATGACCGAATTCGGTAACGAATGAGACCAAGTAAACGCGTTAAATTACCGAATTTACGAAGGGACGGACCGAATGCGGTGAAATTAATGTGGACTGAACAAAAGTTGGATGAATTACCAAATTCGATAAAGAATGGGAACCAATAAATATGTTAAATCACCAAATTTGGAAATGTGGGGACGAAAGATTTATGAAACGGGCATCATGGCTTCCCCCCCCCCCCCTCGGGATGCCCTTGACCATGGTATCTTCAGAAACACAACTGTTCATTCAAAGGTCATGGGCCATTATGTGCCCTTTTAGGTCAGGACTGGATACGATCACTCCGTTAGAGTATGATGGGGGGGGGGGGGGTGCTGTAATGTTTCGTAAGCTTTCAGGCTCCAGTGAAACTTGATGGGTTTTAGGATCCAATGCTCTAGATGTTATAAATATGTGTCAATGTCGGATACGATATCAGATTTTGACGGGGAGAAGCCTTCCGGGACAGCTGGAAGCCCATATTGCAACTCTCAGTCCTGCACTGCCGGCACTAGTAAAAATACCAAAGCTTTCGATGGGATCCCAAAAGTTTCATATTTGATCCAGACAATTGGATCTTCTAGATCTTCCAATGTCTGTCATCTGAAAGTTCAAATATGGATTCAGTGTTTGTGTTTACCCTTATATGTCATCTCTACTTCGGCGAAGCTGATCAAAACTTCCAGCTGCCTTACTTCTGCCAAGTTTTATGGTTTCTGTCGGACTCTGGGCGAACTACTTGTCCGTTAAAAAAAAATAAAAAATGAATGCAGCATATCTCCTTACCCCTATACGGAACCTCTTATCAACTTCAGATAAAACATTTAACTGTTAACGAATGTTCAGGTTTGAGCCGGATTCCGGGCGAACTATTGGTTCGACGAGAAAATAACTTACATATATGGATTCAACATGCCTCCTCACCACTGCATGGAGCCTCTAATCAACCTCAGAAAAAGCTTTGACTTATAACAAATTTTCCGGTTTCAGCCGGATTCCTGGCAAACTATGTCCGGGTAGAAAATGAGTGTCATGTACTGATTCAGCATGTCTTCTTACCCCTGAAACAAACATCCAATCAAGTCGGATTCCGGGTGAACTACTTGTCTGGCCAAAAAATAATTTTCATCTATACTTTCAATTTAAGATTAAACTTTACTTTTTCACAAATTTTCCGGTTTTAGCCGGATTCCGAGAACTAATGTTCGTCCCTTAATTTTAACCCACTCCCCCACCCTTAAATATAGGGCTACAGATCCCACCTTCGAACTTGACCTGTACTTTGACCCAAAGAGTCCTTGAGCCAAGTCTGAACAAAATATCTCAACACCTTCGAGAGTTGCCGTGCTAACAGACGGACAACTTCTTCGCCCCACCCCCCTTTTTTTTCTCTCTACCCCTCATCACAGCCCGGCTGAGATTCGGGAAGCGACTAACCTAGTCCGGGTTGCGCTTCGGGTTCGGAATAGTAATATACTCCGAATCCAAACCGCATGAATCTGTCCTTGGTTGTTAAGTATCGGAGGGTAGAGCCCGCAACCACCTACTCTTTCCCCTTTTCTCACCATTCCTCCAAACAATGTCATATGTGTCCCTCCACTTACGTCTGGGGATCCCAAATCTCTTTCTGCTGGTGACTTTTCGACGCCAAAAAAGAACAACAACCTGGAGCTTCTGGAAGAGAGGGCTCAACAAAAATAGAATTAGATATTTCGGTCAAAAGACTCGGTGCCAGAATTTACCGCCGGGGCGCGGCGCCGCCGACCGAAACGGCGGGGGCTTGCTGAGTCATTTTCGACTATCTTGCGTGGCCTCGGGACTACAAATAAGGGAAACAGTACTGAGCATCTTTATTTGGTATCATATCACAAAATTTTCGAACACCAACGAACTGCCTACGACCAGAAACCTGATCCACACAAACGGAAGCGACATCTTCATTGCTGACTAATAATAGTTGTGCCACGAAGAGAAATGGTGCTACGTCGACAAGAACCTCAATCACCCCGTGCACCAATTTAGCTTGATTTTTTGCCCGCAACGCAACAAGAAGGAACTGGAAACTGGCCCAGCGAATATACGCCACTCACTGCTGCTCTTGCCAGCTAACCAGGTTAGTAAGCAGCTTGATGTACTTTATTGCTAGTCGCAGAACTTCGTTTTTGCTAAGCTTTTTATCGGGCGGGTGTGTCGGGACTAACTTACGAAGTTCCGCAAAAGCGCCACTAACGTTCTGCTGTCGCCATCTTTCTCGGCTGCTGACACAGGGCTTACGAATACGGCCGTAGAAGTCTACGCGACGTTCATTGGCTTCCCAGAAGTAGCAAGGGTTAGGTCTGCAAAGGGAGAGAAATAAAGATAAAGCAGGCCAGATGCTGAACCTCTTTCTTATGAAACCAAAAGTGTCGTTTGTTCTGCAACCATTTAGGACTGTAATCCAATTGTACACCCGCTTGCTGGGGCAGTGTTGCCAGATCGTGGTAAAAAAAAAAGCGGCCTTTGAAAAATACTACACCTCCCAAAAACTCAATGACTATCAACATGGAACCCCGCAAATTTTCTTGTTCCGGTCAATCAGCCGGTTTTTTGTAAAGATAGTAATTTTTCACATCACGCCCAAAAATACGCCAGTTAAAAAGAAAAACAGCAACGTTTTACGGCACACACCAGTTGAAAAAAATTTTACGCCAGTCTCCGACAATATCCGGCAGCTTGGCGTAAAATTAGCCAATCTGGCAACACTGTGCTAGGGTATCGAAACTGCTATCCACGGCACAGCAGTGTTGTACTAATGATACTGCCCCTAAAACCAGTCTGGCAGTGGCGGATTCCAAAGGTATTATGCCCGGGCCCCACTATAGTCACGCCTAGTAATAACGCCGATAAAGCCGTCTTACGGTCGAAATTGGGAAGAAAAGACGCTGAAAGCGTAAGGTTGTTGAGATGGAAAAATCCATCTCCGCCATTTTGAAAAGTATCTTTCGAGTGTTTGGACCGATCACAGACCAGAGTCGCTGATTTTAGCCAGTTTTATTTACGTTTGAGTGATGATGGTGGTAATATACCTTGAATTTCTTCGTTCCAGGTGTGACCAAGGTGAAACGTACGTAACGAAAAATAACCAAACTAACGAACCAAATTACGTACATGTGTGACGGAATGTGGCCGGGGCATTAGTAGGATGCAAGACCGGAGGTTGAACCGTAATACTTCAGCCAGATGAGGCTAGCTTTCGGGTTGCCTAGCGCGGCTGGTTCAGAAAAAGTTAAAAAAGTTTTGCTACGTAGCAGAGGAATGTCCGATGTCTGAAAGCTTGTTTCTTCGAGGTTCGTCCACTTTCGAGGTTGACTCGTAATAATCCAGGAAAATGAGGTTGACTTTCAGGTTGCGCGGCTGGTTCAGAAAAAGTTACAAAAAGTTTTGCTACGTAGCAGAGGAATATCTGATGTCTGAAAGCTTGTTTCTTCGAGGTTCGTCCACTTTCGAGGTTGACTCGTAATAATACAGGAAAATGAGGTTGACTTTCAGGTTGCGCGGCTGGTTCAGAAAAAGTTACAAAAAGCTTTGCTACGTAGCAGAGGAATATCTGATGTCTGAAAGCTTGTTTCTTCGAGCTTCGTCCGCTTTCGAGGTTGACTCGGAATAATACAGGAAAATGAGGTTGGCTTTCAGGTTGCGCGGCTGGGTTAGAAACGGTTACAAAACGTTTTCTACGTAGCAGAGGAATATTGCCTGAAACCTCGTGTCTTTAATATCGGCCCACATCGTAGGGTGCAAATTTCTTTGGATTAAACAGTATTGATCTGGATAGCGCTTTCAACAGACCATCGAGAAGTAAATAGACAGTTCGAGCAGGAACCCTATCTACAAGGAGGTAAATTCTCGATGAAGAAGTTGTAGCCTGCGTAGTTGTATGATAGTGGTACGAAAAAGTTGCATGTATAACAACAAAGAATACTACAATTTAATGAGCCTCAGACTGGGCCAATCCGAAGCAGTAGTATCCAGTAGCATCCAGTCTTGCTAACAGAAGCATGCAATAGAATGAAGTAACACGGTAGCCTGAACATAGAAGCATGTAGTAACATCAGTTCGTACTGCAGGCTACTTTTTCGTTCAACTTCAGACTAATATTTTGAGATAAATTTTTCATCGGAATAACATCAACTTCTTCCCGGTATCCTGAAAAGCAGCACGGAAAGGGTTGTAATCAAAATATGATCATATGGAGAGGGTACTAAAGCTATCGAGCGATTAAGTTACGTAGAAAGTACTGGCATCTTGGATTTATTTTTATTTGGCCCTTGAACTTGCAAATATACTTACTATTATTTGCCATTGCCTCATGCTTTTTGTGCTATAAATTATGTTGTTAGTGTTATGTTGTAAGCTTATGTTCTTCAAGAAATTACTCACTGTCAGAAGTTTCATAAGAGATAACACTAGGATGCACGGTTTCAACAGATAATACGAAACAAATAACACTTCGGATGTTATCTGTTGTGTTTGAAAACGTTATGCACGAAATGTTATGCATAACAAGCTTCGTTAGGAAAAGCCAAAAAAGCATCTACTGACTTTATTCCTTATCGTCATGATGTCGGAAAACTCAGCAGATACTTTTTGGCGGTTTTTCGGTTCTTCCTGGTGGTAATACTTATTATGTATAACATTTTGAAACACAACAGATAAAATCTGAAGCGTTATCTGTTACGCATTATATGTTGAAACCACGCATCCTCTTTTTATCTGTTATGAAACTTCTGACAGTGCTAAAACGAATTTAACATAACTTATGGCGTTTGTTTATTGTGATCCAGTTTACGTTCTTTCTTCTTTGGAGCAAGAAAACTCAAAAAACAAAATTCTAAAAGAAATCGATAAAGCTAGTGATTAATTTGATTTTTCTACACATTTTCCATATACCTGCTATAAAAAAAATAGTTTGTTAGATCCACAGTCAAACTATCATCCCAGCCTCACCGATGAAAAATGTGTACCCTGCGTAGTAGTATGGTAGTAGTACGAAAACGTTGCATGTAATACTATGTAATAGCAAAGAATACTCTCATTTAATGTTCCTCAGACTGGTCCAATCTTATGTAGTAGTATCCAGTAGCATCCTGTCTCGCCATTGTAGCATCCGGTCTTGCTAATAGTAGCATATAGCCGCGAAGTAGAAGCATGTAGTAGCATCGTTAGTACTGCATGCTACTTTTTCGTCCTACTTCATACTACTATTTTGAGATAAATTTTCATCGGGTCCACATGTCGGGTGCTTCCGAACCGCGCCATGAGATGACCAAGCGGTCGGGTCGAGTCGTGGCTTCACCTTGGGTCTTTGTTGAGGAGGGGGGGGGGTCCAGACTTTAAAATTGCTAGAATGCTACGTTCGACTAGTGCTTTGCATTAGTCTACCTGGATCCGCCTGAACTTCCTCTCTGTGAGTGACCACCTACTCCGTCGAAGAGCGAGTTGGCGTCGTCACGATCGGAATCTCCGAGTTCCGACTGGTCTTCGAAATCCGAATAATCATCGTCGTCAGTATATGTTCGGTTGGTGGGGCTCGAAGGATCGCCCTCGCTTTGGAGGGAGGAAGACGACTCGTCTTGTCGCTGCTGATCGAATCGGCAGGCTGGGTTGCCAGAAAACATTCTGGTTAACTGCAATTCCTAAAACACGAAATTGTTATACCTGCTATCCAGTCGGTCACGAAAGAGTTCAGTCAATATTATTCAAAAAAAAATTATCTTGGTAATGATACTACCAAATGTGTGTCTTTTTATCAGGCTGACACTATTACACAACTGGCTTTATACATCGTCAAACAAATCATCAATAAAACAGAGATAACATTAAAACGTCAATGGGACTGCGAGCTCGTAAGACACTTGCTACGGTCGGAACTATGGCAAATTCACGAAACCACTCCCCTGGCTTGATCCCTATGCGTGAAACAAAGTTTTCAGTACCCATCTCCAACTCCCCCCGCGGAGGCCGGATGTTGTTCAGACCCACGAATGACACATCTAGGGCATCTACTCTTACCGCCCATCATGTTTCACGATAATCGGATGCAACCCCCCCCCCCCCCCCCACTCCGTCAACCGCCGTTGGATCAGGCCCGAGAGACAAAAAGCTCGTAGAATAAATTAAATCTTGCATGTTACTCCAGTCTCCCGAGGAACAGCTTTTTGCGTCGCACTCGCACGTTGAGATGCACATTTGGAAAAGAAGTTTGCGATATCATGACAAAACAGGTTTCATCAAGCATCTCATTCCGACTTCATGGATCTTGTTCACGCATTGACGAAGCGTGGTCAGTCATAAAACGATGCCCAAATTTACCAGATCCTATGGAGAATTGAGAGTTCGAAGTGAACCTGAACTATCCCTCGTGTCCAAAGCCCGTAAGATGCATATTTCTGGCAATGATTAAAGCAACCCTCTTGCTTGTCACTTTTTCAAACCTCCAGTGGAAACTTGCGTGGTCTGTTGGCCCCTGAAATCTCAGTTTTTACAAAATCCCTATGAATTACTTTATTTGAATTTCTCGCTTTCAGCCCTTGCCGAGATTTTCCTAGGTTGCCAGACAATAACTTTGTTTTTTGGCTTGAGATATGAGTGAGTAGGCGCTGACAAATCTCATGTCGTAGCTCTTCAAGGGGGACGGTACCATGGTTCGCTCTGATTTCTTTAACCACGGCGCGCTCAGCTTTCAAATATTTTGCGTCCAGCTGCCGTGTCGGAGAGAGGGGAAGGGTGGATAGATTCGACAAGCACTATCGAGAAGATTGCTACTTTCACGTGGAAAGTAATGATATGGTCGAAATACGATATTTCTGTGCCATTTCGTCATGGAAAGATCATTTCAAGTAATAAGTAATAAGTAAGTAATTTATTTATAACCCGCCGTTTTCAGAAAGCGGAGTAAATGAAGAAAGTAAATAAAACACATAAACATACACAAAAAGACACTTAATTTCAATCGTCGGCCAGGAAGCAGTGTAGAAGGTAAAGTGAGCGCTGTGCTTTAAAACTTTGGTTCAGGTATAAAATGGAGAGCTACTTTCAACTCCAGACGTTACCCCCCACCGGGGGGTGCTTTCTTGTCGATACTTTCGAGAGTTTCGAGTCGTATATTGTGATAAAGAAGTCGCTGAAATTAGGGGTCTCCCCCCTCCCCCCCCCCGCCCTGGCCCAGTTTTCAGGAACAATCCATACAAGAGCGTTCACAACTTTTAATCGGCGAGTGTTCGCAGAGGAGGTTGAGATATTTTAATAATGCAACTATGAGGGTTCAAATAAGAACAGTCCGGATTTGCTAAATGGGCTGCAGGCTACACAGTAGTAGACTGAGTGGGGACAATTGCGGAATTGCAACTTATAGCCATTTTAAAGCTGACGGGAAAGCCAGCTTATTTGGGTGTTTTACATTTGAATACGCTTAATTATTTTGACTCTGGACGGCGTCGCGAAGACAACAGATTCACAATTAAACCGAACAATTTGAATTTCCTCCAAGACGTGGTTCTTCCGTCTGTAGAATTCCGAACGACAGAAATGAAAGACGCTATTACATTATTATGCCTGTCTGCAAAATAAGTACAGAAAAGTCCTGTAACTTCCAGCCTAGTGAATTTGTTTATTGACAGAACCAGGGTTGCCACATTAAAAAGATTTAGTGAGTGACTTTTGGCCCAAAACAGAGAGTGAATTTTCATGAAATGTTCACTTTCGGTCGGAATCGCCTCTGTAAAATGACGCATCTTAATTTTACTTTCATAAAAAAAACTTGAAATAGTCAGTTCCTGTCAGAATCCTTGCTGCAAAAATGACACATTTGGTCAGTTTAAAATAGAGTATGTCCTACGTAGGACAAGAGTGACAAAAACAAAACAGAGTGACAATTCACACTATCGTGCGACATGTGGCAACCCTGGACAGAACACTCTCCGATACAGCTTATGCGCGTCTATCCCATCACCACCGTCTTATCCGTTTCTTTCGTTGATTTTGTGTATATTTCGTTTTCTTTTTTTTGTGTTTCTTTACTTATTCCTACTCCACCATATTTACTTCATGTATTGTGTGGGTAATCAATAAATTAAATTCAATTAAATTTGATTTGGTGCTATTGTTGACCCTAAACATCTAAAGTTCCAGACACGATTTAACAATTGTGAAAGGTCCACCGAAACTAAACGTCAGTATTTGACAATAGTGGAACAACGTACTAGCGCATTTTCATCTGGTTTTCAAGCTTGTTTAATTTAATATGTGATTAACAAGTCAATAAGTGAAATAGTCAATAAAATTCAGTTGTTTATATGGCCACTGGCTTTTAAAAACACGTATATATATATATATATATATATATATATATATATATATATATATATATATATATATATATATATATGCGGAAGTGGTACTGCGTTGTACTTGGAACTAGGAGGGGTATGGGCCCCGAATTCGAATTCTCACCGAGACGCCCGACAATCCATGGAATCAGCGGCTGAAGTTCTGTAAAGCTTGATTCCCACTTACACGAATCTTCCACGACGCGAACAAAATTCGACTTGGAGACGAAATGGTGCGGCGCGAATTTTATGCGCTAGCGACGCCAAATTCGCCTAGGCGAATGCGAATTCATGATCCGTGGGTACTAAGCCCCCCCCCCCCCCCGATTCCCCGGCACTTGATATGCGCCCTTTCCCGGCACCGGCAGGCACCGACCCGGCACTGGTGGAAATCAGCGGTGCCGGCTATAAGCTAGGCGATTCATCTTAGAACATGAGGATTTTAAAATTCTAACACGTGCCAACCGGTGCCGGAACCGGGCAGTTGCTGTACACAAAAATCGAAAGTGTGCTACCCCTCGAGACTAGCCACAGACGACCTAGCTGTAAGACTTTTGAAGTTTGAACAAATCTCATTAGTTGCGTTTTTGCAGATACCATGGTATCTGATACCGCGGTCTAAAGTCGTTTTTGCAGTTATCGTGGTATCTGACACCACGGTCAAAAGGTTTTGTTGCAGTTATCGTGGTATCTGACCAGTTATCGTGGAATCGTATATCCAGATACTACGGTCCGACCGTGGTAACTGGTCGTGGTATCTGAAAAATCATCTCACTTTCATCAAATTTTGTCAGATTGGTGAGATAAAAGTGTAGCACTTAGTGATGTAACTGGATATCTGTTTTTCTTTTGGGGTGACTTCGAAAAGTGCAATTTCGGCAGTAGTGGTTTTAGCAGAGCACCGTATATCAGATACCACGATAACTGCGAAAACGACTAATTGCAGATCCAGTTACCGTGGTATCTGCAAAAACGCAATTATTTTTTCCATATGGAAGTGACGATGGTGACGAAAATTCCTGCCCATATTTATCCCCATAACCCGCAGCGCACTCCCAACCGACGGCAGCGAAGCAAGAGATACTCTTGATGACTAACTCTCCTTGCCGATACAAAATTACCGGGTAGCTATCGGTAGAGCCAGAAGCGTTATCACCTCGGGTATCACAGCTACTCCCGAAGATCGCTGAGATTGTTTGACACGGGATTTGAGATGTTGAGTTTTAGTCGTTACGGAGACGTTTACTCCTTCTTCCTGAGGATCAGTGGCGTGTTTTGGACTTAAGGCGTATCCTCGCCGTTCCCCGAGGACTCCACTTGAGGAGTCCCCGTGTTTTTGTTTTTCCCAGGGACTGACTCCCCGTATTCTCGCGAGTCCCCACGGGCGGGGAATGCTACGATTATCATCACCATCATCAAAAAGGACTCCCTTTCAGATTCGGAGGGGAATCAATTTTTGCTGGTGTTGGTGCAATGTAAAATTAAATAAAAACAGTCAGAATAAGCAAAACCTAAAATGAAGTGGATCCAGACTAATTTCGTCAACTGCATATTTTATTTTCTAACAAAATCCATTTTTGAAGCATTCCCCCGTGTTCTCGCTGTTTCTGTACGCGGAGTCCGCGTGGAGCGACTCCCTCTATTCTCGTCGTTCCCTTCAATTCCCCGAGGAGTCCTCGGGGAACGGCGAGAATATGACTTTACTCATATAGAGTATTGGCACCTGCGCTACGTGTTACTTGCACGCGAAAGTTTCCTTATTTCCTTGAAGTGGTTTGTAAATTATGGAATAAAAATTCCTAGCGTCGTTACCGGTGGGTTTACACACTGCGTAAATTCCGAACGTATTTTCAAATCCAAAGATATTTAACGAACTATTTGTGCTTGAAAAGATCGAGCTACAGCGAAATCGGTCCGGTTCTTATAGAAATACGTCCGTCTTTTCAAGCTCAAATGTATGCGTAAAATATTCTCGGATTTCACACAGTGTGTAAACCCGTCATAATGCTACAAGTCAATACCAGGGTTTTGACGAAAAGCAGCAAACAAACCAGACACAAATAAGACTTGTCTGCAGGTAGAGAAGCTTCTCACGTCATCAGTTCTGACGCATTTATGTGAAGAAACTTTAGAAAAATCTCACTTACTCTTTACTACTGTCCCTTCTGTCACAACTCAGGATATGTTTTGACTTCTACCAATCTTCTTAGCTCCAGGATATTACCCACATTTCCAGTGGAAATATGGCCAGCCAATGGAGAAGCCTCCAGGGCGGTTCCAGCGTCTAATTTTCTCTATTGTTCTGACCTTGCGCAACTTTGGTCTCAAACGACAGGGCAATCTCGAAGCATAATGATTATAGTTCATGTTTCAATCCGCCAAAGATAAGAAGACGAGCTGGGTAGTATTGGCTGAAAGGATGACAAATGTATTTAACCAAAAGAAACCCGTGAGAATCAAAACAGAAAGAGGAAGATACTTGGAAGCCGGTCGTGGACACTAATAGTAACAATGTATTGCAAAACTAACTGCTAAGCGAAATACTACCGATGATACAGATTCCATTAAACTATCGCGGTGTTCTCACTCAAGTGTCAATTTCATCTCTTTTCACCATGGCCATGGCAAACAAGGTATCCATGAAATATAAATTCGGTACCTTACCTTAATACGCCCCTCATAATTTCATAAAAGCCAATGACTAATTGACGCCAGATGCACAAGAGGAACAATAACAATCACACGTGAGAACTTGGTATAAGTTATCTGAAGGGGTAAATAGGCAATCAGGCTTTCGGTTCATACAGAGTCGCGCATTAGCCCCCTGGAAAAGTCACTCACAGTCATTGCAGCATTGATATCGGAAGACAGAACTGGCAAACTTGATGAAGTTTGACAAAACAGACTTGGGTAGAGCACAAATAAGGTCAGATGCGTTTTTAACAGTTCTAAACATGGCTAGGCCTAAGAGCAGGGGTGGTCCGAAGTGGGGGCGATCCCCCCCCCCCCCCCGCCTTTTGCCAAGTCGTGTCAGTCGTTTATTTTGACCTCGCAGAGGTCCCGGACATGCATTTTAATCAAACAAAATCCGAGTCATTTAAAAAAAAAATGTTAATTTTGGCCCTGCCCAGCTACAATCGTAAACTCGTCCCTAACCGAGTGGTTCAAACCAGGTTTCATAGCCCGGATAGATCGAAGACATAATAATGGTAGCAGCAATTCGGCTATCTGTTCTACTCCCATGTGATTGGTATCAGCGTCACTTGGGTCTTTCAGGTTTCAGCCTGTCAAAGGTAAAAATTACAAGAGGGTTAGTTGTTAAAGTGACTGAATAACATTAATATACCTTATAACCAAAAGCGAGAGACAAGGTCAGAGGCTTTACCAACAAAACAAATGTTTTTTGGGGGAGGGGGGCAAGATATTTACCGACTGGCTCAGTTTTTCGGATGTAATTCTCTGTAGTTTGCCGTACTTCTTGAGTGGCTCAAGTCAACATAGAAGGAGGGATGCTTCGTAACCGTTATATTTCGTTTATTATATTAGGTTGAAAACGTATCTTATGCTACTACTAGCCTGTGCGTGCGACGGCGTGAATATAAAGCATTTTTCCGAGGCATATTGATGTTCCAGCTATTTCTGAGTCTTCATAAGGAAACAGAAGTGTGTGCCACACACTCCATGGAAACGCCATTTTGCCTTTGTTTTTGGCGGTAATTTCAATCAATTAAATCAAATCAAATCTCAGTGAGTTGAACTTTAGATTTACGGCATTACCGTTCTGTAGTATTGAGATCCTAACTTTTATGTCTATCTGTTTGATTAAGTAGCTAATTTTATTGTTTGAACTTTAATATGCTGGTAATCCGAATTTCCCACCAAATTCGAGCCACGAAACGGAAAATCACCTCAATCGTTGTTTTGTCAACCTCGAGCTACAATAAAATTTATTAGTCGCGGAAACTCACTTGTGGGCCACACAGCCGGCCACACACTCTTTGTGGGATCGCGGGAAAACGCCTTTAGTCTCAGGTCAGAGCAAAATAACTCTCGAGAGTAATGCGCGAACTTTGAAAAAGTAACACACAGTCAAGTCGCAGCGACACTAGCTCCGCTAGAGGACATGAACATCCCTACTGAAACTCAACCAGTCTTTAACAACCGCTGGCTCTGATCTGATCCTCGATGTTTGCACCGCATCTTACAAGAATTTTCTACGTCAGCCACTGCACACACGAACAGTTAGCTTAAGCTTCTCTCGCGAAGCGAGCTGGGCTGCACTGTGACGGAGGCACATTTTTGATGCATGGGATGGATAGGTCTTCGCATTACTCTCTAGAGTTATTTTGCTCTGATCTGATCATCACAGTCGGATATGCAAGCACCGAACTAACTCACAATAAATACACACTACCCAGGACAGGTGGGAAAACGATCCTGCAGGAGCGGAAAAGAAAAAAATTAACTTGCTCACCCTTGTTAGTTATTTGGTTGTTTATTTTTTATGACGCCTTAGGCTAGGATTTTATCAACAATTTTTACAAACAAATCCGAATTAGTGAAGCGTCGTTTTCTTATGCCACAGGCATGTCTGACATTTATTCCAACAATGTTTTCAACAGATACGTCAGCTACGTTTCTTCATCAGCGATATTTTGGCCCTTCTTGGCAAGGGTCCTCGTCAGGCTGTCAGTCCTCTTGTTCAACTTCGGGGAAGGAAACAAACCTGTGATGCTTAAAAGCATGTCTGGCTTAAAAGCATGTCTGACGCTTTTAAGCAAAATGATGTTTATTTATATTTGTGGATATGATTATACTTTACCTTACCCTCACCCCTGGTAATTGATTCGAAAGCATTCTTACATTTGCTATGTCTAGAACACACACTTTTAAGACGCTGGCAGAATCCGATGTGACTCGCGGGATGATCCAGTGACGCAATTTATAAAGTACGGGGATGGCAGCTTCAAAGTAAATCCCGGCAAAAACAAGACCAAAGGTTTCGATGGGATCCAAAAATTCCAGGCAATTGGGTCTTGTAGGTATGCGGTCTTCGCCAGACTCCTTAAATACAACTATTACAATTTAGAAACAGATTAAGGCCAACTGCTAATCATCTGAGAAAACCAAGTTCAGATATGGATTCAGCATGTGTGTTTACCCCCATATAGACTGCGTACTTTAACGAAATTGAAAAAAAAAAAAATCCTGCTTTACTTCCGTCAAATTTCCAGTTTTGGCCGGATTTTGGGCGAACTATTTGTCCAGCGAGAAAATTATTGAAATCACAAATCTTTCCGTCGAAAAAAGTGACAAAATAGTGGCCATAGAAAGTAGACACAAGGTAGATTTGTTCCGAATTGGTAACAGAAAAAGTGAGTTTTACGTTAATACGCGCTTACTCGAAACAAAGCGAGAAAAAAGTTTGCAGGTGCATTTAATTTTTATTTTTTTTTAAATCCGGATTTACGGACGTAAGGGCCGAACGCAAGCGCCGAGGAGCAGAGCGTCTTTTTACGAACCCAATGAAAAGTAAACAACAGCTAGAAAATCACAAATCTGTCCGTCGAAAAAATTGACAAAATAGTGGCCTTCGAAAACAAAGTAGATTTGTTAAAATCACGCTTACCCAGAAACAAAACGAGGTAAGCAGGTTTGCCAGTGCATTTAAAAAAAAAATCGAATTTACGGACTTCGGTCCTTACCCTTGCCCGGATCCAGCATGCCTCCTTACCACTACATCGAACCTGTAATCAACTTGAGATAAAACTTTTACTTCTAACAAATTTTCCGTTTTCGGCCTGATTCCGGGCGAACTATATATGCGGGTCGAAAATAATTTTCTTATATGGATTCGGCATGTCTCCTTACCCCTAAATCGAACATATGATTAACTTAAAAAAAACTTCTGCTTTTAACAAATTTTCTGGTTTTGGCCGGATTCCAGGAGAAACTATTTGTGCGGCAAGAATACATTTTCATATACCTCAATATTGTGTTCGCCCCTTAATTTGAACCCCCTCCCTCACTCTTAAATGTATAGTCCGTCTATACTGTCCCTTGATCTAGACAATCCTCACACCAAGTGTCATCAAAACATCTTCTTCAATTTCGACAGTTATAGTGCTGACAGACGGACGGACAACTTATGTTTTGGGATTCCAAAAAGGGAACGAAACATATTTAGCTGGTGCACGAATAAGATGTAGAAATAGTAGTCTCATATTTGGTTTATTTCCTCCAGTAGTGTTTCCGATGTGTCGGCAAGTTTATTATTTTCAACATTCACAAAATAAATAAAAAAACAACACTTTTGCGCTGGAGAAAAAACCTATGAGGGTTTGCGTTCGCGCGAAAGTCCACATAACTACTTACCTATAAAAGGAAAAAAAAAAAAAGAAGAAAAAAGAAATCCAATCTCTCTCACTCATCAATACTCAACTCCCCCCGCTCTTCCCTCCGAACCTCACCTTACCCTCCCCCCTTTCCACACTGACCTCCCTAGCCCACCCTTCCTCCCCTAACCACCCATAACAAAATTCAACATTTATGCCCCAGAAAATAATCTTTTAATTTCTTTTTAATCTGAGGTACGTGTTCCGCCGCCTTAATGCTCACTGGTAGCAAAGGTCACTGAAAGCCATCAACTCAGTGAGTAATTAAAATTTAACCGAATAGCCCTGAGTGAGATACAATAGTCCAGTTACCAATCGCTTATTTACTAAAACAGGCTTGAAGGTCCGATCCAAATGCTTTTCTTCTTCGTTGCTCATGTATTCATAGAATCGATTTTCATCAAATGAACTTCTTCTTTCGGAATTACAGTGGTAAAGGATTGTCGAAAAATAAATCGTTTGCCGCTTTATATGAAATAAACTTTGCACGCAACAGCGGATATTTTTCGGAAGTGACCTTATAATCTCGAAGTGAACATTTCCCGAGCTTCGCTTACTCACTGAAATGCACGCTTTTGTTGAGATTCAAATCTTCGCGCTGGGGGTGAAGTTTGTTTTATCGGGCCAGTAAGTCACATTCTGAACTTCACTGCTAGAGCCCACGGTGAAACGATAAAAAATCCTTAGCAGAGCCAAAATAATAAAGTTAATTCAAATCCAAGATTTAAAAATAAACTGGCTTTTCGCTTAAGCTTTAACCATTCAGCAAGAAAGTGGGAAGAGCTGAAAGGATCGATTCACTTTCTGTTACTTTTCAGTAATGTTAGTGTAAGGATTTTGCGTAAAAGTTGACACAGTTGTGATTGCAATAATTGCTGCGTTCGTTTTCGTCTTTCGGTTCGCCTTCCAACCGTCCTTCTACTACAAGTGTTTTCTTTACAACGCTGTTCTTGAACGGCATTGAACTGCCGAAATAAGGAGTTTTCTTTGTTCGGTTGAACTGCCGTTTCATTCGTCGTTCTTAAAACGACGAACTGAGCCGGAAAGCCAGTTTCAACGAGCGTGTTCCATCCTACTTACCGTATTACTACGCATGACGTCATGAATTCTGTTTTTTTGCCGTCAAGGCTGGAACGATTTTTCTATTTTCCAGCAGGATCTCACGCCAGGGCGAATCCGACCAATCACGTTACAGAGATGCGTAGTTACTACGCTTGCTACGCTCCCGAGCATGGTAAGCAAATAGTAACTATTAGTTACTATTCCGACAAGGTTGGAACGGTCAGCGTAGTAACTTTTCGTGAGGATGGAACGGAAATAGTAACTAATAGTAACTATTGTTAGAAGGGTGGAACACGCTCAACATGTCCGTTCAGTTACGAGGCGTGAATTTTCAAAATTCTAGACAAAAGAAATTAGAGTTGTAAACCAAGTTTAAAAAAATGGTCCTGCTATACTAAAATCCATTTTAGTACGCTGTTATAGCTGCTGATGGAAATATTAAGTCAGTTCGACTACTAACGTTTTCGTATCAACTTCGATCGTGAAACGGCGTTTACGGAACGTGCCAAAGAAAACACTCATATGAAAATATTTAAACGACGTTCTTCGTACCGACAACGACGAAAACGAACGCGGCTAATGATTTCTATCGACTGGTACTGTTTCTCCTCGATTTTCTGCCCTTCATTCAATCTCTTTAGTTAAATTCAGGTTTGCGCGAAGGAAGTCCTTCCACGTCTGGTGCTCGGACTGACTAGAAGTCAAAAGTCAATCTGAAAGTGTTTCCAAGCCGTTCCCAGGCAAGATTCCTATTTCGTAATTCATTAACTGATAAAAGGGCTCAGCTCCGACTCGACTTTTGGGGGTGTGGCCACGCGCACGTTTGGCTTTCCATGATAAGGAGTCGTATTTGTCAGCGGGATTCAATTTATGGCAGATTTAACAAAGTCTCGTGGGAACACAATGGGGATCGAGAAGCGATAGCTTTTCAATTTGGAGACACAACACCACCTAGAGATTGTGTCAGATCAGTCGACAGTCGGTGCATCGACTACACGATCACTAATTTACTGGTACGATGGTCTAGAAATCCTGAAAAGACATACAAAAATATTGAGAAAAAAAACTACCGATGTTGTTTTCTTTTTCTGGGAAAATTTTGCTCAAACAATCAAGGACCACTAAATATTAGTGACACACTTAAAAGAAATATCTTACAAAAAAACTTTAAGCAGTTCGGGATCTAAAACACGACTGTTTCCCGAAACTTAAAGAAGATATCGGTCTTCATGCCCTATTAAGCATTGCATTCCGATATTTTCTGTTTGTAGAGAGGTGAAACGTGACTAGCTATAGATTAGACGACGTCAAAACTTGTAAGTCCTTTTGCCGTAAAGAATGATGAAGACATAGGGTTATTCACATTACAGTATGTGTCTGTTTTTTTACTATTTCTGTATTTTGTCTTAAGTTTTGTTGTTGATGGTATATTATTTAGATGTGTTAGTTATTAATGTGTGTTTATTTATTTTCTTATTTTGCCTATTATTTAGCTTTTGCTATTGTGGCAATTTTTCCATTAAACCATAAACCTTAATCATATCCAGAATAAATAATTCCCAAACATTTAATTTATAGTAGAAAGCTGGTTCTATAAGGTAGTGGGTAACTTTAACTTTCTGCTACTGAGACATGTGCAAATCCTCCATAATCTGAGAAGCAGATTGCACATTTTATACTCATCAGCCTGCGGATCTATTATGTATCTATCAGAAGTTCTGATAGTGACGCATTGGGGAATTAACAGACTTGGAAGAGCTGAAGTGGAATATGGCGAATTGTTTAAGTCTCAAACTACTGTTTGCGCTTATAAAGGACCTGTCTTACCTATAATACTAACGCAACCTACTTGCATAATCACTCCATATTTTCTGAACCCGGATACCTCAATTTCGCACGGTACATTCTAACCCTTCTAACAAAGCCACGATGATTTTCTCACTTGCCGTGTTTTGATACCTTCGATGTGTATCACGCTATCGACGGTTGTACGCGATAAGTTTTCCCATCAGAAAAATCGGCTCTGTAAATTGTTTCCCTGTTTTCGCTACAGGTCAACGGGTCTCGGAAAAGGCTTAAAAACAGCCAAAGCCGTGGGTTATTTGCTGAAAGCACAGCCTAGTCTTAAAGTATTCAAGTATATTAAAATACTGTAAGTTGAAGAGTAAATAGTGCGAAGGGTTCTTTAAGTAACCGAAAATTTACTTTCCCGCTGAAGGTCTGAAACCAGAAACTGCATAACGAAGTACATTTCGCAAGTAAAACAATTAGTACAGTGGGCTGTATTAAAACCAACAGCGAGATATAGGCGACTTTGAATTCGGATTCCAATCCAGGATTCGTCCTTTTGTCCGGATTCTAATCCGGATTCGAAACTTCTGCTTGTGAGGCTGGATTCGGCTTCGGACTCGGATTCGAAACCCTCAATCTTACGAATCCGCTCAAATTCCTAGACTTAATCCTTCCAGTTTCAGTTTTCCCAATTTTTACAAAACGGCAATCCAACTTTTTGGTCTCCACCACCAAGCATCCTCAGTAGTCAAGCAAGTTATCTGATTACCTCAGATATCAGTGCTTTTCGTAACCTCTGATTTTAAACCATAACCCACGTCTATGATTTGATGTTTGCTAAGGTCGGATTCGATTCCGGAATCGAATCCGACCTTAGCATAGCGAAATGGTGGATTAAGATTCGGATTCGTACCTAGCCTTGGCTTCGGATTCGAATCCTTTTTTGATCGGATTCGCCCATCTCTGTAAGAGAGCTATATAATGACTAACAACAGGAAAATCAACTAGGATGGTCTTCAACGATATTTCGACTCTTCTCCTCTTCGAGTCCTCTTTAGTGTTACGGGAACAAACGAATCTGCAACACAGTAGCTACTTATAGCGAGCAAAACCGAAGCTTGCTACACTTGTGGTCATTGGGGTCTAGTTGTGCTTTTGGGGGCTAACTCCCCCACCCACCCGATTCAGGGGCAACTGGGCCCAGATTGCCTATTGATACCCATATAACGCCTTAACAATGACAGACATCAAGTTGAAATTTGACCCCCTTCTTGACACTGGGGTCTAGTTGTGGAGTTATGAGCACACCCACCTGGTTCAGGGGCAATTGGGCCCATGTTGCCCCGTAGATTAGCGTCGCATCTACTTGAGGCAATTCATTGGTTTACACTCAACGTCTGAGCGCTTGCGCACTTGTTTTCCTAAACATCCGAAAATGTGGAAGCATCGGATGAGCCGTAGATTCCATGGACGAATGAAACAAGCTATGGTGGGTCATAGGTGAAGCAATCCGTCATATATAAGAAGAGAAGAGGTGTCCACTAAGGAACCAAATGAAGAATTGAACCCATTGCCTGTCACTCGGTTCCCTGACATGTACAATTCTTTCTTTCAGTTTTTGGGATCCCAAAACGTAAGTGGAGGGATACCTATGACATCGCAAAAGTTGTCCGTCTGTCCGTCCGTCCGTCCGTCCGTCCGTCTGTCCGTCCGTCTGTAAGCACGATAACTCTCGAAGGGAATGAGATATTTTGATGAAACTTGGTGTGAGGGTTCGTTGGGTCGTCGGACCAGTCAAGTTCGTAGATGGGCTTTGTAGCTTCACATTTAGGGGTGGGGGAGGGGATTCAAATTAAGGGACAAACAAAATATTTTGAAACAGCTAATGTGATAGTCCATTACTGGGTAAGAAGACATGCTGAACACGATGGTGAAAACCATTTTGTCATCGGACAAGTAGTTCGCCCGGAATCCGGCCAAAACCGGAAAGTTTGTTCAAAGTAAAATTTTTATTTGAAGTTGATTAGATGTTCGATTTAGGGGTAGGAAGACATGCTGAAGACGATGGTGAAAATTATTTTCTCGACGGACAAGTATTTCGCCCGGAATCCGGCCCAAACCGGAAGGTTTGTTGAAAGTAAAAGTGTTATTTGAAATTGATTAGATGTTCGATTTAGGGGTAGGAAGACATGCTGAAGACGATGGTGAAAACTATTTTCTCGACGGACAAGTATTTCGACCGGAACCCGGCCCAAACCAGAAAGTTTGTCAAAATTAAAAGTTTTATTTGGAGTTGATTAGATGTTCGATTTAGGGCAAGAAGACATGCTGAACACTTATGTGAAAACAATTTTCTACCCGGACATGTAGTTCGTCCGGAATCCAGCCAAAACCGGAAAACTGTTGGAAGTCAAAGTTTTATTTCTAGTTGATTAGATAAGCGATTTAGGGGTAAGAAGAGTCCCTGTATGACAATCATATTGTACCCGGACATATAGTTCGACCGGAATCCGGCTGGAATCGGAAAATTTGTTATAAGCTAAATTTCTATTTGAAGTTGATTAGATGTTCATTACTGGGGAAAGAAGATACCCTGATTTCGTCTTTGAGCTTTCTTTTTTCGCCGGACAAGTAGTTCTGGAGTTCGGCCGGAACAGGGAAATTGGCAGAAGTGGCAGGAAGTTTTCGTCAAAACAGATATGACTTATAGGGGTAAACACACATGCTGAATCCAAATCTGAACTTGGTTTTCTCAGGTGATTAGCTATTTGGCCGTAATCTGTTTCTGAATTTTAATTGTAAAAATGTTCAAGGAGTCTGGCGAAGACTGGATCTGGCTAAGACAAGACCCAGTTGTCTGGATCAGATATTGAATTGTTGGGATCCCATCGAAACCTTTGGTCTTGTTCCACAAGAAAGTAATACTACCAAATATCCGATTTTGACGGATTCCGGGCGAACTACTTGTCTGACAAGAAACTAAAACTATACAAGAGCTACGAGCTCATATGGCACTTGTTACGAGTAGGTGGTACAAGAAAGTAGACGAGAATGTCACAAAATTCCCTCTTCAACCCTCCTAGGACTGGACCTAGAAATAAGGTATCTAATTTCACCCGAGCCTGAGCATTTCCAGCGTCGCCTCGGATAATCTAGGGCAAATGTTTCACCGTACTCCGTTTGATTCTTAGGAGTGCCGTACTGTTGCCGTTACGCCTCGGCCTCAAAACCAGGGCCAAATCTGGTTCGGCCACATATAGGCTACATAATTGACGGTGCAAAACGGATTCGTTTTGCACCGTTAAACATGATTCGCAGTCAGCTTGGGCCGAAGGAACATCTATAGGCTACAGATTATCTAAGGCATCTTCTCGTACCGGCTATCAAGTTTCACTCAGATCGAAGCCTTTTTTGGGAAACTCCGGTAACCCCCCCTCTTCACCGTGTACAGATCCGGCCCTAAAACATGTCATCTAGGACACATGGTCTCTATTCTTTCCAAGTTTGATTCAAATCATCCATCCGTTTGATCCCTACACGAGCTCCAAAATGCCCCCCCTCCAACTCCTCCCAATGTGGTCGAACACGACTAGGACATATAAGCTTTGTACCTCTGACACCTTCTCTTCTCGTCCTTCAAGCTTGACTCGAATCGGAACATATCTGCAAATTTCCGATTTCCGCCTGATCCTCCTCCTATACCGTTGCCGGATCCGGTCCGAACGCCAAATAAAAAATTACGCAACATAAACTCGGTAATGTCCAACTTGCACCCCAGTCGGCCCATTTGTTTGGTTTTCGACCATGTCACAAAGTTTACGGTCCTCCCCCCCCCCCTCCAGCTACCCCAGCCAACGCCGTATGTGGTTCGGAGACATGTTTTGCATATCTAGCTCATTAGTTGTTATCACTCATAAGGTTTCACTCGAATCGGACCACCCGTTCGCAAACTACGCAAGTCAGTAATTTCCAGATTCCCCTTCCCTTAACTCCTCCCAAAATGGCCGGATCGACGAACAGAAATTTTCCTAGGGCATTGCGTCAAGTCTTAAAGTCTATTTAGTCGGGTCGATAATATGCCTGCCTAGTTTCATCGTCCTTAGCACACCCAGAAGTACCCTAGCTTGCAATCACCGGAATTCCCCGAAACCCCTCCGACTCCCCTAAAGAGCCCCGATATGATTCTGTACAGTTACGGCTTATGCTTGTAATTCCCACCAAATGCCATCCCGATCTCTCGGCACTAGGCGTTTCACGAATTTTCCGGTGTCCCCCTTCACCCCCCCCCCCCCCCAAGTATCGGATCTGGTTGGGGCTTGACATGGAACATCTGAGACGACACCTCTTTCCACTTGCCAAGTTTCATTCAATCTGATCGCCCGTTCGACAGTTATGAATGCCAAAAGATTCCGGATTCTCCACCCCTTCACTGCCCCACGATGATCGGATCATGCAAACGACTTTTGCCAAGTCAGTTTTTTCGAGTCCCTGATATGCCCGTCCAGTTGCATCGTCCTAATACGTGAGGAAGTACCGAACTCGAGGATAATCAGAAATCTAGACCCCCCCCCCCGAACTCCCCACATAGTGCCTGAATCTGGTCCGGTTATGTCAATGATGTATCTAGGACTTTTGCTTGCTCTTCCCACCAGGTTTCATCTGATGCCTCCACTCTTAGCGTTTCCCAAGATTTCCGGTTCCCCTCTCCAGCCCCCCCCCCGAAGTCACCGGATCCGGTCCGGTTTTAAGTGCATCGTGTGAGACACGAGGTCTTTCCAAATACCAAGTTTCATTAAGATCCGATCACCCTATCAAGAGTTATAAATACCTCAAGATTCCGGATTCCCCCCTCCTTCCACTCCCCCATGACGATCGAATCATGCCATCAGTTTTTTCGAGTCCCTGATATGCCCGCCCAGTTGCATCGTCCTAGTATATCAGGAAGTACCGAACTTACGAATCATCAGAAATCCCGACCCCCCCCCCCCCCCAACTCCCCTCATAGTGCCCGGCTGCGGTCCGATCATGTCAATGATGTATCTAGAACTTCTGCTTGCTCTCCCCACCAAATTTCATCATGATCCCTCCACTCTAAGCGTTTCCCAAGATTTCCGGTTCCCCTCTCCAGCTCCCCCCGAAGTCACCGGATCTGGTCCAGATTTTACGTGGTTCGTCTGAGATTCGAGGTCTTTCCATATACCAAGCTTCATTAAGATCCGATCACGCGTTTAAGAGTTATAAATAACTCAAAGTTCCGCATTCCCCCTCCCTCCACTCCCCCCACGATCCTCAGTTGGAGGAAGTGACTATTTCCAACCTAATCATTTGGGGTCCCTGATATGCCTACCAAGTTTCATCGTCCTAGCTTATGTGGAAGTGACCGAACTAGCTAAACCCGGACCGACAGACCGACGGACGGACGGACAGACCGATGGACGGACCGACGGACGGACCGACGGACCGACGGACGGACCGACGGACGGACCGACGGACGGACCGACGGACGGACCGACGGACGGACCGACGGACGGACCGACGGACGGACCGACGGACGGACCGACAGATTGACGGACGGACAGAAACTGCGACCGTGGCACTTGGCCGAAGGGCAAGTGCCATAAAAACGAATTCAAAGCATATCTCCGTGCCCCTAAATCTCATTAGCTTAAAAAACAATTTGGAATGTTTATTTGTGAAGCATTTAATACAAAATAAAGCATTAGAAGTGCCCATTGTGCTTTAAAGAGGCGACATAAAATACACACTGAACCCATATCCGAGCTGTATTTTCCTGCCAGAAAATAAGTTCGCCCGGAATACAATTAAAACACGGGATTTCGTCAAAGTGGATATAAGATATAAGGCGTAAACATACATGCTGAATCCATATCTGAACTCAGTTTTTGGAATCCCAAAACGTAAGTGGAGGGACACCTATGACATCGCAAAAGTTGTCTGTCTGTCCGAACGATCACTCTCGAAGGGATTGAGATATTTTGATGAAACTTGGTGGGAGGATTCTTTGGGTCAAAATACAGGTCAAGTTCGAAGACGGGCTCTGTAGCCCTATATTTGAGGGTGGGGGAGGGGTTTCAAATTAAGGAGCGAACAAAATGTTTTTTGAAAGCTATTGAGATAGTTGATTTAGGGGTAAGGAGACATGCTGAATTCAAATATGAAATTTATTTTCTCGCGGGACAAACAGTTCACCCACAATCTGGCAAAAACCGGAAAATTCGTGAAAAGTAAAAGCTTAATATGAAGTTGGTTAGAGGTTCGATTTAGGGACAAGGAGACGTGCTGAGTCCGAATATGAAATCTCGCTGGACAATTACTTCGGCCGGAATCCGGCCAAAACCGGAGAATTTGTTAAAAGTAAAAGTTCTATTTAAATTTGATAAGATGTTCGATTTGCGGGTAAGAAGACATGCTGAATTCGTATACGACAATTATTTCCTCACCGGATGTATAGATCGCTCGGAATCCGGCTGAAACCGGAAAATTAGTTAAAAGTAATAGTTTAATCTGAAGTTGATTAGAGGTTGGATGTAGGGGTAAGAGACATGCTGAATTCGTTTTTTAGCTTTATCTTCTTTGCCAGACAAGTAGTTTGTCCGGAATCCGGCCGAAACCTGAAGTTGGGCAGAAGAAAGGAAGGAAGGAGATACGACGTAGGCTATAGGGTAGACCATATGCTGAAACCATATTTGAACATTTGACAGCGCAAAACGGATATCTGAATATATCTGAACTTGTTGAAATCCAGCTGGCGTATCCGGTTTGCACTGTCAAATACGAACTTGGTCTTCTCCAGTTATTACCAGTGGCCTTTACCTGTTTTTAAATGTTAAATGTAAATATGCTTAAGAAGTCTGTTGAAGACCGAATACCTACAAGACCGAATTGTCGGGAGCAAATATTAAAATTTTTGGGATCCCATCGAAACCTTTGGTCTGGTTGCAGATGATTAGATGTGTGGCCGTAATTTGTCAATAAAACAACATAGTGTTATCGTTTATGGTTATTTTCAAGAGACTGATCAGTGATAATAGTAAAACTGTTTAAGGAGTTTGCAGACTAGACCGAATATCTACATGACCTGATTGCCTGGATTAAAGAAGTCCAGTAAATATTCAGTGCTTCTATTCGCCGTCGATACAGCGCTGGTGGCGAAATCAGCGACTGACCTACAATTATGATAGATTCGGTGGCGGAATAACTGGACATGAAAAATTAGTCCTTAACAGTAGTAAAACAGAGATAGTTACTTTTACATCAAAGTTAAGTAACGAGGAAATTCACGAATTTATGTTTCAAGGAGAGAAAATAAAAAAGACGAATAAAATTTAAAATCTTGGTTTTACGCTGACCCCTAATGGAAGTTGGAAAACACATGTAAAGGAAATGGTAACAGGGGGCGACTAGCATCAGCAGCAATACTTCAAAATCAGACATTGATGGGAATAAACACATTAAAGATCCATAGACATGTTTTTACTTCCAAAATAATGCCGGTATTCCACTATGGTGCTGAATTATGGGGTTTTGAGACAGCTCCACAGATCGAAACCCTACAGCTACAGTACTACAGGAAAGTCAACAGGCTACATCCCACAAACCATTCGGGGACCTAGGACTATTTTCAATGAGAAAACAGAGACTAGGCCAAATCCTACAATTTTGGTTAAAACTTATCCAGATGCCTGAGGAAAGACTGCTCAAATCAGCATATAATGAGCTTCTCCTGATGTGGAAAAAAAGTTCATGGCCATTCCAGATCAAAGCCCTCCTAGATTAGTAGTATATAATACCGGCTCCCACTCCACCCTCCCCCCAATTTCAAAGCCCCATTTTAACATCAATTTCTTAAATTTTAACATCCTTTTTACCAAATTATCCTCCTTTTTAAGAACATTTTTATTTTCTTACTTCCAAAATAAAGGATACAAGAAATGAGAATATTACCCTTTCCTACATATAAAATACTACAATATACACTACTTCTTTTTTTTTTTACATTTTTCATTTTTTATTCAACTATTACTGAGTAAACAGTTCTAAATCCACATATGTTTCTTTGTTCTTGTTTTCGCGTACAATAGGCTGCAAAACTAGATTTTTCTTTAAAAGTAATTCGTTAGCAATGGCATTATATTTCTGTGTTATAAACAAATCACATGGTTTGTTATTATGATTAATAACGACAACCAACTTATCACCATATTTCGTCTTAGCAATTCTCATTTTATCTATATTATATTTCAATCCTAATACCAATGCTTCTTTCCTGATTGTCTCATTGTATTTATTCATTCTGATTGTATTCAAGCCTTCCGTTGCGGACTCCATTTATTAGGAGATGATTTTATTAAATAAAAATCCAGACTCACAAACTCACATACATATTTTTATTGATAATATCTAATGTAAAAAAAAAAAAAAAAATCCAAATCGATATTCATCACATCATCAAATTAAAATCTCCTCGACGTACCCACAATTCTGCCTCTAGTACTGATAAAGCTCTTAGGACAACAAAAAACAGAAAATCTCATTGCGCATTAGTATTCACATCACAAAATATTTCGTTGCGGAGATTATGCAGGCCCCGTTGGTGTAGTGGTCTAAGATGTTGCAACGTCTTAGATCAACCACTTCATCAATGATGTCGTGAGATCGAATCCCGCCATCAACTTGAGGTTAATGGTGAGGATGGCGAACAAAAAACTCAGAGGGTTTCCTCCCCTCACGGGGCACCCCAGACACACCATAAAAAATAATAAGACGACAAATAAACATCTTCAATCTTCAAAGTCTGGGGTGGGAGGTTTTGCAAAAATTTTATATTTTTGGTAAATTTTCTTGTATTTTGATAGTTTCGTTCTTACAATATTTATAACCGTTCAAGCGAACCTGTTTCATGTATTTTTCGCGAGGAAAAAATCGAAAGGTTTTACGCATCTCTGTTTCTCTCTGAATTACCTCCTCAATTGTTAATTGTCCGCATTTAAGCATTGAGAACAACTCAGTATAAAAATTGTAATTTGTCCTAAATTCTGCTTTTCTATCAGCAATGCTTAACTGCTTTTCAATTATTTCGATGATAACAGCACCCAAACTTAAAGAAGCTAAAGGTAGCACTAGAAACGCAGACATTCCTGCTGCCGAAAAGAGGAATTTGGATAAAAGTAAGCTATTACTTATATGATTGTAGTACTTGTAACTGCGACGGTAAACATACATTTTCTTTTCTAATTCTTCCATTTATTATATAATAAAATTGTTTCGAAAAATTATTTGATTTTTTCGAATTTCCACACACCCACCATCTAGGCTACTTTTACAGTATGATTCTCTTTTTTTCGAGCTTGTGAGTCAAAGTTTAAAAAAATATATGATTTTTGTCACATGAAGAGTAGTACAGAAAGTGGGATTCCAGTACACACACATTTGTCAAATGAAGAGTAGTACAGAAAGTGGGATTCCAGTACACACACATTTGTCACATGAAGAGTAGTACAGAAAGTGGGATTCCAGTACACACACATTTGTCACATGAAGAGTAGTGAAGAATGTGCGAAACCCGTGTACACATTTTTCTCACAGAGTAGTAAGGTAATAGAAATTCAATGATTTTCTTTACGGCTGACAAAACTCAGACGGGAGAAATTTATTAATAAAAATGTTCCCCTATTAAATGATGAATACTGCAGAGGTTATTCAGCTTTGTAAAAAGGTTATATCAAACAACAAAGCGGTTATACAAAGATTATCGCTATACACATATAATGAACTGCGGACTTATGCGAAAATTAATAAAATCAAAACAAATGGAGCTAAGAAACATGAAATAACAAATAATATAATAAACCATCTTAACAAGTATATTTTGATAGCTGAAGATAAAATTAAAATTGAACGCAGAAACGAAAGAACTCATAATAAGAACAGACCATCCGACTACAAACCAGAACCGAGATTACGAACCATTCTGGAAGATGAGATAAAAGAAAATAATATCACCATTACAAAACTAAAACAAGAATACAATGATAACAAAGAAAAAGAGACAAGTGAATTAAAGAAATTTCTGAAAAACAAGAACCTATCAACTCGCGGAAACCGAGAAGAAGTACTAAAAAGAGTTGAAGAATACTATAATAATATTATTACCGAACATAAAGATTCCGTACAGAAAAATAGAGATATCATAAGAGATCAAACAGAAAGACGTGATAACAGTAGACAGAAACCAATTGGTTTATCAACTCTCTTCATAAATAAGAAAAAAATCAAAGAAGAAAAATTAATTCCTGATCATTTATTTAGAACGGAAGAAGAACAGCAGCCTACTATTTTTAGCGAAAGTGAAAATATATTCACTGTAAACGTATCAGTTGAAAGCAATGGAAGAGATGAACATACTCTTATTGCTTTTACTTTCGCCGATTTACAGCGGCGGATGAATGAACTTTATCAATATAGAGTTCAGTTCGTAACTCGTGTTATTTTCCATCGACAGGAGAATGATGAAGAAGTAGTAGTATATTACAACAGTACTTCTTGGATTTTAAATAAAAATAGCATTCTTACTCATAATCATTTGAATGATAATAACAAGAGACTTAGTTCTTTAAGTAATACCCCTCGATCTGGGCTACAATTTAGTCGGTATGAAGGAATTGATTATAGGATGACGCGAATAGAATCTTACATGGGAGGAACGTTTAAAATACTGCCAGATTTCGTAAAAAATAAAAGAGCTTGCTTGAATATTGAAAATAACGACCAGAAATGTTTCCTTTGGTCTATCTTAGCAAATCTACATCCAGCTAAGGATCATCCGGAAAGAATTTCGAAATATAAACAATATGAGAACGAATTTGATTTCGAAGGGGTTACCAACTTCCCAATGGATACTAAAGATATACACAAATTTGAAAATAGATACAACATTAAGATTTCTTTATTTCAAATTGAAAAAGAGAAAATTATCAGAAGTCATATACTAAAAAGTACAATCAATGGCAAAACAGCTAAACATGTTATTAATTTATTATATTTCGATAATCATTATGTACTGGTAAAGGATCTGAGCAGATTAGTTGGTAGTCAAATCTCTAAAAATAAAACAAAGACATACCTATGCACTTTTTGCGGAAGGCATTTTGCAAAAGAAGAACACTTTGAAAAACATGAAAGTAAAAATAATTGCGAAGATCCTGATATAATAATGCCTCCTGAAGGTTCAAGTATACAATATAAAAATATTGCAAAACAAATGAAAGTACCTTATTGCATAATAGCAGACTTTGAGTCTTATAACGAAGAATACAATCAGGTAAACGGAAAGAAAACAATAAAAGTGGCCAAACAGAAACCATTTGCTTACGGATTTCAGGTATGCTGTTCCTTTGATACAAACCAGAACAAATACTATGACTATTTCGGTGAAGACGCTGCAGAACATTTTGTTAAAACCGTTACAAAAGTATCCACAGAAATTGCAAACAAATATGAAAGCAGACAAAGAAACCATACTTATACCAATGCAGAAATTACCGAAAAATGGAAAAATCTAATGAATAAGACTTGTCACATCTGTACAACTGAAATTACTGAAAATCCTCACTTTGATCACGACCACATGACAGGAGAAGATAGGGGATTTGCTCATGCTGAATGCAATATGAAATACAGGATTCCTAGGCATATCCCGGTAGTAATGCATAATTTATCAAAATATGATTCTCATTTATTTGTTAGAGAATTGATACCTAATAACGGAATTTTTGAAAGTGCAGAAAGTTTCATATCATTCTCGAAATCAATAAGTATTACAAAAGCGGATACGGAAATAAAATATGAGATGCGGTTTATAGATTCAATTAGATTTATGGCTTCATCTTTAGACAAACTATCAGCAAATTTAGCAACATGTGATTGCAAAGTACCTTGTAATCATCTAAGACAGAATTTCAAGTACACATCTAACAGCTTCAAAAATGACGATGAATTCAAAGAAATAATTAAAAAAGGTGTGTATCCCTATGAATTCGTGGATAGTTTCGATAAAATGAATTGTACAAACTTACCACCAATAGAAAGCTTTTATTCTAGGTTGACGGGGAAAGGTATTGACAAAAGTGATTATAAAAGAGCGGTATCTATATGGAAGCAATTTAACTGTGAAACATTACTTGATTATACCAAGTTGTACCTAAAAAGTGATGTGTTAATTCTATCAGACGTTGTGGAGAATTTCAGAAATGTGTGTATACATAATTATGATCTGGATCCACTTCATTACTTCTCAGCTCCTGGGTTGACATGGGATTCTTTCTTAAAGCATTCAAAAGTAGAACTACCGCTATTCTCGAAGGAAGACATGTATACATTCATTGAAAAGGGAATAAGAGGTGGTGTATCCCAATGTATAAAAAGATACGCAAAAGCAAATAATAAATATACAAGTGATTATAATAAGCATAAACCACCTAATTATTTAATGTATTTAGACGCTAATAATTTATATGGGTGGGCGATGTCGCAGAATTTACCAGCGAATGATTTCCAATTCATTTCCATACCGGATGATTTGAAAGAAAGGAATGAATACGAATCAATCGAGTATTACAATCATCTAAAAACTCATATCAATTCGATAATGAAATTACAGAATGTAGGTGCTATATATGAGGTAGATTTAGAATATCCAAAAGAACTACACGAATTACACAAGGATTTACCATTAGCACCGGAACACTTTAACGGTAAGCTATGTACCACAGTATTAGATAAAACCAACTATGTAGTTCACCACAGGAATCTAGAATTCTATTTACAAAAAGGTTTGATATTGAAGAGAGTACACAGAATACTAGGATTCACTGAAAGTGCTTACTTAAAAGGATATATAGACCACAACACAGCACTTAGAACTAAAGGTACAAATGATTTTGAAAAGGATTTCTTTAAACTGATGAATAATGCTTGCTTTGGGAAAACTATGGAAAACGTAAGGAAGCGAGCGGATATGGAAATAATAACGGATGATGCAACAAGAGAAAAAATAATAAAGAAACCCAACTTCAAATCTGAAATAATATTCAGTGAAAACTTTTCAGTAGCAAGAATGTCAAAGGAAAAGATAAAATTAGACAAACCAATGTACATCGGCTTTGCTGTATTAGAACTATCCAAGTTATTGATGTATGAATTCCATTATGATTATATGAAGCCTAAATATGGAGATAAAATTGATTTGTGTTATATGGACACTGATTCTTTCATATACGACATTCGAACCGAAGATTTCTATGAAGATATCAAACAAGATTTGAATGAGAGGTTCGATACATCTGATTATGCGAAAGATAATCCATATGGGTTTCCTAGTGTAAATAAGAAAGTGATAGGAATGATGAAAGATGAATTAGGTGGACAGGTTATGACAGAGTTTGTTGGATTACGATCAAAAGTGTATGCTTATTTAAAGGACAACCAAGACCCTTCAAAAGCTAGCAAAAAACTAAAAGGAATAAAAACCAATATCGTTAAAGATAAAATTACGATTCAAAACTATAAGGATGTACTGTTTGGTAAAACGGAAAACCTTTCTATAACCCAGTATAACTTAAGATCATACAAGCACAATATGTTTCTAGAAGAACAGAATAAAAAAGCGTTAGATCCTAAGGATGATAAAAGGATAGTAACAAGCGATAAAATACACACTTTACCTTTAGGTTATAAACATTAAATTCAAGTACCTACTTAAAAACTTCAAGTACCTACTTAAAAAATTCAAGTACCTACTTTAAAAAAATCAAGTACCTACTTCAAAACTTCAAGTATATACTTAAAATACTCAAGTACCTACTTAAAAAAATCAAGTCCCTACTTGAAAAAATCAAGTACCTACTTAAAAACTTCAAGTACCTACGTAAAAAATTCAAGTACCTACTTAAAAGAATCAAGTAACCTACTTAAAAACTTCAAGTACCTACTTAATAAATTCAAGTATATACTTAAAATACTCAAGTAAATCTTATAATGAAAAATTCTTCCTAAATAAATGAATGAAAAGGCTCCAATCAAAGTCTATGACTTTAGTGAAAAGAACACTTATCAGAATAAGCACGACCTTGCACCTCAGTGGCCATTCAGACTCTTAATTTGTGGTAGTTCTGGAACAGGGAAAACAAACCTTCTTTTGAATTTAATTTATGAATATCTTTGTTTCAACCGAATATACTTATATGCTAAAGATCTTGAAGAAGATAAATATCAAGACCTTATAACCAATTTAACCACTTTGGAGTCACAATGCAAATCGAAAGTCTTAACAGTAAGTAACAATCTTGATGATATTGTCGATGTTGACGACTTAGACCCTGAATACCAAAACTTGATTATCTTTGACGATTTTGTCACTGAAAAAGACCAGAAGAAAATAGAAGATTTATTCATAAGAGGAAGAAAGAAAAATGCCTCAATTATTTACTTGTCTCAAAGCTATCATAAAACGCCAAAGGTGGTAAGGCTCCAGTGAAATTATTTTGCATTCTTTCAGTGTTCTAATCCAAAAGAAGTAAAATTAATACGACAAAGCCATGTATCCAGTATAGACGATGAAAAATTTCTCAAACAATTCGAGACTGCAACCAAGGGCTACGGTTTTTTCTTCATAGATTTAAAAATAAAAGATAAAACCCTTAAGTACAGGAAAAACTTTGAAAAATTTACCGGATAATTTATTTCTATAATAAATGAATAAATTTGGTAGTGTTGGAAAAAAGGTTAGTAACGAATCGAATGAAAAGAGAGTTACTGATGACAACGGTAATATTAACCTACAAGATAAGAGAATTATTATGTTAGGGGATGCGAAAGCTGACCAGGACGCTATTAGTTTCAGATCCATGACTATTATTCTGAATCAATTTAAAGAAGAAATTACCGCACAACAAGTGGGGATAAATCAGTATTTTAGCGAAGATATCAACAGATTAACTGCGGTACATGATTCTCCTAAAAATTTATTGGTAAGGATTAATGATAAAGGGTTATTTGTAAAAGAAATAATTCGAGTTAATGAGAAAGAAATTGATGCTGAGAACAAATTGATAACAAATGTTCAAAACCCTAGAAACAAAAATGATGCTGTTAATTTAGCAACGTTAACTATGAATCTTTTAGATTATGACAAAAAGCTTCTTGGGCAACACACCCATAACGGTATAATTGAAGGAAAGATTGCTGGTCAAAAAACTCGTATCGATAATATTGAAAGAGCAGTAGTAAATATTTTAAAAAGGCTTCTAGAGCTAGAGCTAAAACCTGTTGACAAACCATTCGTTACCAGAATAGAAAAAATGATGGCTGGTAAATAAATTTTATAAGATAAATTTATTCCCTAATAAATGGTTGAAACAATGGAGTATACAGTTTATTTGTCAAAGCTTCAGAAAGGAAAGCTGAAGAAATGCTTTGATGCTAAACAAAAATGTCAGATACGTGTTAGTCATAGTAGACAAAATGAACGAGAACCAGTTAAGTTACTTTTAAGTAAACGACAAATTGATAAAATTGAAACCTGTAAAATGAATAATAAGGGTTGTGATATTGATGTATCATACAAGCAGATGAGAGAAGCGATTCAAAAAGGTGGATTACTTCCATTTTTAATACCGCTAGCAATTACCCTTGGTAAGGCAGCTTTAACAAGTGGTGCTGCTGCTTTGGGTACATTCGCTGGTAAGAAAATTATGGATAAAACGACCAACACAGGTGGTGCGCTAAAACTTCCTGGAACACAAAAAGTTACCGGTAATGGTGTACGTGGTAGACCTAAGAAGGAAAAAACCGATGATGTCAACACAGGTGGAGCGCTAACACTTCCTGGAACACAAAGAGTTGTCGGTCATGGGGTACGTGGAAGACCTAGGAAGTCAAAAAACGGGGTAAAGTAGGACCTCTAACCAATTTTGATATTATGGATGCATTAGGGAGTATACCACAGTTTCGAGGTGTTTTCTCTTTAGATACGCTACCCAAACATATAAACGATTCGGAATGCGGTGTCATTAATTATGATAAACTCGGAATGCCTGGAACTCACTGGGTTGCGTATTGTAATCTACCTGAATCCCCCTATGTCGAATTTTTCGATTCTTTCGGTATTCCTCCAGGAAAAGAAATAGTTAAATATCTAAAAAATTCAAAGAAAAAAATAGCTTATGAAAATCTTGCTGTTCAAAATATAGATGAATTAAACTGTGGACTTCACTGTATTTCCTACATTAAGCGGAAAATGAAGTTGGTAGCTTTTCGTTTATAAAAATTGTTTTCTAATAAATGGAGATTTATTGTATGAAATGTAAAAAGAGCACTGACACTGAATCAATGTTTAAGGCAGTGTCACAAAAAAATAATGTTCCAATGCTGAAAGGGAATTGTGTTATTTGCGGATCGAGGAAAAATCGCTTTTTAAAAAAAAACTCAACGCAGAAACAGATATTTTAAAGACGTATTATTCTAATTATTCAGGTTTTGATGATATTTACAGAAAATTAAAAGAAAATGGTGTTAAGGTTTCCAAGGATAAAATAAAAAATGTGTTGCAAAATGAGAATGTGTGTACGTTACACAAACCTTCCTATCATAACTTTGAAAGGAGGCGAGTGTATGTTCACTATGTTGATGAGCAATGGCAAGCTGATTTAGTTGACATGCAGAAATATAAAAAAGAAAATAATAAAACAAATTACATTTTAACTGTTATTGATAGCTTTAGTAAATATGCTTGGTGTGTCCCTTTGAAAGATAAAACAGGTGCTGGAATAATAAACGCATTCAGTCATATATTTAAAGAAAGAATTCCTAGAAAGTTGCAAACTGATAAGGGTAAGGAATTTGTTATGAGAAATGTTCAAACTTTTTTGAAAAATAACGGTATACACTGGTTTGCATCTGAAAGCGAATTGAAAGCGCAAATTGTAGAACGATTCAACAGAACGCTAAAAGAAAAGTTATGGAAATATTTCACTCACAATAGCACTACTAATTGGATTGATATTTTACCTTTATTTGTGAGTAATTATAATAACTCGTACCACCGTTCAATACAAATGAAACCAGTTGATGCTAGTAAAAAGGTTAATCAGAAAAAGGTGTTTAGTGCTCTGTTTCCTCCAGTTGATGACTACAAAATCACAGGAAACGTCAAAGTAGGGGATTTAGTCAGAATTAAAAAAGAAAAAAGTGTTTTTGATAAAGGATATTTACCTAATTATACGGATGAAGTATTTCAGATAGCAACCATCAGACCTACCATTCCCATTACTTATGAAATATCTGACAAAAGTGGGGAATTAATTCAAGGAGGGTTTTATGAAAAAGAACTTTCAAAATTTATTATGAAATAAAATTACTTGTATATAAATGGATTCAAGACGCTTGAGTGATATGTTATCGGATATAGTGAAGAACAGAGAAGTTCAGAGAAGAAAGGTTCAACAAAATGAGATGGAGAAGGCAGGATTTCGGGAATATGCTTCAGAGTTAAACGCTCCAGTTATTATAGCACAAAAAGAAAACACTAAAGACACCATCAAAAAATTACAAGAGAACGCTGAAACGATAATTAATAAACTACAGGAAGGTGATAATAATTCAAGAAGACGGTTTGTCAGATTAGGTGATACATTTAAAACAGCTTTACAGACCACTACTTCAGAGGAATCGAGTCGAGCTCCCACTCATGCTATAGAACCCAATCTAGAACAACCATATGACGTAAATCTAAACTTAAATATTGATGTGGAATTATTAAATCAAATTAATTTAAAATATAAAGATGACTGGAATGATATCGATAATTAATTTAAAATGCCTCATTATTACCTGAAGCATCCTAACGAAATAGATGGGGCTCTGAATTATTTAACATCTATAAGTCAAAGTTATGGTGGTATGAAAAGTAAAAGTTATAGTTCTAGTAAGTATGATAAACACATTGAATTTATAAAAGAATACAAGAATAGGTTAAAAACCATTCAAACCTATTTCCCATTAGTTAACCAACAAGGAACTGGAGTATTTATGAATTGTGATGAAATGATTTCAAAACTATACACTCTGATAGGCAGCAGAGTAAACGGAAATACATCTGATGAGGTGAGAAATGAAGCTATTGATATTTTGGATTCGTTAATGCGAAATAAATTTCTTACGAAGAGATATTACAATTCAATATATAAAAAATATTTCTAATAAATGGTGTTGTTAAATATTGAAGGTAATGAAAGTATCATTGATATAACATTTAGTCAACCAATCGAATTGAATCGTAATTGGGATTATGAAATAGGTTTGAATCAGAGTACTTTGTGGTATTCGTGGCATAATATAAGTGATAAATTTGGAAATAATACATTTCAATACAGGAAAGATGAAGATAATAATGCAACAGAATGGATGAATGTTACTATTCCTAATGGGATGTATAACGATGATTGTTTGAATTATTTTTTGTGTCAGTATTTTGATACCCCAAAAGATAAATGTCCTATTGTAATTTCATCAAATCCAGCATCTATGAGATTTGTCATCATATTACAAGAAAAATACATGTTTAGATTTAATAGTGACTTGTGTCAGATTTTAGGATTTGATAAGGATACTGAGATATCTAAGAAAATCAATGAAGGTACAAAGCTTCCGAATATAACAAGAAGCGTTGATAAAATTCAAATTCACTGCTCTCTCGTAAACAGTTCTATCGTAAACAAAAGTAAATCAGATGTCATTTGGACATTTGTTCCGAATACAGAACCGGGTTGTCAAATTGTTGAGAATCCTAGACAATTAATCTACCTTCCTATTAATACAAAAGACTTTATTTACTCCTTGAGAATGACAATTACTGATCAGTTGGGAAGACCTATCGATTTGAATGGTGATAACGTTGGATACGTGCTGCATTTAAGAAAAGCTTAAAGGATTAGTGAAATAAAATTATTTACCTATAAATGTTGATTAATAATAAGCGATTACTTTATAAAAGGCAGTATGGAAGTGGAATCGGTAGTGTATTCAAAAACATTGTTAATTCCCAGTTATTTCAAACGTCAGCAAAACAAATAAAAGATGGGGCTATGTCAATGTATAATAATATTATTAAACCGAGATTTGAGTTGTTGAAAAACAGAGCAATAGAATATGGGAAAGATCTGATCGATGTAAACAAGAAGGAACTCATTGATGTAATTGGAAACAAAAAATCGATGAAGGATCTTATCGGTACAAATAAAAGGATTTTAAATCAAAGAAGTCAGGACTTGATCAAAACGTTAATGACTGGAAATGGATTAAAGATTCTGAAATAAGTTTTATTTAATAATTTCTTTCTTATATAAATGGCAGTAAATAAAGTTATCAGTCCTCAATGGAACATATTTGACGAACCGCTTGTGGATGATACAGTGGTTAAATATGAATTTAAAGAAATTCGAGAAACAGATGTGAATGTATCTAATAAATCAGAGTTTGAATTCGTAACAAAGAAATTAGATTCCTGGTTTTATCCAAGTGAAAGTTATCTTGATGTCAGTGTAAGAATAGTAAACGAAGATGGGACTCCTATAGCTGCAACCGATGTTGCTACTTTAACGAATAATGGATTTAATTTATTCAGTACCGCTGAGTATGTAATAAACGATGAATCGGTTGAAAAAATTAATCATGTTGGTATTACAACTACCGTTACAAAGTTGATTGAATACTCTGATGATTATTCTAGAAGTGCAGCAAGAAATCATTTCTGGTATAAAGATTATAATCAAGGGAAAGAAATTAATCCTGTAGTTGCTTTGTTTACTGCAGGGGCTGCAGCAGGGGGTGGAACAGTCAGTTTGAGAAATAATAATAATTATAATAAAGGATATGAAAAAAGCTATAACAGAACAAAGAGCAGTAAATTAGTAAATATGTATTTACCATTATCAGAATTGTTTGGATTTCTGAAAGGAAACAAACGATTCTTCAGAGGTGCATCGCATAAATTATTTCTAAGAAGAAATGATGATAACAACATGATTATAAGAAATGGAAATACTAATTTCAAAGTAGTCATCGATTATTTATCCTGGAAGATCCCTATTGTAGCTCCTAGTATCGAAATGATGAGTGAATTAGAAAAGGGTCTTGCTAAGGATAAAAAGCATAATCTGATGTGGGAAGCATGTAATACTTATAAGAGCGATGTTAGTCAGAATAAGGAACACACTTGGAAAGTTATATCTGAGAGAAACAATCCAACAAAAGTAGTTGTGATGCTACAGAAAAATGAAAAGCATAACAATCAATTAATGAATAATATGGTGTTTGATCATATGAATTTAACAGACATAGAACTTAGAATTAATGGGGATAAATATCCTGAAGAACCACTTAAATGTGATTTTAGCGATGATAAATGTAAATACTCAAATCTTTACAATAGGTTCATACATTTGGGCTATAAGCAATTAGCATTTGATACTGGTAGTGTTGTTAGTATAGAAGAATTTAAAGAAGTATATCCACTATTCTGTTTCGATGTTTCCAAACACGAGTCAAATATTTATAATGGAACAACTGCTGATATTGAAATAAGTTTAACTTTGAAAGATAATCAACCCGTACCATATAATGTTTACTGTGTTATATATTATGAAAGAAAAGCTACATTAGATATTATCAATAAAAATATGTATGTGAGTTTGTGAGTCTGGATTTTTATTTAATAAAATCATCTCCTAATAAATGGAGTCCGCAAAGGAAGTCTTGAATACAATCAGAATGAATAAATACAATGAGACAATCAGGAAAGAAGCATTGGTATTAGGATTGAAATATAATATAGATAAAATGAGAATTGCTAAGACGAAATATGGTGATAAGTTGGTTGTCGTTATTAATCATAATAACAAACCATGTGATTTGTTTATAACACAGAAATATAATGCCATTGCTAACGAATTACTTTTAAAGAAAAATCTAGTTTTGCAGCCTATTGTACGCGAAAACAAGAACAAAGAAACATATGTGGATTTAGAACTGTTTACTCAGTAATAGTTGAATAAAAAATGAAAAATGTAAAAAAAAAAAGAAGTAGTGTATATTGTAGTATTTTATATGTAGGAAAGGGTAATATTCTCATTTCTTGTATCCTTTATTTTGGAAGTAAGAAAATAAAAATGTTCTTAAAAAGGAGGATAATTTGGTAAAAAGGATGTTAAAATTTAAGAAATTGATGTTAAAATGGGGCTTTGAAATTGGGGGGAGGGTGGAGTGGGAGCCGGTATTATATACTACTTAGATTCAGTGGGACTATCCAGTGCTTGGAACAATGGCTTAGGGCCCACATCGGAACTACCGTCTCTGTTAAAAGAAGCGTTAAGAATATTAGAAGACCAAGAAATACAGAAATGGGCAGGTATCGTTAGAGAATCGGAGACACCAGTAAATTATAAAATGGTTAAAGAAATTTTTGGGCCAGAATCTTATATGAAGCTGAACCTCCCAAAAACTTACCTCACTCTCTGGATCCAGTTGACAGCGAACTGTTTGCCAGTACACGTGAAAAGTAATTATGATAAGAAAAAAAAGAGTTTCCCCCAGCATGAACAGCCCCTGTTCCCTTTGCGGTGAGGGAGACGATGACCTAGCCCACTTGGTTGCACGGTGTCGTGAGCTCTCGATTTTAAGGGAAATCTTTCTGGGGGGATAGGAACATACTGTTTCCTGATACCATGAAGAGCACGTCTCCAGGTGCAATTAGTGCAGTATGTAGATTCGTACTGAATAGTCTTAAAATAAAAGTTGATCAGGAGAGTGCAGTTTAGTTTATGTATTGTGACAACAGTATTTATTACGAAGTTTTATATTTAGTTGTTTGTATATGACCCTAAGGCTTTAAATATATTATTATTATTATTATTATGATTATTATTAAATTTCTGGGTCCCGTCCTCGAAGCACCGTGACATCCTTCCGCCGTCAAAATCAGCCTCGTGCTACACCTGACACCAGAACAAGTTGGAGCCATGTAACCCTGGTGCGTCGACGAGATACAGGCAGTCATTCAGACAATATTTTGTGGAAAATTTCAATAAGTGACATACATTTAATTTTTGTAACATATATTGTTTTATTTATCCTCGCGATATTTACAATAAAGTTATTCATTCATTCAAACCTTAGGTCTTTTTTCATGGGGAAGTTTCGTCCGGGGACGTTCACCAGACAACCAAATATTTAGCAGTAACAAATTTGTGAGTTTCAGATTCCAAACACTATGAATCCCCCCCCCCCCCCCCCCCCCCCCCCCCAGGTCACTATTGTGGTTCTTGTTGTTTGGCTGCGTGCCGAAAACACGTACTACATTAGGGATTATACGGAAACCTGTTTTGCTGCGCTAGATTAGAAGAGGCCTATTGCGCATTGCGCACACAAAGTACAAACACAAATTCGCGTTCGTTCCCATTTGTTGCTAAGGCACATTGTGTGTTGCCGGAGAGTTCGTTATCAAGGCACATATCGCTCGTAAGAACTAGGAAAACATATCTAGTTTTAGTCCAGTCCTATGGATACTACCGGTTAGAGAGGACGGATGCCCCCAGTTCCAATGCTTCCGAGTGACAAGAAATGGCTCATTCAGACGACGAATATGAAGTAAGTGTCCGAAGGCCTTTTCGGCCATTCGCAAGATTTGAAGAAGATGACTTAGCCTTATCCCGTTCAGGTAAGACATTATAGAGCGTCTTCCATCCTACTTACCGTAGTTACTAAGCATGACGTCACGAATTCTGGCTTTTTGCCGTCAAGGCTGGAACGACTTTTCTATTTTCCAGCAGAATATCATTGTTAAGAGGATGGACGAGTGGAGGCGAGGTTTAATGAAGATAAGGCTCCTGGGGTGTGGGCTGAAGACATTCTGACACCGTAGGTGCCCACTAGCCCCAGGACCAGTCAGGAAACCGGACAAAACGTCAGAAGTGGGATGTATTCTTAACATCATGCCACGGGCGAAACCGACCAATTACGTTACAGAGATCCGTGGTTACTACGCTTACTACGCTCCCGAGTGTGGTGAGCAAATAGTTACTATTAGTTACTATTTCGAGAAGGTTGGAACGGTCAGCGTAGTAACTTTTGGTGAGGTTGGATCGGAAATAGTAACTAATAGTTACTATTTGTAGAAGTGTGGAACACGCTCATAGTCGCGTTTTTTGCCATCGCTTGGAAGGAAAGTTGCCGTTTTGTGCAATCGACTATCAACTGGAGGTCCAGTCGATCCGTTTTTTGTCGCTTGACTGGACATCGACTGGGAACAAAGTAAACAGTCGTTCCGCCTTTCTCTTGGAGGTCCAGTCAAACTTGGAACAAAGTCAACAGTCTTTCCGATCTACCTTTCTCTTGGAGGTCCAGTCAAACTTGGAACAAAGTCAACAGTCGTTCCGATCTACCTTTCTCTTGGAAGTCCAGTCAAACTTGGTGCCAAGTTTTGAAACATGTCGACCCAGAAACGTACAATTTACACCTCAGGAAGCGCCAGTACTGCAGCAGTTTCAGAAACTGCCGAGGGAAGAGTTGTGGGGATGGATGGGGGGACGACTGATAATTAGACCGTTTTTCGAAGGCTTGTTCTCGCTCCCCTATCAAGCTGCAAAAAACGGTCAACTGGATGAACCCGGGAACAAGTCCCAATCGCCAATCGATCTGTAAAAAACGCGACTTATATTTTAACTAAATGCTGCAAACCGTGAGACTAATTTCCTGATTCAACATGCCGTTATAACATGATCAGAATATTTTTCTGTTTTCTAACCCCTCTTTCGCTCCTAAATGTTGAGCTACAAAGCCAATCTACGAACGCGACCTAACGTGACCTGAAAATTCCGCACACCAAGGGCTGGGATCGCAATGGATTGACAGACAGGCTGAGTTCCGAAATCCCGGGTATCCAGCCCCCCTTCACTTAGGATCTGAAAAGGCTGTTTTGGAACTAAGGATATGGTACCAAGGCCTACAAAAGCTAGCAGGCAAAGGAGACAAGTCCAAACCTTGATGTGGCATCCCAAACAATACAGTATATATGACTTTCCTGGTCGCATAGGCGATTAAGCTGCGTAGCATTCCCAGGTTGTCATCTTACCTTTTCTTTTTATCAACCTTTCCAGTCAATCTGATCGAAAAATCTTTTGGTTCCTTAAATCCCAACTCGCCACCCAGAGGTTGCTCCCTACCCCTTAACTCAACTGCCCTCGTCCGGCCGATTTCTGACCAACTTCTCCCGGTGCCCGATTGATCCCGAGGAGTTGCCTACTCTCCACTGTAATGTACAGCAAGTGCCTGGTGCAGGCATCTGCTGGCACCAGCAGGCACCGGTTGCCACGTGTTAAAACATTATTAGAATCGGCATGTTTAGAGTGAAATCGACTAATTTACACAGACATCGGTGCCAGCCGAAGACGGGAAAGGGTGTACAGCAGGTGTCGGGGAATGGGTAACCCCTAGATTAATCCCTGATAGTTGGCAGTAGACTATCTGGTCAGAGTGCAGGCACACCCAGCACCAGGAACGATCACTTCCTCAGCGGCAGGCCTTTTACGAACACACGCCAGTGATCCTCGGGAAGAAGGAGTAAGCGTCTCCGTAACAACTCAAAGCCACCACTCAAATCCTTTGTCAAACAAATCACGACGATCTTTGGGAGCAGCTGTGACACCGCTTCTGCCTTTCTTCCGCTAGGTACCCAGAGAGGCCGGAGCAGTGTTGCCACCGGTCGCAGAATTCTGCGATATATCACATATCTTCGACTTCTTTGGAAAAAAAATGAAGCAAAAAAGTTGACGCAGATAATTATGAAAATGATAAGGCGAGATTTCTCGTTAGCAGTTGGTAAAAAGGACCTAATTTCGTAGGCACCAGAGCTTTGTGCGGTCAAAAGTAACAAGTTCCGTCGGAAGTGGCAACAATGGGCTGGAGATTTTGCATTGGCAAGGAGAGATCGTCATCACGAGTATTGTTGCATCATTGCTTTCATTTTCAGATGTTCGTGAATCAACCTGTGGGAAACCGTTCCGGCTCTTTCGCTGCTGCTTCTTAGGGATACTTCTCCCCATCCTTTGCATCTTCATCCCCCTCCACGCCAAATATATCTCCTATCATGCTTACGAAGTTCCTCTGGCCGCCACGGACATGAAAGTTCTCGACAGACATATGTCAACGTCGTGGTGTCAGGTAAGATATTGCCCCGTCGGCTTACAGCTCCGGTCATATTGTTTACCGTTTCGTGACAAGAAAAGTTATACTGGTAAATGTCGTGGACAGATTGGTCCTCCTTTTTTCTGTCCAATGTGTGGTATTGCGCATGATGATTTGAGCCATTTTATTTGAGAGTGTCGAGAGCTAAATGATTTAAGATCTGAGGTATTTGGAGAGAGTGGATGGCTAAAATAGTAAAATGTAAATTATTTTGTGACGTGAGATTGTTGCAGAAATTCCTCCGGATTTGTTTGCGCAACCGCGATTTGTTTATCCAGTAGCTGTTATCTTTTTATTTGTACGTTGTTAGTAGTATGTTTATTCAAGCCAATGTAAACCCTATATGTTTTTGGCATAGCCTCCGGGCTTTCGTGTAAATATATTCTATTATATTCTATGTAACTTATTAGCCATAAGATAAGATTGATTAGCCTTTATAACATTAAGACCCAGTGAAGATGTCGAATGAATGAAAGATAAGCACAAAAAAAGAACACCTAGAAGCACCTATCTCTACGGCAAAGGCTACTCTGAGGAACCTCGATAACTATTCAATATTCTCAAACAACTATCCCTCATGAAGCTACACATCCATTCATTCGCCCCCTTCCATTCCTTTCAAAAGTTTCTACCGTAAGTTCACTCAAACTTTCACATCCATACAACAAATGTTTTAAGTTCTGATCCATACCCACACAACGGAAATTTGCCGCCTTCTCTCTTCCATTAGGCAGACTGTCTGCCCTAGAACCAGTGTTGCGATGCTGATTTTTTTAACTGTACTAAACGTAGGGCAAAAAATGTACTTCCCGGGAAAAAATGTACCAGACTCCAAAAAAATTACGCATCTTCCTTCGCGGTACTCCACTAATCTGTCTCCACTAATCCTATCGAGGTAAATTAGTTCTGCCTGGAAATTCACACAGCATCAGCCAGAAAGGAAAAGTGGTTGGGTCGCGAAGAAATTTGACTGGATCCTTGAGCCATACGGACACAGAAATGCCTCTTCCGAGTTAGAGCTCTAGGTAAATCACCAAAGCTAGTACGATAAGTCAAGTTCTTTTTCTTAGTTTTAGAGAAAATGTACTAAATGTGTACCAGTTTGACGTAATTGTACTTATTTTCCGACTTTTAAAAAAAGTTGTACAGATGTACAGGTCACAGAAAAAGTACTGAATCGGTAAAATTGTACTACCCGGCGCAACACTGCCTAGAACGGATCTGCGATACGACTGCGAAAATCGGACTGCGTGTGCACGTTCCTCAAAACGATAAAAAATATTAGGTTTTGAGGTGTCAGGGTTTCACCAGACCAAAGTCAGAGCAAACTAACACTGGGACAGAGCAAAATAACTCTAGAGAGTAATGCGAAGACCTATCCTTCCCATGCATCAAAAATAGGCCTCCGTCGCCAACTCGCTTCGCGAGAGAAGCTTCAGCAAACTGTTCGTGTGCGCAGTGGCGGACTAGAGTTATTTTGCTCTGGATCAGAGCCAGCGCTCATTAATGACTGGTCGAGTTCAGTAGGGATGTTGGTATCCGCTAGTGGAGCTAGTGTCGCTGCGACTTGACTGTGTGTCACTTTTTTAAAGTTCGCGCATTACTCTCCAGAGTTATTTTGCTCCGGGACTAGCGCCAAGACGTATGCTTTCCATGCTTTGCAAACGGGCCATACCCGTATTAGCGCCACCAACTGCGCTTGCGACATTTAAAGCGAGACAAATTTGCAGGTTTTGAAATTTCTAGTAAAGCAAAGGTGCGGTCGGCACACACCAACGAAACAATAGAGGTTGTATAAATTTTTTTTACAAAGTTCAGAATATGAAATTATTGGAGCCAGCGTTGGTGAGCGACTGAATTCGTTTCGGTAGGGATTATCTCTATTCGAGTTTGTGTCAATTTTTACTAAGTCTTGGAGCTACTCCCTAGTGTTATTTTGCTCTGAACTAGGAGTAGAGCTAACACTTGAAAAAAGGGATCCACACTCGAATAGCAGCGATACTAGCACCACTAGCGATAGAGAACGTCCACAATGAAACTTATTCAGTCGTGCACCAGCGCTGGCTCTGATAATTTCATATTCAGAACCCACACAAAAAAAAATCATAACCCCTCCTATTTATCCTCCTATTTGTCCTCGATGTGTGTAGACCGCATCTTAGCTTTACCAGAAATTTTTAAACTCTCAAGTCTGTCTCGCTTTAAATGCCGCAAGCGTAGTGGGCGGTGGCGCTACGAGTATGACCCGTTTGCGACGCATGGAAAGCATAGGTTTTGCCTCTATTCCCTAGTACTATTTTAATTTGCTCTGATCACCATAAGCGGATTCCGGTGGGGGCGAAATTTGACGAACTTGCACAAATCTTCCAGGACGCAAAGCGCGGACTCTCGTTCCTGCGGCCGAATCCGTTCATTATCCGGGCTTAGTCTGACTTAAAGTCCGAACACACGACCAGGATTTCCGGGCCGGATTTCCTGCACTTTCATCATCAAGTTATTTCTACTTTTCCGTGTGGAAGTGATGATGGTGCCAAAAATCCGAGCAGGAATTCCAGTCGGGGAGCTGACGATCCTGATCGTGTGTTCGCACTTTTACAAGGAGATTCCAAGTGCTTACATAAATTTGTTTCTAGAAACAATCTCTGGTGGTCAACGCTTCGACATTCGAGGCGTTCTTGGTGGAGGAAAGACCACACCGTATCACCAATAGTCAGCCAGTGTCCATGCTGAGGCATTTTACGGTCAGCGACGACACGAAGGAGTACTGGGGTTTCTACTTGCTCAAAGGATCCACTATTACCATATCATCATGCACAGGGTAAGACGGTCAACTGTTTTTGAATGAAAAAAACTTTCCATATTCTAGCCAGTATATTTGCCTAACATGACGGACATGAAGTTCCAAATATACTGTAAAAGTTTCTTCGAGTGAGGATTAAAGTTAACTGCAGCACTTGCTACTCGGATTAATTTTATAATTTACTCCGAATTAGAGATAAGATTATCTTTTTAGGGGCAAGATTTATCCCAGTAGGAAACACTGCAAGATTTCTTCTTACAGTGTACAACCGTTGGGTTTGCACTATACATACTGTTTTCGCCAGGAATTGAACCTGGTCAGTTTTGCAGATCGGTGTGTCTAAAGAAATGGCTGTTGGATTATGGCTGAATTTAGAAAAATGGAAAGTGAGAACAAGAAAAACAGCGAATGCATTTCCTTTCTTTACTCTTGATGCCTATGAAGAGCAGGATACGTCAACATAGGCGTCCACAACAAACGCTGTTGATTGGCTGACTTAAGATTAAGGTTCTCGTTCTTCCCGAGCTTCACTGGAGTGTTTTGGACTTAGTCATATAGAGTATTCTCTCCTTTTCCTGCGGAGAAGACCATTGCTGCGGTTTTGCAGATACCATGGTATCTGGTAACAAGGTCTAAAGTCGTTTGCAGAGTTACCGCAGTATCTGGCCAGTTGCCTGCCACAGTAACTGCTCGTGGTATCTGAAAAATTTCATCACCACCAACAGAAGATCCAGTTTTTGGGATCCCAAAACGTAAGTGGAGGGATACCTATGACATCGCAAAAGTTGTCCGTCTGTCCGTCCGTCCGTCCGACCGTCCGTCTGTAAGCACGATAACTCTCGAAGGGAATGAGATATTTTGATGAAACTTGGTGTGAGGGTTCGTTGGGTCGTCGGACCAGTCAAGTTCGTAGATGGGCTTTTTAGCTCTACATTTAGGGGTGGGGGAGGGGATTCAAATTAAGGGACAAACAAAATATTTTGAAACAGCTAATGTGATAGTCGATTATGGGGTAAGAAGACATGCTGAGCACGATGGTGAAAACCATTTTGTCATCGGACAAGTAGTTCGCCCGGAATCCGGCCAAAACCAGAAAGTTTGTTGAAAGTAAAAGTTTTATTTGAAGTTGATTAGATGTTCGATTTAGGGGTAGGAAGACATGCTGAAGACGATGGTGAAAATTATTTTCTCGACGGACAAGTATTCCGCCCGGAATCCGGCCCAAACCGGAAAGTTTGTTGAAAGTAAAAGTTTTATTTGAAATTGATTAGATGTTCGATTTAGGGGTAGAAAGACATGCTGAAGACGATGGTGAAAACTATTTTCTCGATGGACAAGTATTTCGCCTGGAATCCGGCCCAAACCGGAAAGTTTGTTGAAAGTAAAAGTTTTATTTGAAGTTGATTAAATGTTCGATTTAGAGGTAGGGAGACATGCTGAAGACGATGGTGAAAACTATTTTCTCGATGGACAAGTATTTCGCCCGGAATCATGCCCAAACCGGAAAGTTTGTTGAAAGTAAAAGTTTTATTTGGAGTTGATTAGATGTTCGATTTAGGGCAAGAAGACATGCTGAACACTTATGTGAAAACAAGTTTCTACCCGGACATGTAGTTCGTCCGGAATCCGGCCAAAACTGGAAAACTGTTGGAAGTCAAAGTTTTATTTCTAGTTGATTAGATAAGCGATTTAGGGGTAAGAAGAGATGCTGAGTCCCTGTGTGACAATCGTATTTTACCCTGACATATAGTTCGACCGGAATCCGGCTGGAATCGGAAAATTTGTTATAAGCTAAATTTCTATATGAAGTTGATTCGATGTTCATTACTGGGGAAAGAAGATACCCTGATTTCGTCTTTGAGCTTTCTTTTTTCGCCGGACAAGTAGTTCTGGAGTTCGGCCGGAACCGGGAAATTGGCAGAAGTGGCAGGAAGTTTTCGTCAAAACAGATATGACTTATAGGGGTAAACACACATGCTGAATCCAAATCTGAACTTGGTTTTCTCAGGTGATTAGGTATTTGGCCTTAAACTGTTTCTGAATTTTAGTTGTAAAAATGTTCAAGGAGTCTGGCGAAGACTGGATCTGGCTAAGACAAGACCCAGTTGTCTGGATCAGATATTGAATTTTTGGGATCCCATCGAAACCTTTGGTCTTGTTGTCAAGTTCGTCGGAAAGAAGCTTGTCACTTCTGATGCGATTGGATATCTTCTAAAACGGCAAATTTGGCCGTTGGTGTTTTCGGATAGCAACCGTGGTATCAAATACCATGGTAACTGCAAAAACGACAAAATACGGATCCAGTTACTATGTATCATGGTATCTACGTTCTAATCTTGTTCTGGCACGAAAACTTCTTAACCCGTTCGATCTCAAAACCGGTAAAAACAAACTTGCTGAGCTCCCGACTTGAAAAAGCATGCGCAGCGAGAACCAACTCTCAGCCATTAAAGTACTAACAGTATCGACTAGGCACTCGGTACGTTGACCAGGCCGTGCAGTTGCGCCCAGCTGAAAAACTGGGGGACCCGTTAGCTGCACAACGGGTATTTCGGGGAAAGCTCCAAATCATTAAAGTATGTTAGGAGTGGGCTATGAGTTAAAGACAGGCTTCACCTTCCAGATTTTTCTTCCGGATTCCAGACAGGCGTTTTCGTCGAGACGGGTCTGCCAGGCCATAAACGTCTGGAAGTCCGGGTTGTTGGACACTCCAGATGTTGGACACTCCAGATTCCGGAAGGTACCATAGAGGCAATCCATTTGAGAGACAGAATAAATATGCAAATGTAGGAATAAAAGGGAAAGTGATTGACAGTTGTAGCTGGGATGCAAGAGATATTTGAAATGCGAACGGGACATATGCGAAATATTAAAGAATAGCAAAATTAGCTGCCATCATCATTATGGACATCTGAAAGGGGTTGGCTTGTTAGTTGGTAGCCCGGGACCAAGCCCATACCCAGGAATGTATTTCGGGGGGGGGGGGGTAAATATTCCTTCAGCCGAAGCTGACTGCGAATCATATTTGATGGTGCAAAACGGATACGTCAGCTGAATTGAATCCCACAAGTTCGTTTTTCCAACTTGAGCAGTTTTGAGCCTGAAGAGGACCCTTGACAAGAAGGGCCGAAATATAGCTCCAATAAAATTTAGTTGACATTTCAGTTTTGCACCATCAAATATGGGGGGAGGGGGTTGCCTGCAGGTCGGACAAAAAAGTACGAAAAAATACATCAGAGGGAAAACCCTATAAAATAATCTGTGAAATAATCATCCCCTACCCCCCCCCCCCCCCTGGATACGGCCCTGCTCCGGACGTCGGGTTATCTGGGAGGTGAAGCCTGGCTTTTAGATTCTTCGTCCGCGCCCTTGTTTGCGACGGAATACGTGTCATGCTGCACTAAGATTAGCCTCAGGAGACACAGCTGCACAACAAGTGCAGATCCTGAAAAATCTAGGGGAAGCACGGGATCCAACGAATGATTTATGATTCAAGGTCGCGAAACCAGAATCGGTCGAGCGAGTGAATAGTGTGAACAACAGTGTGTGCTTGTCCTGAGTTCGCGATATGGAAATCTATCGAGGGCCAACCCGACCGCTACTGTAGACTTTTTTAACGTTTAAAGACCTACTCCAAACATTCTGTTTACCTTCTCTTACTGATCGGAAGCCACCAGTTTATTTAGATTTGAACTTGATTGCCGGGTTACTGTTTTGGCTCGAGACAAAATCCACGTAGAACGTCTTCTTTTCCAGATGACGAAATATTCCACGTGTTATTAGAAAAGAATTAGGTTCATGAGTACCACACCTGTCTTGGTTTTTATGGCAATTGCAGCCTCTGGCTCAAGTGCCATATACCGATCACAATTCCGTCTGTCGGTCGGTCCGAGTTTTTTGTCACACTTTTTCGAGTTAGGGTACTTTCAGATGTCCTAGGACAATGAAACTTGGCAGGCATATTAGGGACCCGACCAAACTAACCTGGAAATAATCTGTTTCCCGATCCGACCATAGGCGGGGGAGTGGGGGGCCCTGGAAACTTGAAAATTTAGGGCATTTTGTCACACTTTTTCGAGTTAGGGTACTTCCAGATGAGCTAGGACAATGAAACTTGGCAGGCATATCAGGGACCCGACCAAACTAACCTGGAAATAATTAGTTTCCCGATCCGACCATATGCGGGGGAGTGGGGGGGGGGCGCTGGAAACTTGGAAATTCAGGGCATTTTGTCACACTTTTTCGAGTCAGGGTACTTCCAGATAAGCTAGGACAATGAAACTTGGCAGGCATATCAGGGACCCGACCAAACTAACCTGGAAATAATCAGTTTCCCGATCCGACCATTTGAGGGGGAGTGGGTGGCGCTGGGAACTTGAAAATTTAGGGCATTTTGTAGAGAGTTGTATCAGAGACCCGACCAAACAAACTTAGAAATAATCAGTTTTCCGATCCAACCATTTTGTGTGGGGGGGGGGGCTGGAGGGCAGGGGAATCCGGGAAATTGAGAAGTGTGTAACTTGTCGAACGGGCGATCGGATTGTATTGAAATTGTAATGAATTGTCTGTGATGTCCCGTTTGAAGTCTTGACCGGATTCGGTAGCCAGGGGGGAGTTGGGGTGGGGGGGGGGGACCGGAAATTTCAAGAAACGGTTAGAATGGAGGGATCGGAGTGAAACCTGCTGGGAAGAACTAGCATCTGCTCTAGATAAATCCTTTAGAACATTGTTAGTTGGTTTTCTTTGTTTTGTCTTCAGAAAGTGTGTTGAATCTGTAGTTAGTATTTGATTTGCATAATATTTTGTACCATGGCCCGTTGGGCTTTCCATGTACAATACATACATACATTGTACACTTATGGGGGGGGGGGGTCCCGGAATTCCAGTGATGGCGGTTTTGGGGTTTTTACGATGAAAATTGGCAGGCATATCAGGGACCCGATCAAACTGACTTCAAAAACAAAATTTTGTCGATCTGATAATGGTGGTGTGAGCGGAGGGAGGGGAATCCGGAATTATCAGTGATGCGTAACTTTGCAATGGGTGATCGGACTCGAGCGAAATTGAAGAATTGAACAGAGGACATTTCTCTGGTGATCTTTTTCATGTCCGGACCGGATCCGGCAACTATTGGGGGGGGGGGGGGGAGGGGGAATACGTAACCCGCTTAGAATCGAGAGATCAGGATGGAACTTTGTGGGAAGAACAAACAGTTGCTCTAGGTAAATCATTTACTGAATCGGATTGGCTACGGGCACCGTGGGGGAGCTGGCGGGGAATCTCAAGAAACGGTTAGAATGACGGTATCGAAGTGAAACTTGCTGGGAAGAACAAGCATCTGATCCATGTAAATCTTGTACACAATTTGACTGGATCCGGACACTTGAGGGGGGGGGGAGGGGTTTCCCGGAATTCCTTTTTTGGGGGATTTTCACGACGAAACTTGGAAGGCATATCAGGGACCCGGTCAAACTGACTTGGAATAAAACAAAATCCTCGATATGATAATCTTGGGGCGGGGGGAGTTGAGGGAGGGGAATTCGGAATATTGAGTCATGCGTAACTTTGGAACGGGTGATCGGATTCGAGTGAAATTTAATAATTGAACAGAGGACATTTTTCTCTGGTGATCTTTTTCATTTCCGGACCGAATCCGGCAATTATTGGGGGGAGGACGGAAAATACTTGACCCGCTTAGACTGGTGTGATCTGGATCGAACTTCGTGGGAATGACAAACAGATGATCTGGATTAATCATTTACAGATCCGGATTGGCTCCGGGTATTGTGGGTGGAGTCGGAGGGGGGGGGGGGGGTCTGGGATTCCGGTGATCGCGAGTTAAGGTACTTCCAGATGTGCTAGGACGATGAAACTCCGCTGGAATACTGGAGATTCAACAACATTTGCTTAGAAATTGCTACTTCCCAAATCCGATTATTCCTTAAAGTACCAATCTTGACCGCATATTAAAAAAAATACTTTTAAGCAATATATACATTTTCATGATGCCCATCAGCCCATTAGCATTTCTACCTCAAGGGTTTTGATTACAAATGAAGTTCCCTTAGAGTGCGCATCTCAACCGCAAAGTCGAAACTTACTTTTGATCATTCAAAACATCTTAACCCATGCAAGTGCCATATGAGCTTACAGCTCTTGTTTAATTTGTTTGTAACAGTTGGAGCATTAGATGGAAATTATTGTTTTGATCTTTGTCTCACTACGTGCCATAATGGTTGTCATAGATAATCGGCTGAGATTTAGTCCAGACCGAAATATTTCAAACCTAAAATTTTGTGCTTGTTATTTGCTCATTGTTTGGCGGTGTTATTTGTGGTTTTGAACGTTCGTTAGGGGTGGTTATCAATGTGTGTGGTAGAAACACCATTTTTGTGGTCCGCTTTAACCGAAAGGGCTGAGATACGACAGTCTAAACAGGCTTGCGTTACTTAGCTGCTTCTGAATAATCGATTTTATTAAATCAACTTTTCTTACGGACGTACTTGTTCCTCTATGCTTAAAATACTAACGAAAGAAATAGAAAACCGTGATTTTCGGGGGGTTTTCTTGATCAGCTAATTATCCCTCTAGGATGATGTGCGAGGGATAAATATAAATTTGGATATTTCGGTTGCACTTCCAGCAAACCGTCCTCAGCGAAAACAACAAACAAATAAATCATCAAATCCAACACAATACCAACAGAAAAGTGATGCGGAACCGACAAAATATACAACGATATGTAACTAAAAACCAGAAGAACGATGCGGATTGAAACGATAAACAAATTCAAATAAAATAGCGAATATTAAAATCTGCGTGTTAAAAGTGTATATGTACAAATCTGTATTTTACAATTCTGAATTCTGTGTCTATTTACAATTTACCAATTCCCTGGGAAAGCGCAGAAGTTTTACCCAGCAATTATACAATCCTTCGCTTTTCCCATCACTGTACAAACAATTTCATAGAACTAGTTCTGTAAGTTCTGGTTCTCTTCTAGTTCTGTGAAATTATATATTTTCAGTTAAATTTAAAAAAAAAATATACCTGATGTGTTAGGTTCTCAAATCCGGCATTTAATTTTCCAGGCGATTTGGAGCAAATCTTCTGATCATCAAAGGTCGAAAAAGCCTGCAATACTGCGCCTATGTTGGGGAGGAGTCAACAGAAGAAACGGACTCGTCAGAAGAAGCTGTGCTAAGGCGACTCAACCCAAGACTAGCGAATGTCATCGTATATTCGACAACCAAATCCGCCCCAGAGTCCGGTAAGATCAGCCAAGCCGCGATTCCCAGCTCGCGAAGCGACGCTAATCCGCCCCGCAATGCACCAATCAGTCCTAACTCAGTTACAAGTAACATCGTGGACAAGATGACCAAATTCAAGCGCGCGGTTCAAAGTGAAATGGCGAACATATACGAAACCGCCGTCGGCCAGTCGGAAGGATTGAAAGGATCCGCAAGGCTTCCTGGTTGGTATTCGGATAAAGAGGGAGAGACGGAAAATCGGCGGTTTAAGCGGCGAGTTCTCGAATCGCCGCCAGAAAAAGGTGCAGTGCAAATAACTAGTTCTGAGGAAGGGACAGAACCGTTCGAGGAATTTTCTGGCGAGGCAGAAGACCCGAAGTTATTTTCCTTGAGAAGACAGAATTTGGTTGCGGACGGCATTGCAGACGATAAGGGTGGCTTCAACTTCACCAAGGAAGACACAGATTCAAACTCGGAAGAAGGATCCTCCTTCTCAAGCAGCGAGGAAGCCCTCCTGAAATGTGACGGCGTAATTCTGTACCTTCCCCTTATCCCCGACGCATCCTGCGTGAACCAATCAGAGCCAAGTCGAAACGAGATCTCTTACACCGTGAAAGAAGACGAATATTATTATTTCATTTACTCAAGTGACAACGAAAAATTCTCATCCCATATCAGTGCAAGGTTTACGATTAACAGGGTTGTATACGATATTTCATCACCAGTAACCGTATGTGCGAATTCGACCAGGTGTGAATTTGGCTTAAGATTTGGTTCGGACGAAAAAGTGGTATTAAGCCTGCCTACCCCTGATAGCAATGTTTCTCAAGCTTGGGATGAAGTGTACATCGTAAGGTCGGAGTGCGAGCCGCGTGTTAGTATGTATTTGGGTTTCTTCCTAATGGCTCCCATTTTATTTATGTTTTTCGCCTTCGCATAACTCAGCAGTTGCATTAGCTCGGCGACCTGTGATATTTTTACTGCCTCAGTCCAGTCTGAAACAAAATAAAGAAGAACGAGTATCCCTGTACTTCTTGGACACACGAATCAGGTAATTGTGGCTGGTTTGTCCCTTACATAATTCTATAAATATAAGGTTTGAAGTCAAGCTGATCATTCATTACAAAAGAAATAGGAAACCGTGATTTTTCCGGGTTTTTTCTTGATCAACTATTGTCCCTCTAAGGTGATGTGCGAGGGATAAATGTAATACCGGATATTTACCAACTACCAACTATACAATTTACCAACTTTTTTTTATATTTTTGTAAAAATAGTTGGTAAATTATAAATAATCACAGATTTGTACATATACGCTTTTAACACGCACATTTTAATATTCGTTATTTTACTTATATTTGTATCGTCGTTCAATCCGCATCGTTCTTCTGGTTTTTAGTTACATGTCGTTTTGTGGTTTGTTGGTTCCGCGTCGTTTTCCTGTTGGTATTGCCTTGGATTTTATGATTTAGTTTTGTTTTTTTTCGCTGAGGACGGTTTGCCGGAAGTGCAACCGAAATATCAGAAATTATATTTATCCCTCGCACATCATCTTAGAGCGATAACTAGCTGAGCAAGAAAAAAAAGCCGAAAAGCACGGTTTTCTATTTCTTTTACATCATTCTACATACGAAAATTAAAGAATGAAGTTGTAGGAAAAAATAAAATGCTAGGAATTGGTACAGATGACAGGAATCTTCGCCGTGTGTACTCGGCTTTAACGAGCTAACGGACTGGTAATAGGCCGGTACCGATGGAACGCTTTGCGGAACTAAGGCCGCTTTTCGGTGAATACGCTAAAGCTTGGTACCCGCGGGACGCGAATCTTTCCGGCGACGCGAAACGAAAGCGACGCCGAATTCGCCTACGTGAACGCGAATCCACCTACGCGAATGCGAATCCGCGTTCTGTGAGCACCATGCTCAACAGCCAACGACCAGGTGCTGTGTGAGGAAAAGTGGAGTCTTCTGCGACTAGACTGTCAGAAGTTTCATAATAACACAAGGATGCGCAGTTTCAACTACAACACTTTGGATGTTATCTGTTGTGATTCTGCAAACGTTATGTACTAACCTTATGCATCACAAGCATTGCCAGGAATAGCCGAAAACTGACGGGTGGGGGTAGTGACAGCGACCCTTTTCGGCTATTCCTGGCAATGCTTGTGAGTTAGTACATGACGTTTGCAGAATCAACCGGGGATCGACTAAAAGCAGGAAAGGAAAGGCAACAGAAAAGCAGGAAAGAATACTAAAACCAGGAAAGAAATGGTGGACTTGAAATATCTTAGTTGCCGACCCCTCACTGGACTCGTGATCGCCTACCGACAAGGTACTAAAAGGAGGAAAAGGTGAACTTCTACAAATGTAGGTTGTCGACCCATCACGAGAAACCAAACTGAGAAAAAGCACTGCACTGCGTGCCAGTTTTTTCGAATACTAAAAGGAGGAAAAGGTGAACTGTTACAAATGTGAGTTTCCGACCCCTCACGGGATACTAAACAGAGGAAAGGCTTGCCAGTTTTTCGAATCCTCGATTTTTGGTTATTCTTTCCGTGTTTTAGTTTGCCCTTCCTGGTTTTAGTATTCTTTCCTGCTTTTCTCTTGCCTTTCCTTTCCTGCTTTTAGTCGATCCCGAAAAACCTCTGAAAACACATCTGCTTGCTGACTTTTCGTATTTCACGACGACAAACAAAAAATTCAGTGGACGTGTTTACGGCGGTGTTTCGGCTCATCTGAGCCTCGTTTTTGTTGCAATAGCGCTGCTGCAGCACTTCTTTGCTTTTGCATAATATACGTTTTTGGATTCACTTTCTTCTTGGTTGAAGCGGCAGCGCTGCAGCATCTTGCAGGGAAGCACGGACTTGGTCGGGGAGCAAGTCCGTGATTCTCGAGAAGCGCTGCAGTGCAAAAACGGATGTGGAGAGAATCAGTCCGGAATCCGCCGAGAAGTGGACCTGCAGCATGCAACAAAAATGAGGCTCTGGTTAGCATGACGTTTCACTGCGTGACGTCTGAACATATGACTGCTAACATCCTAAGTGTTATCTCGGAACAGCGCATCCCTTGCTCCCCCCAAAATGCTCTAGGAACGGAAGTTTCCGGGGGTATGTCGCGTCAGGTTCTTAAGTCAATCAAGTGGGTCCTTAATGTGCCTGCAAAGTTTCGTTGTCTCAGTACATCTGGAACTATTCTAACTCACGACTACCAGAACTCCAGTAGACCCCCTCCAACCCCCCCCCCCCCCGCAGAGCCCCGAAACCATCTGACTCCGTCAATTTCGTTTCTAGACCTGATGCTTGTTCTCTCCGTTAAGTTCCGTCCCAATCGCTCTCCTTTAAGCGTTTCTTGAGTTCACTCCCCCCCCCGTCCCCTCCCCCAAACAGGTACAGGACCCGGCCCGGACTTGACACTGAACATTTGAGGCAATAGCTCTTGCCACCCTACAAGTTCCATTCCAATCCGATCACCCGTTCAAAAATTATGCATGCCACTAGATTCCGGACTCCCCATCCATCCACTCCCCCCATGATGGTAGGATCAAGGAAACGACTATTCTCAAGTAAATCTGTTCGGATCACTGACATACCTGCCAAGTTTCATTGTCCTAGCACATCAGGAAGTATACCGAACTCTCGGGATCGCTAGAAATCCGGACCCCCCCTCCAACTCCCCCACAGTGCCCGGATCCGGTCCGATTATGCCAATGACGTATCTAGGACCTGTGCTTGTTCTTCCCACCAAGTTTCATCCCGATCCCACCACTCTAAGCGTTTCTCATCGTCCTAGCTTATCTGTAAGTGCCAGAACTAGCAAAACCAGGACCGGCTGACGGACAGAAACTACAAGCTTATGGCAAGTGCCATAAGAAATTGCCGAACCCTACAACTCACTCAACATTTCAGCGGTATCTCGGCCCTTCCTGTTCCGGCCAAACAGGTAAGGTAAGGTAAGATAAAATTTCAATGAAAACCGTAAAAACTCAAATAAAAATAAAGAAATAAAACGGCCGAAATAATCGCTGAGCTGACTTACCTTCCTAAATTATTTTTCTGATAAACCTTACCTAGGACTCCTTTGGGCTGGATGGGGTTGCGGGAAGATAAACACGACAACGTTCACTGTGGCTGGCGCGTCACAATTTTTACTTGGTATAAAAAGCACTTCAAAAAACTTGTTAGAAAGCAATCAGTGACCCCTTGGTGGTCTTCCACCTCCCCTGCCAGGTCCACCACTGCCGCCTCCTCTTCCGCCGCCTTGCATACCTCCCCGGGCGCCGAATCCGCCTGTAAGAAAATCTAATGAAACAGAGCATCCACAAAAAGAACAGACTAAAGCTTGGTACCCTCTGAACGCGGATTCGCACTAGCCAATGCGAATCCGGCGTCGCTAGCGGAAAAAGTTTGCATCGCGCCACTTCAGCTCTTCTGGGGGGCAATGGGGACTGATTGAAGGTCAACAGCATATAAACGTATTAGAGCTATTGGCTATTGAACATGGAATTCTCTCCTTTTGTCTTGATTTTACAGATTCTCACATACGAGTCATGACAGACACCACATATCGAACTATAGGCGTATTCTCGCCGTTCCCCGAGGACTCCTCCGGGGAATCGAAGGGAACGGCGAGAATGGAGGGAGTCACTCCACGGGGACTCCGCGTACAGAAACAGCGAGAACACGAGGAATGCCTCCAAAATGGATTTTGTTCGAAAAAAAAAATATGCAGTCGACGAAATTAATCTGGATCCACTTTCTTTTGGTTCTGTTTATTTGGTTATTTTTATTTGGTTTTACATTGCAACAACACCAGCAAAAACTGAATCCCCTCCTAATCTGAAAGGGAGTCCCTTTTGATGATAGTGATGATAACCGGAGCATTCCCCGTCCGTGTGGACTCGCGAGAACACGGGGAGTGAGTCCCCGGGACAAATAAAAACACGGGGACTCCTCAAGTGGAGTCCTCGGGGAACGGCGAGAATACGCCTTATGTTTCGCGTCGCGGTAAAGATTTGAGTTCTGTGGGCACCAAGCATAACGTGAGACGCCCTTAAAAATAAGTTGGCTTTTCAGTTAAACTTTTAGGGGAAAGGCTCAGCTGGACAAACCCCCTTTCTGGATTATGGTGTGTCAAGAACTGATAAAACCGATCAAGTGTGGGTAGAACCTCCGGCGTGATTTTCAGCTTCAAAACGAGTACTTACCTTTGCATGCCGCTCACAGCATGTAGGCAAATATTACGTTCGATGGTTGAAATACAACTAAAACGCTTGCCTAACCGATTATTTGACAGGCGCCACCTCGCTCGTTTTAGAGGAAAGCGTGGCAGAGGTCCATCAGACAGAGGTTTATGGAAGTTGTTCTTTATGCACAGGCTGCCGCAACACTAGGCTACGGCCCTTCAACGCCAGAGGTAACGGGATATTCGGACATGACTCGGGAAGTCAGGACGACTTAGGGTCGTCCCGAATTCCACTCACAATACAATAAGAAGACAGCAGGAAATACTTGCTTCCTATACGGTCCGTTTTCATGAGGTTGGGTGCTACCTCAGACCGCTTCCATTTTGCGGAAACAAAGCAGCTCTTTCCGTCTTTGGTCCCATGCACCGACTATAAATACCCCCACAAAACTGAGCAGAACTCAAGCTACTTACTGAGTTTTGAGTTGACACCCGTCTACTTCCCTCGTCACAGCTTCACATATTTCAGCCTCATTTTTGTTGCATGCTGCAGGTCCACTTCTTGGCCGATTCCGCACTGACTCTTTCTACATCCGTTTTTGCACTACTTTGCTTCCGAGGAAGACGGCAGCGCTTCTCGAGAATCACGGACTTGCTCACCGACCGAGTCCGTGCTTCCCTGCAAGGTGATGCAGCGCTGCCGCTTCAACCAAGAAGAAAGGGAATCCAAAAACGCAAAAGCAAAGAAGTGCTGCAGCAGCGATGCCGCAGCGCTATTGCAACAAAAACAAGGCTCTGCTGAAAAGACCGCAGCAGAGCCACGTTTGTTGCAGCACTTATTTGCCTCTGCACAAGATGCGATTTTGGATTCGCTGCCTGCAAAATATCTTCTCGATTGAAGCAGCAGCTTGCAGGGAGACACGGACTTGGTCGGTGAGCAAGTACGCGATCCTCGAGAAACGCTGCCGTCTTCCTCGGAAGCACTGCAGTACAAAAACGCCCTAGCAGAAGCGGCAGAGAAGTGGACCCGCACCAAATGAGGCTCAGGCGTGCATGTCGCCTCTGCAGCGCGTCAGATGTGACGTCACAATAGTAGACAACCAATAGGTTACACTCGACATTTCTTCTCCGGCCTCCGGGGCTCTACTGCGATGTAGCTGTTTGTAGAGGTAACGATTTGTGATATTTCGCGTATCTCCTACCCTCCGCTCGTTTGCATCGGGGAGGACATCGGTAATCTATTCGACTCAGCATGGTCGTATTACAGATCTCGGGAGACGGAGGTTCTTGTACTTGTTTGTTCTTGCTTTAGTTCAATGCTGAGACAACGTTAGGACACACTTGTGAATCGGGCAGTGAATCATCGCAGTGAATCGGGTAATCTCAAATTTCCAGGGGAAATGGAACCACCCTTGGCTTAAACACTTGTATAGTTCTTGATTGGGTAACTGTCGTCATGTCACGTGTCTGTATCTGTGTTGTGCCTTAAATTTGTCTTTTTTTTTTCGTTATTTTCGTCTTTACTCCGTTTTGTTCTAGGTGAAAAATACGGGTAACAAATCTTACTTACTTGCCTAAGTAGGACTTGACCTATCTCGTACTCCACCAATCCCACCCCTTCAAAAATCAAGAATATGCATACCTCTAGCTCCTCTTGGTGCCCCTCTACCACCGCGACCTCCTCTTCCGCCCCTGGCATCCATTCGTGCTTTCTTGGCAGCGACAACTTCGTCTTTCACCGTGTCAATAACTTCGTCGGGAATTCGCATATATTTGATCGTGCTTCCTCGGACATAGCACTCAGGCATTCTCCAAAATCTGTCACCATCCTGGAAGAAGGATATGTAAGTTGTATGGAGTCACCCTACTCTGAGGATTTATATACGACATACAAGGTCAAGAAGTTGATGGTCCGGAGAATGCCCCAGTCCATCGTGAAAGCCCAATCTTTTTATTGTACACTTTAGACGGTCACCAACGGTCAAGGTATATTATAGCCCGATATCAGAGCAAGATAACACTAGGAAGTAGCGCCAAGACCTATGCTTTCCAAACTTTGTAAACACGCCATACTCGTAGCGCCGACCACTACGCTTGCAGCATTTAAAGCGAGACAAACTTGCGGGTTTAGAATTTTCTAGTAAAGCAAAGGTGCGGTCTGCACACAGCATGACAACAAAGAACAATGGAGATTGTAAGATTTGTTTGCAGTGTTCAGAATAGGAAGTTATCGGAGCCAGCATCTGGTGAACGACTGCATGAGTTTCAGTAGGGACGTTCTCTATAGCTAGTGGTGCTAGTATCGCTGCTATTAGAGTGTGTGTCAATTTTGTCAAGTCTTGGTGCTACTCCCTAGTGTTATTTTGCAGTGTCCGATACTGCCTTTTTATACTGCCTCATTACTCTTCAGTTTTGAAGGATTCAAATAAATAATAATAATAACAGTCTCGACGCTTAGACAACAACTGATCTGGCGACCAAAGACGTTAGCAGTAGAAATACAGGAAACTCCCAGAAGCCCTACGTGTCGCGATAATTCGCGCCTTATTTGCTCTACACAAATCTCTAGCAGCGATATGGACATGAAAAAAACAAACCAAAGGTTTCGATGGGGATCCCAAAAACTTAATATTTATTAGACTTCTTGATTCAGACAATCGAATCTTGTACATTTCCGAGTCTTCGCCAGACCCCTTTAACATTTTTGCTATTTGCTATCCCTTAATTTAATTTGAAACCCCTCGCCCACCCCTAAATATAAACCTTTAGGGCCCATCTACTAACTTGCTCTGTCCCTTGACCCAAGAATCCTCACAACAAGTTTCATCAAAGTATCTCATTCCCTTCGAGAGTTATCGTGCTGACAGACGGACGGACGGACAGACGGACTATTATTATTATGTTTTACTGATCAACCAAAATTATTATCCACCAGACTATTCTATATGTTTTACTGATCCACCAAAATTGATGAAAATAAAATAAACGATTATACAAATACGCAAAAACAGATCAACAATAAAGCAAACTCTAATCCATCGGAACGACTAAAACAAGCAACAACACATGAAAATGGCGAAGGCAGATCAAACACCGCAAACAATGACAACACTTTTAAAACACTAAAATTAAGATGACAAATTACGTTTTTACGAAGTCACAGGTATCCCTCCACTTACGTTTAGGGATCCCAAAAATGGGATCGGGTTTTACAAATGATGTAAACGCACCCTACAGTTCAAATGATAGCCAAGCTATCCAGTAACGATTGCAGTAACCGAGAGACAGAAGTTCTTATCATTGTCCGTTCTTGGTGGTACGCAAGGATTCGCTTCTCTGATATTTCGTGCTACTTTCCAATAAGAGGGATATTGGTGAGTGTGGAACCATGATACTGCACCTGACCAGATGGGCATAGGACCCCTGAGAGACTCTCAGCTCTCTCAGCGATAGTGAACGCGGCTAATATGAATTGAGATTAAATTACCTTTGATGTGCAGATAACTTCACGTAAGCAGATATTCATCCAGTTATCACAGCTAACGAGGTGTCCGTTATAGGTTTCACCATTCTTGAGCTCCACTAGCTAGAGAAAAGAACGTTTACAACCAATCAGAAGTTTACAAAAGAACGTTTACAACCAATCAGACGTCTCGTCTCAGAAGATCCGCGATTTTAATAAATAACTACAGCCAATGTTGCCTTGTCAAGTGTCAGAGGCGTCACTAACCAAAATGTTTTTTTTTTGGGGGGGGGGGCTTGGTATTTACCGACTGGCTGGTAATTTTTACCGATTGTTTTTGCAAAAAAAAGACAATTTTTACGAAAATCCGACTGATTTTCAAAAAAATCTACTATTTTTAGAAAAACCCTACTGTTCTAATGTAAAATCGACTGATTTTTAGAATACCGACTGATCTCATGAAAAAATTGATCGTTTTTACGCAACTTTTTTTTACAAAAAAACAGCAGCGCTTCGCGCCGACTCGGTTGTTTTTTACCGACTGGCCAACTACATTAGGGGGGGGGGCGCCCCCCCCCCCCATACGTGACGCCCCTGTTAGGTGTCAGCTTTGTACTAACAACAGCACATTTTCGTTTACATTTGTAAATGCATCCGCAGTGTCATCTGTTAAAATGGTCCAAGCTTTTTTATTCTTAACTCTAACTAATCCAAAAACATTAATAACACAATACTCTGCACTAACAAAATTCAACGTATGACGCTTACCATAGGGTGATTCTGCGCTGCCTTTAGAAGTGACAGGGGCAACTGAAAAATAAGAACATTTCAAGGACAAGGCTAACGATATGCATCTCCAATCTGCTTCCCCTAAGAAAGGAACAAAAATTCAACCCCGCAATCTCTTCTCCACAGCAAAACCTAAGTTAATAAAAAAAAAGCAGAAAAATGTCTACCATGTCAAAGACCCAATGAAGCAGCAAAAAAAGCAGCCGTGTCCAAAATGAAATCACAGTACGAGCTCTCACTTGCAACAATTCCTAATAAGTAAGTCCCGAAAAGACGATATTCATAGTGGCTTAAAATTCTATTTATTATATCGCAGTTTCGTTTTCTTAGCGAGTGAAGAGGACCTTTGCTAAGATGGACATAAAATGGCGAATACCATGAATAATCTCAGCTGACTTTCCCGTTTAGCACCATACACAACATGAGATGTCCGATCATATGCCACTTGCAAGCATACGCAGTAGCTAAGGTAATGAGCTAAGACTTGCACTGTGTTCAGGCACAGACGATTCTTTGCGGTTACATTGGGCCTTTAAAGGGGGCTATAAAGTGTATCATTTGCTCGAAATTTTTTTTTTTAATTTTGCGGCTAACATGCGCACTTCAAGGGTGCTAGCACTGAATTTGTAAGCAAAATACTTAGGACACAGATGTTCATGGGCCCTTGGATCTTAAAAATGTATCGTTTCTTAAAAATGCTTTTTTCCACCTTGCGGTAGCATCGGCGCTTTAAGTATGCTGGAAACTCATTTTTAAGCAAAACACTTGAGGCAAACATGATCATGGGCCTTTGAGAATCACGAAAATGTATCTTGTGGTCAAATTATTTTTTGACTTTACAGTTAAGATACGCACCTTAGGAGGCTAAAAACTCAATTTTAAGAATATAATTGAGGCAAAAATGATCATGGGCCCATGGTAGTTACGAAAGTGTATCGCTAGATCAGAAACACGTCTTCTTGTCAATTATCAAGTTACCTTCGGATCCGACAAAACAGTCAAAAGTTATGCATGACAAAAGATTCTGGTAATCCGGATTCCAATACCCTCCAATCCCCCGAAGATGGCCGGGTCGGGTAAATGACTGCTTCAAAGTCAATCTGATCGGGTCCTAATACACCTGCCGAATTGTATCATCCAACTGCATCTGTGGTACCTTAACTCGCGATCACCGGAATTCTGGGAAACCCCCTCTAACTCCCCCTCCCAGTGCGCCGATCCGGTCCCTTTCTTTCAAAATGTATTACAACTTGTCCTTGTTCTTCTAACCAAGCTTCAAGCTGATCACTCCACTTTAAGCCTGTCCCGAGATTTCCCGTTACCCTCCATCCAGAGTTACCGGATTCCGGTCCAGGCACGAAACAGGACATCCCCGACCGGAGCTATTTCCAACTGTCAAGTTTCATTTTTGTCCAATGCCCCGTTCGAAAGTTATGCTTGCCTCAAGATCCCAGTTTTTACTCCCTCCTCTCCCCCCCCCCCCCGATGGTCGGAACACGAAAATGACTATCGTCAAGTCAATCTGGTCGGGTCCCTGGTACGCCTGCCAAGTTTTCGTCCAAGCACATCTGGAACTACCTCAACCCGTAATAACCAGATGACGTATGAAGTTCATTTTCCAGCTTGAGCCTGAAGAGGACCCTTGCCAAGAAGGGCCGAAATATAGCTCTAATGAAATGTAGCTGACGAATCCGTTTTGCATTGTCAAACATAACCGGAATGCCGGGACCCACCCTCCAACTCCCCCACACTGTCCGGATTCGATCCGGTTATGTCAACGCTGAATCTGGGGCCTGTGCTTGTTCTTCTATCAAGTTTCATCCGATCCCTCCACTCTAAGCCTGTCACGACATTTCCGGTAACCCCCCCCCCCCCTCCAACTCCCCCCACAGTTGTCGGATCCGGTACGGATGTAAAATAAGACATGTGAGGCATGTGTTCTTTCCACTTATCAAGTTTAATTCAGATCAGATTACCAGTTCAAAAGTTACGCATGCCTCAATATTCCGGATTACCTCTCCTTCCACTCCCCCACGATGGTCGAATCCGGGAAGTGACGATTTCCAAGTCGCTTTGGTCGGGTCCGTGACATGCCGGCCAATGTTTCTCGTCCTAGCACATCTGTAAGTACCCTAGCTCGCAATCATGGGACCGACAGAAAGTGATCGGTATATATGGGACTTGGCCGGAAGACAAGTGCCACAAAATTTTTACTTTCTGATGGGTACGACTGCTTGTTAAGTTTGGCAACAGAGGGGATATTTCCCCAACACGAGAAAGTCCATATTATACAAAGTTATCTATCACTTAGTTCAGGCTGTCTATGCACGATGAAGCGCATATCTGTAGTTCACATTTTGTTCGGTGAGATTTCCTCAAAACCGGCGAATGCACAAGCTGGTACATCCCCGCCACCCAACCGTCCACTAAATGGGACAAAAAAAAGTGAAAAAAAAAACCTTTTAAGTCCATTGAAGACGACCCAAGGTAGCGTTACACTGGCATAGGAACATTTGAATATAATATGTTGCATCAAAGAGATTTCTCTACACGTCACGTGTCACATTGGGACTAATCATACTTAGCAAAGCTGAATTTGTTTCTAGTCTAAACCTGAAGCAGTTGCCAATGCAGCTTTAACCGCATCTTCATCAGGCTCTTACGGGGTCTAGCACTATTTTTTCCAAAACTCCACTTTCCTATTTCCTCATGGAAACAGGATTTCACAAGCTTAAATGCGTCTCCCCCCCTGATGATGGTTCTTCATTACGGTCATTATAGACAAGCAGATTCATTTCGGCCTCGTGGGTTATACTAAATACTCTTTCAGCTCAAGCTGACTGGGAAACATATATTTTAACAATGGTTCAAGATGGAAAAGTCAGCTACGATGTTCACCAGCGATATTTTGGGCCTTCTTGGCAAGGCTCCTTGTCAGGCTGATAGTGGAATAAACACCAATCATAACTGATTTACTACAGGTTCGTTTCTCCAGCAACAGACCTACGAGAACCCTTGCCAACAAGGGCCGAAATACGGCTGACGAAGGTCATAGCTGACTTTTCCTATTTGAGCCATTGTTTAAGTATAGGGCGATCTCTTGGATTCGCTTTCCGAAAAGCAAAGCGAGAATCTGCCGAGCGCAAGAACAAACGGAAAGTAGTTGCGTCTCAGTTGCATCTTTACAACTTGTCACTGACTTGCCAAACTCGTTTTCCACTCATGAAGTGGATTCGCTTTCCAAGTGCTGGGCTGAAACTAGGGGAGCGCGAGAACAGCTTTGGAAAGCGAAGCGAATTTTAGCCGAAGTCACAAAAACAACCGGCGCAAAAGCTCGCGGAGCTTTCCAGACCGCCAGAATAGCCCTTATATGCGGGTCAGTCTACACCGGCAGAAGTTTCATGTCACATAAACACAAGGATGGGCGGTTTCACTATATAACACTTAAGGTTTTGCTCTTATAAAACGTTACGCATTAAAGCGTTTTGCATGCAAGAAGAGCAAAAAAATCGCAAAAAAAAAACTTCTGCTGACTTTTCGTTCGTCATCACGATATCAGAAAAAAATTGCATATACCGTTTCGGCTATTCCTGGCAATGTTTGTTATGCATAACGTTTCAAAAATCATAACAGGTGGCATCCCAAGTGTTATCTGTTGAACCTGTGCCTCCATGTGTTAAACAGTGTAGTGGTAATCTTTGCTGAACGGCGAGAAACTACACACCTAAATAATTCTTCTGCCCAAGCTGACTGGGTATCATTTATAAAAATGTTATTTTTATGAAATGTTTATGTAAACTACAAACCGATAGACTACTTCCGCAGTCTATAAACTAGCGAGGATGAAAGGCTTTGTACACCCGCCGCATCAACGTTGCAACATAACGCGACGATATCATTGCAAGTGCTACGTGCAGGCAGACAAAATTTAATCAAACTTTGTCATTTCAATGACACCCGTAATTTTGGTTATTTTTTTGAAGAACTGTTTATTTATTTTCGTCTTGTGTGGCAACCCTGATGGCAAGGCTTCGGATCCAACCATGTAAGGATCATTCCCTTTTAATTATGAAGTGCTCAAGGTCCGTTTAATCAAACTTTGTCATTACAACGAATCATCGTCAATTTCGTTCACACCAACTGAACTCCCTAGTCGCCTGATCAAATACATAAGGGTTTCTTCGGCTCTTAGACCATATTCCGACGGAGATCCAACAATAGCGTCAAAGTCCCCTACAAGGTTCAGCAAATCAGGAATGTCTTTGTATTCAACGACTTCCCCAGCACGAGTGCCCAAGCCTTCCATACTTTTTATAAGCAAAGCACACTTTTGCAGAACTGATTTGCTATTAACCAAGGCTTTACAATCCTGACACTTGGCTTCGTCAGAACCAATTTTAAGACGCAGTCCAAGTTTAGCACATTTGGGACATCTGAACAATCTCCGCTGTGTGAAAACTCTCAGATTTAACTCTGACAGGATTTTCATATCTGGCATTTTAGTGCAGGCCGAACACTCACAAAGGAAGCGGAAATCCTCAAGAAGGGATTTGCGTCTTTCTTCCACCGGAACCGCTGGGAATCTTGGTCCATAGCAAAACGCCACCTCTTCTCCTTTCTTTATTGGCCTTTTGGCAACAAGTACAACTTTATCTTTCACAAAATAGTTGAACACATTTGGGTCACACGAATGGTTGATCATGTTGAGGGTATTATACATTCCCACAGCAATGTCATACATTTCCTCTTCTGGGTGACTGCTGAGGAAAGTGTCCACCGTTAGCTTGTTGAAGCGCACAGCTCGGAGGAACTGCATGACATAGGATGCGATGTCCGAATGCTCCCCTTCCTTCAAATAACCAACTTTGATCAGACAGTCTATTAGGAATTTAGTCGTTATCACTATCCTAGCCTCTTCGGTTGCGTCACGGAACTCAGGGTGAAATTCAGCATTCAAAACTGACTTGTACTCCTCACTACCCTCAGCTTCCATGAGAAATGTTTCTGGATTTTCCCTTGTCACAAGTCTGAGAGCAAGATACGCATCTTTCCCTAGACCACTCTCAAAGAGAACATCAAGAAGCTTGCATTCGAACAGATGGTAGCTTGCTGATCCTTTACATGTTTCTGAGCAGAACGCAATCCGAGAGCAGCAGGCACAAGGGACTGCACGCTCAATCAAGGAAGAACAGTGGTGACAGGTAATCCGATACAAGTCAGGAATTTGTACCACTGCAAACGGTTTCTCAGCGAGGATAACCTCACCCGTATCAATGTCCTCAGCAGCAGAAAGATATCTCCCTGTCTTCTCCGATCTCTGAACTTCAACCTTGCTATTCAGATTGTGCAGTTCCTTCTTGGGAGCTTCAACGACTGGGTCAAGGTACATTTTTTCCAAGTCAGGGTGAATGGGTTTTGCCTCATCAGATGAGCTAGATGGACCACCACCGTTTTTTGTTGTACCGATATACTCAAGGCAAGCTTGGCGCCTCTGCAAGAGCTTTTCTGTCTTGTCAGCAGGGTAGCCCTCCTCTATAGCTGCATCAATATCTTTCAGTGCAAGCTCAAACTTCTGTAATTTTACAAAAACTGCAGATCTGTTGGCGTAACTGACAGCCAAGGTTTCTGAGGGCTCTGGAGCAAATAATATACTTTGCTTGTACAGCCCAAGAGCTTCTTCATACTGACCCTTTGCAAAGTAAGTATTGCCAACAGACTTATACTGCTCAGCTTCTTCCAGCGACTTGCCTTGATATAAGAGCTCAGGCACCCGATAATGACAGCTCTCAAACTGAAGGTAGACAGCATATTGGTCTTTGTTAACTTGGCCATTTAAGAAGTCTCCTTTTTGGTTACCAAGCTCTTGGTAAAGATTTGTAATACACTGCTCCCCACTTTTCTGCCAAAGGATACTGTTTCTGTTAAAGTCATCAGAATCGTCAATAGTTGTTGCCTGAAAGACCAACACATGATTTCTCGTTCACTATCACAGGTACAAAATGTAATATGTCAAAACTCCATCCACACCTGATTTGGCACTACAGAAATGTCTCAACAATCAAGAAACTACTAAACATTTTGATAAGGTGGGAATCAGTAAATAACAGTTGACACAACCAGTCAGAATTAGAGTCTGAAAGTTTCACACAGGCTAAAGTTTCTGTTACAAGGAACAAGTGATCACAAAACATTCTATCCTATCCCACTCTGAATCCAATGGCACTCCTGACCAGCTGAGTGTTCTTTAACCCATGATTTTGTGTCCAAAACAATGGTGACGCCTTACCTAACTAGCATTTCTACTCGAAAATCTGATACATAGCCAGTTTACTTATACGCACTGGTGCCTCAAAGCCTCTTTCAGCTATCGTCCCTAATATCTGAAAATTTATCTAGAGAACTTCAGAAGAAATTGAATAACAGGATATCTATGGCATCAAAAGTACCACTCTATTCTGTGGCATGATAAATGTCAATAGAGCTGAGATCTTTGATCGAACTTAGTGGACCAAGCCAGGATCATGCTGTAAGTAGGCCTACAGGCAGAGTTGTTACTAACCAAAAAGGATTCAATGACCAACTATTTTATCAGAAAAATATAGGCTAGCTAATCAGCACAAATGACTGGTCTTAAGAAACAATTTTTTTTTTTTAGAAAAACTTAAGATTTTTCTGCTCTTCTTGCCAATTTTTTTTTTTATGACTGACCGATAACAATGGGGGGTGGGGGTGGAATCCAACCTGACTTCAAATAGAACTAAAGGATATTATGAAACTTAGGCCTAGCAAAGATTTAGGCACTGTAACGACCAAAAAATAAATTCAGTAAAACGAAGTGACTTACACTCCCCCCACAGTAACCGAATCGGCTCGGTTATGTCAATGATGTATCTAGTGTTTGCTAACTTCCCACCAAGTTTCATCTCGATCCCTCCACTCATAGCGTTTCCCAAGATTTCCGGTTGCCCCCTCCAGCTCCCCCCAAAAGTCACCGGATCCGGTCCGGATTCGAAGTGGGTCGTCTGAGGCATGAGGTCTTTCCAAATATCAAGTTTCATCGAGATCCGATCACTCGTTCGAAAGTTATAAATACCTCAAGATTCCGAATTCCCCCTCCGTCTATTCCCCCACGGTGCTCGGATGGGGGAAGTGACTATTTCCAACCTTATCATTTGGGGTCCCTGATATGCCTGCCAAGTTTTATAGTCCTAGCTTATGTGGAAGTGCCCGAACTAGCTGGTCCGGATCTGAAACTGAATATCCGAAACACTTGTCCTTGACACATGTCAAGTTTCATGCATGTTCGATTACCCCTTCCAAAGTTATGCATGTTAATAGTTTCCGGGTTTCCCATCCCTCCACTCCCTAAACTATGATCGGATCTGGAAAGTGATTATTTCCAAGTTAATGTGGT